>VZRN01006285.1:843094-893535 GCA_013397935.1 Dasyornis broadbenti | reverse complement strand
AGAAGAAGAGGGCGTGTGTATTCATTGCTTTCAGCTGCTTGAAGACAGACTAAACTGAGGCTACTGGGGTCTCACTTTCATTTATCAAGAGGCGTTTATGTTTGTACAGATTTCTAAACAAAGAGACCTCAATTTTCTTTTTGAACTCTTAATGGAATCTTTTCAGCTAGTAATGCAAAATAATGAGCTTGAAAAATCAGAGTAATTTCAACCTGCCTAAAGGAAGTGCAGCTGGGGCTGCAGATGTGCTGTGGACTCTGAATGGCTGGGCAGAGCCTCTAATGAACAGAGAGTGGGACTGACTGAACCATTCTCACCCAAGGTCGGCTCTGTGTGATTGGGATTCCTAACTGCTCCTACAAGTCACTCAATAGTGCCAGCTTGTTGAATAAGCCTTTGTCATGAAAATACAGTCATGAAAATACAGAAATGCTGAGGGGTGTTCACACAGACTGATTGTATAACACAGTTGAAAAGCTACAAAAACCATTTTAAGATGCATTAAAAGTCACTGTTCAGTGTGTGTATGTGGGGCCAGTTGACCAGCTGGCATTTTAAACTTTTTAAAAAGATGATGGTAAATATTTACAACAACTGCTGATTCTGATAATTTACTGACTTTACGATAGTAAATTGTGAAAGTTTGATCTGTGCAGATGCATATGCTGGTATTTGACATTATAGTTACACTGGAGTGTGTGTAGTGGTGTGTTGTGAACAAATAGTTTTTGACATAAATGTAATCTTTTCATCCATCACAACACAGCAAAGTGAAAAGATGAAGGAGGATCCCATTTGGTGTCTACAAGTACATGTAAATATTTGACTTGAGAGGAAGCAAAAATACTTTATCCTGATTCACTCACTGTCTTTGGAAAAAAAAAATTGAGTTGTCAAGAAATTGCAAATCTTATTAAAAGACTGGAAAACCTTGTCTAGAGGTGGATTTGCACTGTTTATGTGGGGAATAGAATGTACTCAGAGACTCAGTAGCACGTGTTTATTTGCTTAAGGCATTTTTATATTAGGAATGGCCTTATTTTCTATCTTTAATTCTTAGATTTGTTTTTTTTAATTCTTCCAATAGTTGATGTCTTATTTCTGCTCCAGATGAAACAGTTGAGAGAATATATTTTTTTTGTGTAAAAACAAACAGGGACAGATAACAGTGAATAGTGATCAGGTTTCTGGGGGAAGGAAAAAAGCTTCAGGTTACAATTAATTTCATGTTACAGCATCTGCAAATGTATTAAAAATGAAAGTATAGTTTGAAATAATAAAATTAATCTTTAATTATATATGTGAGAATTGTACAAAGGTACACCTGAGAAAAACAGGGGACATACAAAGTTACTGACAGCTCTCTAAAATCTCCCCTTTAAGTAAACTGTTATCTTTTACTATTCGCTTTTTCTATTTATTTCCAAAAAATGATGGTCACCTTTCCATGAAAAGCATATTTAGTCTTTTTAGATAAGGGATACAGCATTAGCCATGGCTGACTGAACACATGCCAGGCAGGTATTTTTAGCTTCTTTAGTCTGAATGGATGCAAGTGGAAGTTCCATTTCAGTTGCTTGTGTTGTATGGAAAACAGGCTGGAGTTGGTGAGGCAAGGTTAATGTGAGGAGCTGAACATTAGTCCTGGGACATTAAATGTCCATTCTTCTGAAATTACTATATGCAATAGAGTGTGCAGCTGCATAGTAATATGTACAGAGGAGAGAAAATATATATATGTGATGAGCATAATGTTTGAAACATGCCAAGGAGGTCTGTGCTGATAGATAATATGAGCCCCAGGACAAGCCAGACTAGTTCATCATCTTGTGGCTTGGCAGCAGTGACTTGCCATAGCTAAAAAAATATTACTGTGCTGTACTACCTGAAATTTTTCAAGCTTTTGTTCAGGATTCGTATTTGTTCCTGTTAATTCATCCGTGACACCTCCGAGCTGCAGTTCCCTTAACATCTGGAACAATTATCCACAGAGCAGGAGAGAGAACTGAGATACCCAAACCTCTTCTGTGGTTCATTTAAAAAAAACCCCCAAACTTCTCTTCACCCTCTGTCATCCTTTGTAAATTTTAAGCATATGGAGTAGTTTGGGCTGAGTAGAAAACCTTGCATGGTGATTTAACTTTGCTGTCTTGGGAATGCAAAACACCTCTTGCCAGCTGGATGTGTGGGATTGAGGAGGTGCTGGAGCACACACTGGAAAATGGAAAGTCTGTCCCCTGTGGCAAAACAAAAGCTGGAGAGCTGCTTTCTGATCTGTGGATGCAGCAGCTCCCAAAACCAGCAGTAAATGGTTTTCCTGACCTGCAGAACCTTTCCAGTCTGGCCACACTATTCCCCTTTTCCCTACTGTGGAGTCCAGTCATGTTTTACCTCTCAGAAGAGGATCTGTGTGGAAATCTCCAGCAAGGATGGCACAGCTATCAGTGACATTAATAAGCTGAAGGGAGGAACCCATGGCAGTCTTCAAAACAGCATTCATTGGGCCATCCTGCAGGAAATGTCCAAGGAAGTGCAGTATTGGTCTATCCCACAATATCAGAATACAGCAACATTTTTTCTCTTACTTCATTTAGCAGATTGCTAGCCAATAAAGCCTTACTTTCATACTCTCTTTATAGTTAATACTAAATTATTTGTTTTCTTCCTGAATTTTGCCATGTTTCTTCATAGCTGCTCTACATTGTTATTCTGTCTCCATCTTCTCTAAGGAGAAAGAAAAAGAAAATAAGTTACAGCAGAAAATATGTGGACTAAATTCTCAAAATTTAGTACTGTTTTGCAGAATTGTACACTGGAGTTTATAGTCATGTATTTATTAAAGTCTGGCCTAAATCTGAACAAATTAAATACATGTATATTTTATAAATCTGTATATCTTCATGTATTTTACGACATTTGTTTTGGATGATGAGTATTACTGAGCAAGGGTAGGGTGAAGGAAAACTCCTTTTCCATCCATCACTGTGGTTGCTCTCATTTTTCTGGTAGGATACAGCCCCTGTCTCACAGGGGTGGGCACCACACAGCCTGTGGAAAACCATCAGCACAACTCTCAGCATTTAACAAAAATGAAAACAAAAGTTTTTTAAAAACCAGCTGTTTTGTTCTCACTGTAGTTAATGGAAGTAACATTGTGCCTCTAACCGTTCATACAATAACCAAACAAATACATGGCAAGGTAGTGTTTAAATCTGAGAAGTTTTCAGTACCGTAGAGGACAGGTGACTCTATAAATCTGCTGGTTTCAGTGAGATGCCAGATTGAGAAACACTTGCTCTGGCTTTACCACTGCCAGCTGGTCCTTCCACCCTGCACTGTTTGTGTCCACTTCAATGCTCCAAGGAAAGTAATTTTGTCAGGCCATGTGGTAAACTGCTCTGAGAAACCATCCAGGTTGTAAATGACTTGGCAAAAAAGGAAAAGAAGAAAGTGGGTGTTTATTTGGTGAGCCAATTTCCTGATCCAGTTCCTTAACGCAGCCCCACAGACAGCTTTTACGCCATAGCTGAAGTGCCAGGGCAAGAGCAAACCCCAGGCTCCTGCACCTGGTGTCTGCTGAAGGAAACACTCTTCAGAGTACTCTTCTCTAGGACATCTGCTTATTCTGAAGGAAGTGGTGAGACATCCGCTCTCCAGAAGCATCATTCTCTCCTTGTGGTTGCCTTGGTCTGACCTTCACATAAAGTGGCACTTCTTTCAGGGAGCTGTTTCCTGTTTTGTTTCTACAAGTATCTATTACCATGCAATTTAACATCTAAACCTTTGGTAAGAGAGTGGGATCCATTCGCAGTCTACCTAAGAAGTCCACATAAAGCAGGTGCTGGATAAAACAAATCTCTCTTGTAGGATATTTCCACCTTAGATGTACAAAATGTGTTTGCCCACACCTTGTTCATGGACTGGTGGTTAGGGACCTGGCTAGCCAAAATATGAACAGCAGGACTGAAAATAAAGTAAAAATCAGGAAAAGAATGTGCTGTGGGATCCTTCCCCCCATTTCATTCACTAAAATAAAAGAGATGATTTCCACGCCTGTTGAACCTATTGCTGCTGTCTGTGTCTGCCTCTCCTTATCAGTGTTTGCAAACTTCCCCGTGTAGCACTGCAGGATTCCAGCTGGCAGGAGTTTGCAGTGACAGTATGTTGTTTTTGTCAAATTGCATCCAAATGTAGAAGGAAGCAGCATGAAGATGATGAGTCTGAAATCTGCAGTGAACCTACTTCTCAGCCTGAAATCAGTATCTGAAGTCACTGTTGCCTAACAGTAAACAGTCTCAGGTGGAATGTGGTTTTTTGGGTGGAAGGCAGGTGGAGACCCCCAGCACTACCTTCTTCTGCTGTTTTATGTTTGTCCTTTAGTGAGAAGAATGAAGGGGAAAACAGCAACAGAAACAAGTTATTTTCTTATCCTTCATTGGCCTTAACCTTTATAAATGGATGTCCTGCAGATCCATCACTTAATACCACTCCAGATGGCGGGAATGGCCTCTTGCACATAGGAAGGTCAATAGAGCAGCTCTCCCACAAATCTTTTGACCCTGCAGTCATCTGGATCCCGAACTAGAACAGTTGTGATGCAGGGAATAGTTCTGAGGAGAGTGTGTGTCTTGCAGGCACAAGAGGTTGTTTGTTTGAGTAGACTATGGAAAAATGGTCATGATGTAGAACAAGGAATTCTTTAGTGCTGAATAAAATGGCTTAGAGGGAATTTTTGATAAAGGTGTGTATTTTATGTCCTCTGAGTATCTTGCATTGACCAGTTAGCAGTGCATGCCAATCACTCTGTCCAGGTGCAAAGAAAAATTAGTGACCTGGTGGTATTTGCTCTGAAGTATTCCTGTGTTTCCAAGGCTTATTTGGAAAAGCATCTTTAAGGCATTACTGCATAATCCTGATTTTGGCCTAATTACTATTCTGATAAAGACTTATATTGCAAGCCTTTTCAGAAAAACCAAGAAATTATTTATTTGAGAGCAGATTCACTGCGGTCTCAGGCTGTTCTAGTCTTTTCTGTTGAGATGGTCATGATATTACAGCTAGATCAGCCCATCAGCAAATTATCAGAGAGTACCAATTTTCCAGAGCACTTTGACAAAAACTGTAGTTTGCTCTCACTGAAAAGGGAGGATTTGTTTTCTGCTCCAGTCTTTGCAATGTCCTCTGTGGTGTCCAGTGCTGAAGTCAGCTTATAAAGCCTGAAAATTGGTGTACAGTTGATCAAAGGTAAAAAGGGAGTGTCCTTCAAGAAAGAAGTCCTGTTCCAGTGCTCAACCACCCTCTGGTGGAAGAACCTTTTCCTAATATCCAACCTAAACCTCCCCTGACACAACTTCAGGCCATTCCCTTGAGTCCTGTCACAGCAGAGAAGAGATCAGTGTCTGTCCCACCTCTTCCCCACCTTCGTAGCCCTCCTTTGGATAAGCTCTAATAGCTCAATATCCTTCTTACATTATGGTGCCTTTTTCTCAAGGTCATCTGGTGTATATTTTTACTGTCTCTTTTGTATTAGTCTATTTCTAACCTCAGAATTTGAAGTGGTCTGTTAATAAATCACCAATAATATGTCCGGCATCCCTTTCCCTAGGGTTTATTTGCTCTGGTATTTTTATCCTGGCACAATATCCCCAATATCTTAATGATTTTTCTTTGCAGTGCCTTGTCAAATGCTGCACTAAAATACAGCTATATTATATGTACAGCGTTCTCTTTAGCTACTTGGTATGGTTTGTTAAAAGCTCAGAAAGAGAAGAAAGAGATTGGGTTAATCAATAGCAGTTTCAGTTTGGTTTATCAGCCCACACTAGCAATTATTCCTGCTTCACTAATTGTCAGAGCATGCCTTTTCTTTGTCCCAAGTTCCTATTTCTCAAACTGAATTAGTGTTCTTACTTTCCTACATCCAGTATGTTTTTTGGTTCAGCAGCAAATGGAAGGAGATGCAATTAAGTGAAAGAGCTGGCACACAGTGAGAGGCACAAGCTGCAACTGGGAAATTTCTCTCTTTCTCCCATTTCAAATTAGTTTGATTACAGAAATTCAGCCTTTTAAAACATGTTTCTATGCCATCTCCAGAGGAATACAGTGGAGCAGTGATGTTCATTGGAACTGCAGTGATGGCTATGTGAGGTGAAGTTCCAAACTGTAGGACATTAATGCAAACAGCTTGGAATACAATGGATACATAGAGCAATTCATGGCCTGACACAGAGACTTTCTTATTGGAAAATATCACTGCCATTACTTGCAAAAAAATGCCCCAAATCTCAATTACCTTGCTTGACAGGGTAATTTTAACTGTGGTAATAAAGTTAGTTCTGTTAATGTCTTTCAATTAAGCTTGGTATACATACATACATACATACATACATACATACATACATACATACATACATACATACATATATATAGCTGGAAGGAATAGAATGAGTTTAGTTTATGTGATACTGCATTTTTTTTACACAAATAAAGGCATTCCTGGCTAATTCAGTTTGTGGATTGTACACATGCTCTGCTAAAAGTCAGCAGTTTGGGGTCTTACCACAAGATTTCTTTAAAATTCCTCGTAAATTTTGTCTAGTTAAGTCTCAGTAACTCCCTTGGTTTATGTATGTCTTTGTGCTATAAAAATTTGTCCTTTGATGCCACAGTTGAGATAAACCTTACAGGGTGTTAATAAAAGAATTAGGGCAGGGGGAATATTTGTATTTCGTGTATTTGTATATATTTGAGATGTAGGATTTGCTCTTAAATACTCACTTGTGTTTTGAAATGCTGCTGTGTGCTTTAAATGATGTTAGTCAAAAGACTTCCCGAGTGCTTGGAAAGCTTGACTGGCTTTTGAAGCTGAGGACTTTTTTTTTCTTTTTGTAGAGCTCCCCATGGTTTGTCATGTGCTGCCATTAATTTTTGAAAATTAAACACAACTTCACAGCGTGATGATTAGAGGACTGGCTCATCTCTCCTAAAAGGACAGGTTGAGGGAGCTGGGTGGTTTTGATTAATTTGATGATGTGTGTTATACTTCTCACTTTTTTTGGTATTTACTCCTACTTTGCTCTAACTCATCAGTCTGTTACCATTTGTTGGCACAAAGGACGGGGCATGCTTGGCTTGGATGTTTCATTATTTGAATATTAATTAGAAAAAGAGTCATCCTTTTTCCATAGAAGTTTTACTTGCAAAGGAAGTATCTTGCTACAAAACAGAAGAGTTGAAGTGCAAAGAAGTGTTACAATACAAGGCTGCATTTATTTTGGGGACATCCAGATGCATGACAGTTAAATCCTCCTTTCAAAAGTGGAGTCTCAAAGGTTCTCTTCTCCTGGTTAGCAGAACCTTATTCCTTCTTCCTTTTTAGCTGTTTTTCTGTGCCCTTTTCCTGTCAAACTGCGATTCCGTTGGAGATAAACTCACCTTTTAGAGTTGTGACTACACAAGTTGTATAGTGAAATTTTTACCTGTGGCACATTTGTAGCTCAGATCATACAGAAAATATGGCACCTCATGTTTGCAATAAAAGAATTTGTATGAATGACTGGCTGAGCTTGATTGACAACTTCAGCTACCAATACTTTCCCTGGATTTGGGGTTTACAAACCATGTGGTTTGTGGACTCATCTGAGAAAATTGGTTTTGATGTGTTCTGTTATGGTAAAGCTAACATTTTTCCCCAAATTGAGAACTTTGAAGAAACTGAAGAGTTTGGGTGGAGGTCTTGGCTTTATTCAATGAAATATAGATATATTTCATTGAATATATTTATACAAACTGGTTTTTTTCTTTTCTTACGCTGTTCTTTTTTGCCCTCTGCCTTTTCCTTGTTCCAGATTTTTCCTTTAACTTGAGATGCATTACTGCTTTGTGATTTTAATTTCAGACTTTAAAATGAAGTGCCACTGGAGGCACAAAACCAGTGCCCAAAGAGAGCAATATATACTGGTCATGTTGCAGAATAGAAAGGTAGTTTTAATTGAATTTCATTCTTGCAGAACTAGGTCATTGTTCTCTAAGGTTGTTTAAATTAAGTACAAACTAAAGCATTCTAGTTAAATTGGCCCACTGGTCATTTAACAGCAAAGGATGTATTATCTTTACTGTCAAAGCTGTCATAGTTAATAGTGTAAACATAGAGCACCTCTGGGCTTTATCCTTAGAACCAGAACTTTAGGATGGAGAGCAGGTGGTGATATTTTGTGTGATTTTACACATGGAGTTCTACAATGGATAAAGCCGAGTTTTTTGTATGTAATTGTGTCACTGAATGGTGGAGTGACCCAGGCTGGAAGGGACCTCAGGAGGTCCCAGTCCAGCCTCTGGCTCGAAGCTTGGGCAGCACCAAGTTCAGACCAGGCTGCTCAGGGTTTTAGACCTCCTTGGGTCTTGAAAACCTCTAAGGACATCAATTCCACAGCATCTTAGCCCCCTCTAAGTCCCCTTTCTCTAAATATGTACATATAATGCATTGGAAATTGGGATTTTTTTTTTGTTTGTTTCTAATGTTTAGTGCACTGGAAACCACTAAAACTTAGTTCAGTTCAGAAGTTTGTGTAATTCAAGTGACAGATTTTCTCACAAACTTAGGAGATGTAAGATATTTCTCTCTTAAAAACCCCACCTTACAATTTTCCTCTCCAAACTGCATACAAACAAGGAAAACAGAGAATTTCTTGAGTATTATGAAGTATGTGATACTTATGAAAATATACTTGTTTGTCCTGAAGGAGCAGAGTAAAGCCGCATTACAAATTTAAACAGAAGCAGTTCAGTAACAGCTTTTCACATTTCTCAGAGTAAATAAAACTATTAAATGAGAATTTATATCAATATTTACTCTGAGGCAGAGCTAATCTTTGAAGTTAACAATTTTCTGACTCTAGTGGGGTTAATAATCAGGTACCACATAGGATTAGGAGGTAGAAATAAGTACTTTTATTTGTCTTCAGACCATTGGTACATAATGTAGATTACAGAAATATAAACATAAAGATTAGCAGTCATTAAAACTGAATTTCATATGTTGCATTTGCTTCAAAATCTTCCTGCTCATTTCTCTGTTGCTACACTATTTTTCTGTACTGTGAAATGGTTCTCTTGTTATTTTACAACCTCCCCTTTACGTAACAACTGAGGCTCTCTTCAGCTTTTAATAGTTTTTAATAGTTTTTAATATGTTTTTAAGAGTTGATTTCTAACAATCTTAGGCACTGGCTTGTGGTGAAGAAGTAACATTTTTCAATGTATGTATGGTTGAAATATTTTCTGGAAGGAAGGGGAAGAGAGACTGTAAATTTTAAACAAAGTTTAATTAATGCAGTAAGCACAGTGGCAAAGTCCAAAGGGTTGCGTGATTAGAGGTGAACCATAATTGAGATCCAGCTATTTATGTAACTTACCCAGCTCAAGACATTTTCTGTCTGTCTGGGCCTTTAGGTTGCTGTACTAGTGAAACAACTGGTATCTCTTGTAAAATTTTAATCCTGAAGGAGACATTCCTTGACTTTTTATTTGTGGCTTTATGGCTCGATATATGTTTAAATTACATCTGTGATTTTAGAAAAACTAGGCTGTCCATCCTCTTTTCCAAAAGAGCCAACACCTTTAGAGGTTGTCCATGTATTTTGAAGTCTCTTTCTTTCTTGTGTGTTGATTTTTCCCTTGAATATTTGCTATTTTGAAGAGGTTCATTTGGATGGCTCTCCAGACCACATCCCTGCCCAGGTCCCACTTTGGCTTTGCAAGGCTGGGAAAGCACTTGGGGGAAGAACTGGATGACATTTGTCCCTTTCCTTCACTTACCTTTGATGAAGAACTCGGCTGGAGTTGATGTCATGCACAATGTGCTTCATGCTGGCTATTTCTCTAGTGCATTTTGCTCTGGTGTGTGTACTTGGATTTAATCTTGCAAATATTTTTCTGAAATGTGTCACTCAGATCTGCCAGCTGTGCCTTCCAAACACAGAACTCCTCCAGTTTTAATGTTTTGTGATTTAATTTTAGAAGTGTAACACTTGTGCCTCCATGGCTTGCAGATATTTAAAAAATATGTTGAATTTGCCCGTTTTCCTCTGAGATTTCAATTGCAAATATCACTACATGATATGATACAGGCAACTATAGTTTGGGTCTTAAAGAAGAACAGCATTTGACATGTGCTTAGACTGCAGGCTGAGGGATTTAGGATGGACTCAGTCATCCTTTTCCTTTGAAGAGCACTTATCGTCCTTACTCAAACTGGCTCTGGGTTTAGATTTGCCCAAGATTTCCAGTTCTGTGAGCAGTGATATTTACACAGGATGTCAGCAGAGCGTGGAAACTTGGAATTGTTGACTCCTGGAGGGCCTGTAGGAGAGCAGATCATCCGAATCAGGGGATGGTGGCAGCATAGGGGATGTGTGTCCCTGGCAGCTGGAGCCCTTGGACACTTGGAAATTGTCTGATTTCACCTAAATTTCTAAAACCAGATGCAGCAGTATCACCACAGAACTCTTGCTATAGGGAAAGTAGCACAGGTAGAGACTATTTATGAGCTGCTATAGAGAGAAGCAATAAATAAGCATTAAGGTGCATTTCTTAATAAGCTCAGTCATGACGCTGATCAAATACGATCTGAAAGCACTTGTTCTGCCACAGGCAAAATCCAGGTGGGGTGAGTTCCTCAGTTTATTACACAGAGGTACAAGGAACACATATGTGTGTACACGAGCAAGAAATTTTATATATTGAGTTTAGTCCTGTTTTGAATTTTTACTTTCTAGTAGTTTTGGTAAGAAAAGGTTGACTCCTACTGGTTCATGATAGTAGAAAAATTGATATTAGTTAATATTCAAACTGAATGCATATTTTCAGGTGATACTTGGTACTTTTGTGTGCAAATATGAGAGATTGACTCTATTTTTGGTATGATTTATCTAATTCAATTCATTTGCTCTGATCTCAGTTTTCTAGGTCTGTACATACAAAAGTAATGTATTTCTAATTAAGTAGTGAGCTTTCACTTAAGATGTATTTAACCTCTGGTTTAGTAGAAATTCCTAATAAATTGAAAAAAAAAAAACCTAAAAAATCACTGCTTTTAGTCAGTTCTGCCTAAGGAATTAAAAGTATGAGTATGTATTAAAAAGATTTAACAAGACATCTTTTGAACAAAATTCCCTTGTAAGCAAGGAAAGTGCCCATCATTCAGTGCATCAGAAACTGTCTCTGATGTGCTTTAGATGTGAAGGATGACAGTCACTACCACTGGTTTTTAATTGTTGCTTGGAGCAAGAAGACAACACTTCCTTATCCACTATAAACGATCAGGTTGTTAAGATGAACTATGCAAATGAAGATAAAGACATAGTTTTTTTTTCTCAACCCCTAGAAGAGGTGATTGCTGTGAAAAGCTGCTTTTAGCACCTCAGTCCTGTTTTCAGGTTGTCTTCTGGTGACTAAATTCCGCTTGACTTTTCAATGCAGTTTGCCTTGGAAACAAACATAACCTGGCTTAACATGGCTTCAACATTCTTTTTTAAATTATTCTACTACTAATGCTAAGCCTCGGCCTTAGTAGCAACCTTTATAAAAGGAAATGCAGTGGAGTAACTGAATTATTTTAAGAGTTGGATCAGGTTTCAAAATTAGGTGTGTTAGATTTCAGTCATACATGTTTATTCAAAACAAAACTTCAGAGCAAATGTAGAAACTGTGAGAGTAGACTCACACCAGTAAGTGATTGTTATTAAGACTTCTTTAGCCTGTTATGTATTGATGAGAAAAGTGAGAATATTGAGGTCCCTTGCAGAATTTGAGCTTGTCATCCACTCTCCAAAGCATTTTTTTACTCTTTTACCAAGCGTACAGCCAAGCTAACCTGGCACCTGGCTGTCTCCAAGAGAGGTGGCCTCCCTTCTCCTTTTCCTCCTGTTGGTTGAAGCCGATTAACTGACCAAAACAAATCAAAAATCCCTAATCCTGTGGAAAACCTGGCTGAGAAATCAAACAATAACTAATGCTGGGGAAGACACAAAAGAAGGACTGCTCTATTTGGTGGCCATCAGCTGGGACAGTGCTGACCTGTGTTGTAGAACTGCCCTCCCTGCAGCAGTCGTGCCTGCTCTCCTTCCCTAAGGCACTGAGTGTAAACCTGATTAGTCAGTAAATCACAGGAAATGTGTTCTGTAGTCTCAGGGGTTAAGTAGTTGGAGAGACGTGATCTGAATATTGCAGAGAAATGGATTAATTCACAGTTGTTGCCAAGATACTTTAAGGAAATAACAACTTAGGTCTGTTCATTGCAGAGAGGAGAATTAATTATGGGGTGACAGTCTGGCTAGAGGCTGTATTCTCATTTATTTCCTTGAAGAGCACATCCAGGCATCAAGGTTAAGGTCATAACAGTCTTTTCGTGTTCTCAGCCATTCATTTCCTGGGTCTTTAAAATAAAATCCACCAAGGTGAAACAAGAACCTGGGGTGAGCTTAGATGCTGTTTAATTTGACCTTGGTCATATTGAGGCAACCCACCATTCTGTGTACCATTAATGCAAGATTACTTTGCTTTCTGGTGAGGAACGAACAGAAACCTTTATTAAATATTGAAGTAAGAGATTTATTCTAAGAAGACCCGTGTGGATCTGAGCTGTGAAACAACAGAAGTGTAGCACCTGCAGGCAGAAGAAACAACCTGTCACAGCACGTAGCTCCATCCTGTAGCCAGGTATTGGAATAAAGGGCTTATCAGAGGGAAAGTACAGGCACAGGGAAAGCCTGATGTCTGGCACCAGACAGCCAGAGGTTTTCTAATCTATGCGAAGGAGTTGCCTTCACGACAAAACGGGAGAGGCGTGAGTCTTGCTGGAAAACGTGACTGCAAAAGCTTTGTTCCCTCACTCCCCCCTCCCAGCAAATTGCCTGAGAGAGGATCATCCACAGTGGTGCATCATTCCTGTTATCTCCCAGCATGACTCACTGAGCCATACATAGCAGCCCCTCTTTTGAGGAGATTTCTTACTCAGAGCAAGCTGGATGTGGAAACAAAGGCTCAGCGTCAGACTGTTAATGTCACTTTTGCATTAGAATTCCTTGCGTGACAGTCTAAAAATGGCTTTACCAGCACTGCCTGTCTGTATTAAACAGGTATTGTCAGGTTAAAAATCCTCATCCATCTTCTCCTGATTGGATGTTCTTATTTTCGTAGTATTTATATATTTTTGGGCAACAAGAGTATTTGTTGATCGCACTAGCAAATTATTGAGTATTTCAGTATTTGGATTGCTGGTAATGCAATGTAGCAGGTAGCTTTTGGAGCATGCTTCAGGCTTTTTTAATTCCGTATTTCTTTCTCCCTGTTATTCCCCAGTCATATCCCAAAATAATTCTCTGTGATTTCTTTCTGTTCTCTTTTAGTTGTAAAGGAATTGATTGTGACATGCAAGTATGGCTTGTAGTATTGATCTCTTGTAAGGTCCTTCTGTCTTCCTTTTAGAAAAATTGGTTTTCTGGAATGCTAACAGCATCCTCCCTCCATATTTTGCATTAATTTAGTACCTTGTACTTCTTTTCTTGCCAAGAAAGGCCAGCCAAGGCTTTCTTCAAGGTTTCAGTGCTTGCTGCTGGACCAGCCTCTCCGTCCTTATCCCCAGATGAACTCCAGCCTGAGGATCCAGAGCTGTGTTTTTCTGGTGCTGTTGCCAGCAGCACTTTTGCTCCATGTTCACTGCTGTAGTAGAGCACTGTGATGTTTATGTTGCATGTTTGTTGACTCGGCTCCCAAGATTTTTAAGTATGCACTGGAAAGCAAAGAGTTCGTCCTTATGTTTTGTGATATGGGTAATGTATTAACAAAGCTGTGTTAGTAAAAGAAATATTCCTATGTTCTGTTCCAGGTTTTGGGATTTGAAGTTGATACGGTGAACTCTGTCCAGTTTTCAAACCACACAGGTAAAATTTTACAGATACTACTCCACAGTCACTGAACTCACTCAACACAGGGCTCACATCATCCCATGACAGTGGAGAGGACATTGGTCTTATGTTTTCACTCACATTTTCATGATACAGGACAGAAATGTAGTTTTCATGTTTTGATTCAAGTCTCTCAGAAGTCTGGATTTGGGAACAGGGCATCGATATGATGTGGTAATGTCCTCTTCTGCCCTTCAGAGTATGAGTTTCTTTTGTTAGGCAGTAATTTAATTAACTCAAACAGTGAAATAACACAAATATAGCCATTTACACAGCCAGGCCTGTGACTAAGGAAGTCTTCAGAATGATTTTCTGTGAATTATGGCCCTTTGAGAGTCATAGTCCCATTACCAACCTATACATCAAAACAATACTGAGGTAGGCCAAATGTTTCCTCTCAGTGTGTCCGCCCAAATGGCTTGCAAGTATCCCAAAATTTCCTTTTGGCAGGAGGAAGGGTGTTAATACATTTGGGTATAGTTTTATTTAAGCTCTAAGACTGAACGCAATGCATTCAACAAATATGTTCAGACTTCCTAATAGTCACAGTGCTGGAGGACGTAATTTTTTAAAAGAACGCTAAAATTTATGTTCATTTTAGCAATACCTTTCACCCACAAAGGAGCTCCAAGTGACTTGCTATTTTTGGATCACTGGAGACACATCTGCTGTCTTGGTGGTGGCAGGTTGGTTGAGGGGAGAACTATTCCAGATAGAGAAAATCTACAGGTGTCTTCAGAACATAATCTGGTAGCAAATTCTGACTTTAACATCTTGGAAAAGAGCAAAAGTTGTTTCTGACAAAGAAAAACCTCTAAAAGTTGAGTTGTGCCTTACAGGCATGGCTCTATTAATAAACTACTAATTTTTGGAACAGAGAGCAGCCAAAGAAGCCTCTGTCTTCTCTTGCTTTGTTGAACTTCATGCAGCTTTCGAAAAGTTGTAAGAGGTCTATCATGGAAGGAATTTAGTATCACCTTGGGAAGAAGAAATTAATGTTTCAAAGGTAGCTTGAAAAGCTATCTCTGCTTGTTGAGGAAAGGCACAAAAGAGGTAATAATTAAACAAGGGAATGGGGGCCTTTGCTGGCTCAGGCAAAACTCTGCTTATTTTACTTGTAGCCTTTGGAACAGTACAAAGGTTCTCTTGTGTTTTTCAAAGATACTTAGGTGTGACTTCTGTTTAGTTAAAGAATGTATTTAGTTTTGGAGTTTGGGATTTTCTGTATTTTAGTTCTGATAGCTGGGTAAAACTGTTGTAATGTTCCAGAAATGAAGGAATTTTTTCATGTAGAATAATTTGGTGCTTGAAATACCTGAGCACGTAGTGCTTGTTGGCTTTCTGTTTCAAGATTAAATCAGCTTTATAGGGCATAAAAGAGCTTAATAGAGGTTTTACTGACCATATGTAGAAATGTAGGAAAGTAGGAAACTGAAGGTAGGAAAATTACATTACACCAGTAAGGTGACCAGGTTCTCAAAACAAAAAAGAATAAAGATTTTAATTTTTTTTTAATAGTATCACAGCAAAGGAAAGCTTACCAGTGTTTCATTTAAGGTTTGGCAGACAATGAGGACAGTGGAAGGATCAACAAATTAGTGATTCCTCCTCCCACAAGAAGCTGAAATGAGCATCCCAAACCCAAACAGTCCTTAAAATCACAAGTCTTTAAAATACTGGAACTAGTCTCAATGTTTAGAAGTCACATTTTTGGGTTTTTTCCCTCTAATTTTGATTTTTTTTTTTCCTAAATCTGTTAAAAAATCCCAAAGTTTGCCACACAATCTCATGATTTTGGGAAGCAGAGCTTATGTCTGGCAGCATCCTGCAATACTCAGGCATCACGTGCGAAGTGAATGGGTGAAGGTAACTTGATTTTCCTACTAAAACAAAATTTTACAAGAACCATGTCTGTAATCATCATTAAAGCTGGAGGACAAACTCCTCCTTCAAAATGTAGCTGTGAACTTCAATTTCTGAAAGAATGCCATATACCAGAGGAGCACAGGTAGAAGAATGTGTGGGGTTTTGGACATGGTATTCTTCCTTTCCTTCTTTCCCTGTTTTCAAACTTGGAATTGGCAGCAAATAAAATGCAGAGAGAATTTAGGACTAACAGACTTTGGTGAATCATTATTGCTCTTTTTTTGCCCTGTCTGTAAATTACTAAGATACCACAGGCCTCTTTCTGCTGACTCCTGCTCAGAAAATTCAGCTTTCTTTAGTCTCTAATAATCCTGAAACTCGGAAAATGTGCTTTAAGTCAGTGCCCCGGGAGAACAGTTTGTCATGTTGCTTCGTGAGGCACTTTAGTGATTAGAGTGACTCACATTTGAGTGGCATCATGCTTCACATACAAATAAAATAAGCTGTCATGCAGCCTGCGAAGACTGTGCTCTTTATCCTGTTACTATACTGTTTGCAGAAGTATCTCCTCATCTGATGTGAAAAAAGAAAAAAAAAAAAAAAAAAATCTAGATTTATTTTTAATTGTATAATTTTTTTTTTGGGGTGCATTTTTAGTTCTTCAGTGATTTTCATTTTTGTTTCTCATTGGTGGGTTAATTTTAAGCAATAATGTGCTTACTCTGCCAAACAAATCCTACCTTTGAAACAGCTTTGGAACAAATAGCCTGGGGTTTTCTTTCTGTTACTTCTCTTTTTGTTCTTAAGCACTTTTGACTTCCCCTTAGTGGGTGTGTAGTAGGTGGTTGGGTTGGCTGGCAGGTCTAACACATGAGAAATTACAATTATGTCTTGATGTGATTCTGCACAGTCTGCCCGCCCATGTGCAGTCACTCACCCCTGTGTGTGTGGGGCAGGAAGAAAAGATCTCCACTCGTGCCTGACACTTGGTAGCATTTCACTCCCACTCTGTGACCAGCTGTAAAAAATCACTGGGGAGTTCAGTACTGAATTTCTGGTTTTATTGAAGGCCTCCTGGTAGCTACACGAGTCATGTGTTCAGACCAGGTGGTCTGCCGGAGTTTGCAATGTGAATTTTGTGACACAGCTGGGCCCAGTTTGCCTGTCCATCGTGTGCCTTAAACGCTAGAACTTCCTTCCTTTTTCCCATGTGAAATTCTTGGTTACTGGGACCCCTTGGAATAGTTTTACAGGGAGCACCACAGGAGGAACTCAAACCTCAGAACAGAATGTTCTGGGTTGGAAAACAAAGGACTCTTACATGCTTTGCTGTACTAAAATGGTAGCTTGTTTTTGTTTTGCTGTGTTGGTCAGTTGGGTTGTTGGTTTTTTCTTTTTCTTTTTGATATGCTTGGTACTTTTATTTTCTTTCTTCCTTGTTTTTGGAAGTTATTAAGAGGATGAGACATACATTCCAAAGGAGGAAAAAAAAAACAGAGGAAGGCAAGTTTGTGAATTCATCTTGGGTGCAGTATTCGCTACCTCTCTCAGTTATGGTTTTGTTTATTTTTTTTTATTTTTCATATGAATGAACCAACACATTTCCTTGGAGACTGATGAATATGTTTATCATTTTAGAGGGCAAGTGACATGGGCATCGTACCTTAGTTGGTTTTCATTGCCTTATCAGATAAAAGGAAATCGATAACATGTAATTGCAATAGAAAATCATAACACAGGTAAGCAGAAGGAGTATAAGGTTGTTTAAATATTTATGTTCATCTGTGTGTTTAAAATTATTACAAATATGGGAGAGTAATGCAATCTGAGCCAAGTGGAGTTTTGAAGAGCTGTGTCACGATTTGCAATGTTCTCTCTGCTCTCCCAGAGCAGCATTGAGGAGAATTATTTGTTGGTTTTGTATCTAAAACGAGGAAGACTCGGCTTTCCTTTTTACCTTTCCACTTCCAAGATACTCCCTCTTCCTGGGACCCCAAGGTATCCTTCCTTCAGTTAGTGGAACCATTTTAGAACATGAGTAACTGGCTTTTTCCTCTGTCTGTCTGCTTTTTTGTGTTATAATCCACTAGGAATATAGGATAAATGCAGGGTCATGGGATTTGCCCCTTCATTGTCATGTTACCTGAAATTACCCTGGGGAAAGGGCTTAGGGGGGTTCCCATCTTGCTGCCAGTTTTGATTTTGTTTGGTTCTTGCTTGAATATAATTCAGTTCCTAGTGCCATTGCAATTCTCTGCAGCTCCAGTGAAGGTATTCCCTTTTTTTTTAAATGTCTCAGTAGCTGGGGCTTCCTTGAGAGCTCCCCTAGGGCTTTGTTTTTAACTCTGGCTGTCTGTAGTTAGACTTCAGGTTGTATTGCACATTACCAGGTGATAAAAAAGATCCTCAAGTTACCTGTGGAAGTCATTGCTACAGAGCTCAGACAATGTTCCTACCCCAGGTGTGTGACACCAGTTCCTGAGCTAAGCTAGGCTGCTGCCTAATGTTGGTTTTTTGTATTTTTTTCTCTCCCTCAGTGGAGGATCAGTGTAACATGAACTCTGCCCATTGACCATTTAAGACAGGCGTGACATTGGAAGGTGAACTTCTAGTTAAATAGTGAATTTTCAGGGTCTGTGTAGGAATGGCTCCTGAAAGTATCCAAGTTATTTTTATGGCCATGTGTAAGATGAATGTTGGCATTTTTGCCTTGGTTCTGAGTGAGAAGTGCACCCAGTTTCCTTGATGGCCAAAATGGAAGGACCCTGTTGTGTCCCTGTACTGGCTTTGCAGTGCTGCAGAGATTTGGAGAAGAGGACAGGGCAGATTATTTCTCTGTGATGCTGCAGATGTGACAGAGCAAACATCACTGTTAAACAAACCAAATACTGGATTTAGGTGCAGTCAGGGGTTCTTCATACACTTGGGGCTGGGCATGTGCCAAGGTGGGGGGTGTTATAATGAAATTACAGTCCTACATACAGAAATCCCTCACTTTGTCCCTTTCTTCACAGGGACTTTGTGAAAAGCATTTTCCTGGGAGAGAGTCGTGGTGGCTGATGTGAGTCAGGCCCCCAGCCAGCTGGCAGCGAGTCGTGTTTTAGAGGCTTGGCCTTTGTGAGCTGAGGAGAGCAAAATGATCCATCTGCTCACCATACTGTGGGTGTATTTGCATTCATAGGAAGGAAGGCTGAAAAATGTGCTTAGCCCAGGCTCTAGGCACCTTTTGGCAGTCACTCTAATAACTCAGTTTAGAGTGATAACCAAAGCCAACAGTTTTTATCACAGAATTTTCTAACTGCAAGAGCTGAAGTTAAAACAAACGAAATACCATTGTCTTTGCACAGGAGGTGTGGAAGAAGAAATCTCATTTAACCTTTCACTTTTCCTAATTCCAGTTAATGAAAAGATAAGTTTTTTACAAACTCTGAATTTATGGAGATTAAAAGAGTGAAATTGTGGATATATCATATCTAATATCCTGGAAGAAGCCCCATTCTTACATACAAGAGAGTGATTGGTGTCATCTAGATGGAGCAAACTTTGATGACAGGGTTCAAAGTGCATTTACATTTTTCACTAAATGTTTAGATTCTGTTAAAGTAGATTATTTTATTTTCCTTGGAATTGGCTTCCGTGGACCTTGGTCCAGTGTTTGCTGAAATCAGTTCAGCGTATTCCAAGTAGTAACTTCACCTTCCATCTGCTTCTCTCAGCTGAGCATATTTGCTGACAATTTTTAGAGTTCATTCAAGGATGAGAGTATATGGATATTATTTATCTGTTTGTAGTGCTTTCTGCTACTCATTTCCTCCTCCAGGATCCTCAGCACTAAAGCGGTGCTATCTCTGGAAGAAAGTCTGTCAGATGACACTGTACGTTTAAAGAGTACCCGTGGCAGTGTTCTGCTGTGGTCACTCTGTGATATGCAGGTCCCAGTGAGTGCTGTATCTGATGAGTGCAGGCCTGTGTGTCCAAACAGATCTATAAGCCTGTTAAGATTGTCATCTAACTGTCAATATTTCCTTTTTTTTTAAATATAGTATAAAATAACAAAAATAGCTATACTGACACCCTCCTCCAGTAAAGTCTAAAACATATGTTTTTCCTCCTCCACACAGGAAAGGGATAGTTGCAAAAGCTCCATGGGAAATCTTGCAGGAGTTTGTGTGTGCTCAGCTTGATTTGCTAGTAAATGGGCACTCTCAGACTGCAGTGTAGTCACTCCAGTTCCTTCGGGAGGCAGAGGTGCTAAGAAGTTCAGCACATTAACTCTTCTGCTGGCAGCAGCTTTCATTCAGCATTTTACAGGAGAGGAGGTGCACTAGTGCTTCCTGGTGCTGATGTTTGGTGTGGTCCCTCCACGTGCATCATCTGTGTGATCTGAAATAGAAAATCCATCTCTTGAAAAATTACCTGGTGTTTGCTTTGCAGGCTATGCCCACTGGAAGGGTCAGGTGTTGAATTCAGATGAGCTTCATGAACTGTACGAAGGACTTAAGCTGAACAAGGTCAACCGCTACGATTATGTGCTCACAGGTAAGAGCTTGTTCCCTGGAGTTCCCAGGAGATGTAAACAGGAGGAAAGAAATGTAAAACATAGCCCTCCCTGTTGCAAACCAACCAATTAAAATTTCACCTGTATATTATAGTCTGAACTGGCTCGTGCTGTTTAACTCGGAGCAGCCAGAGTTCTCCAGCCCGGAGGTTGTAACTGGGTAGGTAAATTGGTCCCCTTGTATAATTTACAGGCTTGTACAGGCACACTGAATATTTTGGGAGTGCCTTTCCTGGAACAATGGAAGAGGAATGTCAAAGTATCATTTTTAAATTTTTTAGGAAGACATGAGTTTAACCCTTTGTCCTAAGTCTGCAGTATCAGCACTCTGCGATACTGCAGCATGATTTTATACACAGTTGTCTGTCCTTGATTTTTTCACTTGATCTGTAAGGCTTAGAGCTTTGGACACAGAGCAAAGTATGAGCAGAGCTGAGTTTTGGTTTTGACTCTGTCATACATCTTGATTTTTTAGCTCTTGTTACTGTGTAGGTGATCTGAATGAATAGTTCTGCAGTGTTTTCCTTTGCTTGCACTTGGTACAAAGTGTTTATAAATACAGGCAAAGAGAACTTCTTATGGAATACTTTATAGAAAGGAGAGATTCTACAAGAAGTGTTTCTTTAAAATTGCTTCTCATCCAATTCCTGCTTTAAAAGTAGGTCACTGATCGGATTTCAGCTCAGTAAGAGCTGTACATCTGGTTTGGATAACAGTATCAATTTCTTATAGCAGTGAACAGGGACTCTTTAAAGGTAAGGAGAACTATATCACCAGATTTGATTGATTTCATGGCTTCCACATGTAGGAAAGTTATTTAGACACAGGGAAAACTGGGAATTTTAACTGCATGGGTTATAACCCCAAAGCAGTCATTCTGGCTTGAAGGGTGTGGAACGTCCAAAGAGTTATTTTCAAGGTTTTTTCAAGGAATATCTCCAAAATAAAGGAGACTGAATAGCAAATAGATTGAACTAAGGTTAAGAAATTAATTTTTACATAAATAGGTTCTTTGTTATTGAGAAATATACAAACACCCTTTCTCTCCTGGAAGGAGCTCACACAGAGGACATTTCCAGGAAAAGCACGCTGTATCGTAGGAATTTTCGGGATATGGTAGTATGCAGAAATTATGAATAATGTTTGAGTATTCTTTTAGCTGAAATGTTTCTTTTTTATTTTACTTCCAACTCTTGGAAAAGACTTCTTTTCCATTCCTATCACTGGCAAAATGGATGTAAGGGCTTAAAGTGGTGGAAAGAAAAACAGAAATCGTCAGCAAAAAGAAATTTTGGAGGAAAAGGGAATATTTATTAATATGCCTTTTAAAATAGGATTTTTGTGTGTTGTTCGAGTTTGTTTTAAATTCTCATTCACTGTAGCATTTTTAGTATGAATAAAAAGAAAGCATAGGTAGAATGGCAGTAATTTCTGAACATCTAATAACACTTTCTGTGTTTTAGTCTTCAGCTGCACTGTGGCTGAACTTAAAATTCACGTTTTTTCATTCAGGGCCGAAAGTCAGATATTTCCCTTCAAACAGCCATTCTCTGTAGCGCAACTACTTTGTACCTCCAACAACCTGGATGTGATTATTTAAACACCAAAAAGCAATTTAGCAGTAGGTGGGATTTGACTGTTAATTATCTGATGACTGCAGATATCTCAGCTGAGATTATCTTTAGGCCAATTATACAAAGTAACACTCCATGAACTTTTGTGGCTGTGAGTTATTTGTAGATCTTCATCGATTTGTTTCATTTACAGTAAGACACTCAAGGTAAGAGATAAATTCCAGTTCAGTGTGACTGTTTTAAAACCCCTGACAATGATGTTACTCACACTCAGTACTTTTTCCAGCCAGTCTGCCATCACAGGTCATTTAAAAAAAATCTTTGCCTGACTTTTTTGACTGATTATCAGCATTTCATAGATAAAAGACAGCATTTTGGCAAAAAATCCTTGAAGCATTTTCCATTTCTCTGCAGCACCTAAGAACTGATCAATTTTGCAAGTGAAAAAAAAAAATCTCCAAAACCTACTTTTTAAATGTACTTTTAAGTATTTTATTAGAGGGGACATTTCCAAGGACATTGAGGATTTGAAAATACTAGCTTGCTAAAAGTAATAGTATTAAATCACAGAATCACAAAATATGCTGAGTTGGAAGGGACCCACAAGGATCATCGAGTCCAGCTCCCAACCCTGCACAGGACCATCACCAAGAAATTAACTACAATAAATTAAAATCAAATTGTTAATCAATGAAAGTTGTAACTAAAGTTAATGCATAAATATATAAATTAAGAAACATACATAAAATTTAAAAATTGGTTATTAAATAAGAATATTGTGGCGCTAGCATTGTGATTTGGGCCATGAAATACAGTAAAACTTATTTCCAGCTCATTTCACTGCTGAACTTAAAAGATAGGAACTTTATTGGTATTTTGGAAATTGCTCTAAAACAGTCAAGGTTAAATCTCTGTTGCATTAATGTGTTGGACTCTATCAGCATGAACTTTAATAATAAAAAATTGCTTCACGACAAGATGAGAAAAGTAAATGGAATTTAAAATATTTCCTGTTTGCTGCATGAAAAATAGTAGTGATCAGAATACTGTTTTTGTCAAAAGGAATGTTTTTTCCTTCTAGCCTGATCTTTGTTTGTATATGTTCAAGCATTTTGAAGTTGAGCCTTTCATATACAACATTTTTAGTAAATGGATTTTTAAGGTTATACTTGTAGTTGTGCAAGTACTGTTGGAATTTGTCTTCCATCCTATTATTCCTGAGTCAGCTACTGAAATGCCTTTGTTCTAAAAATCCATTTACCCAAAGAATGAGAAGTATGCAGCATTCCTATCCAAAACTAAAACCAGAAAAAATGCTCATGAGAATAGATTTCAAAGGTGCCTTTATTTTTTCCCAAGGGTATACAAGAGACACATCATTTCTTGCAATGGTGGTGGATATTGTCCAGGAGCTGAAGCAACAGAATTCTAACCTCGTGTATGGTAAGGATGTGCACTGTAATCCTTTCTGCTTCCTCATTCGGTCTGCTCATCATTTTCACACTTCAGGATGAAAAGTCTGGTCTGATGTTAGGCAGCATTTGTGGTCTGGCTGGAGCCAGCTGGGCCTCTAGTGATGTTCCATGTCAGCTTCAGATGTTGAGGAGTTGGGTTTTTACCTTCCTGATTTGCTGCCTTTCAGTGTGTTTCTTGCATTGTGCTGTCCAAAGGAGGGTGCGCCTTGAGGACTGGTTGTCTGTATCCAGGAAAAGATAAAAATCCCAGCCAGCTGCTGCTGTGATAGTTCAGAGGCTGCGTGTGCTGATAGGTGAAGCCTCTCGTTGATTCACAGCCAAAGCAGGATAGACTCTCCCATGTTGCCCTGCCATGGTTTCATGTAACATCCCAGAAATGTCCTACTTTGCCTCATAAGCTTCATGATTTACCTTAAACCCAAGGGCTTTTTAAGCTCTGCTATCTTTTGCTAATATTCTGTGGGAGCAACTGGCTCCAGCAGCTGTTGTCACTAACGTGTCATGTCAGGCTTCAGGCTGTGAGAAAAGATTTCTTCTCTTCCCTGCCTTCCTCTGCTGAGTGTTTCAGGACTTTCGAATAGAACCAGGATAGGCTTGAGTTGAGCAAAATGTTTAGAGTGACAGGGCAAAGTCAGTGAGGATTTAGTGGGATAAAAAGCAGGGAATGATGGTTTGAGCTGTCATCTTCAGGCTCAGTGAACAGTGTGGTCAGGAAATATCTAGAATGATTGGCAGAATTTGCAGGGTGTTGTACTGTGTAATGATACCTGACTTGAAATTAACAACAAAGCACAGCTCTCATTTAGCAAAATACAGCAGAGCAATCTCTGGGTTTTGTTGCTTTTTAGCCTTTATTAACACTATTGGATTGTCAAATTCTTCAGAGCCTTGTGTGAAAGGATTTTTTTGGAATATGAACAGAAAGAAACATCTTATTGTGTAGAACAGGAAGGAAGTGGTCAGGTGGTGAGATGACAGCAAGGCTTCCAAGATCCTTTATATTTAATAAATAGATTATAATGTAAAGAAAATACTTTAAATGTAAATCAAATGGCCCTCATTTTACTTACCGAAACGTCCTTAAATATTTTCTTATTTGATATCTTTGGATTTGTATTTCTTTTTTATCTTGCTTAAAGATCTTTTAATACAATGAACAATGTTCCTTTTTGAAGTACAATGTCAGGCTGTTTCCATCCTCACTGAGGACACTTGGAATGTGTTGTTAATATTGCTGGTGATCCAGAACCTGTGCCAAACGTGTTAATATCATTACAGCAAGTATGAGTTTATGTACTTTGGCATGAATTTTCTTATTGTTTCATTATAATAGGCTCGGGTTTTTTAATATACACACAGCATTTTAGTCTGTACATTTGGCACGCATTTTTTTATACTAAAGTAAAAATAGGACTCCTTTCAGAGCTGTTAGCTTCTCCCATGTTTTTCCCCACAATACTACCATTCCAGACAACTCTTTAAGACACAGGGCCCACTCTTTCAAAATTGGCAGCCACCGGTTCCAGATTTCAGAGTGCTGCAAGAGCTGTGAGACTGTAAAAGGTTTGAGGTGCTCAGTGCTGTTCCATAGCCACTACTGTTACCTAAAATTTTTCCCTCCCACCAGAGCCTTTATAATTGTACCCTATTTCTAAACCTAAATTTATTCTGTTACAGTGTGTGATCCAGTGATGGGTGACAAGTGGAATGGAGAAGGCTCTATGGTTAGTACTCATCTGTTTGGATTCTCTGTGTAGTGAATGTCTGTTATATAAAGATGTATAAAGATTTATTAATTTTTAACAACAAAACTAAGCTACTTTACCTAAATGTGGCCTTGGATCCCAGCATCAAGTAAGTTTGTACTTTATTTTCTTGTGTTTGAATGAGATTGGTATTTGGGAAGAATGACAGCTGCATAACCCTGGATTATTTTTGACTCTCTGCTGAGACAACAGAGGGAATAGAGACCCTGTCCACAGGAAAATATCCACCTGCTCCCTATCGTTGTCTTACTGGAGTTCTCTCATCTTCTGTCAAGAACTGTATTTTGCCTGGTAGCCTGACTGCCATTGTCAGTCATCCTGGGAATAGACAGAGCACTGGAACCTAAATGAAAATGACTTATTTCATGTGGGATCCAACAGCTGTTGGGCACTGGCCTGTGATCTGTGACAGAAAGGTTCCGTGTGCCAATACCAGGCTGCACTCTGACAAAAAAAAACATTCATTTTTGACCAGAAAGGTTTGAACAAAATAGTTTGGTTTGGAGGTAAAGACATGAGTGAGTTGGGACACTGTATTTCCTCATGCTGCTGTGTCACCTTGGTGAGAGAGAACTTGAAAGTTCCTCACCCAGGTATCACTTCCTTTTAATGCTGCCAGTTTAGGTCCATCTGCTTACTGGTGCTTCCCATCACCTCCAGGCAAGAAGGGACTGTTGGTTACAGTTTCCCCAGCTGGAGGATGCTCTGCCGCTGCCGTTGCAGAGCTTGGAGCTGTCAGGTCACTCAGTGGCAGCAGGAATGGTGGTTGAGGGAAGGAGAGTTGCAGACCCACATGTCAGATGCTGCTGACAACGTTTGACACTATTTCTTCTCCCCCAGTATGTACCCAAGGATCTCCTGCCAGTCTACAGGGACAAAGTTGTACCTGTTGCAGATATAATCACTCCTAACCAGTTTGAAGCTGAGTAAGTGTTTATTTCCTTTTATAGCACTTAAATAAACTGGGGGCGAAAAGCAAGGACTGATACCCCTTAATTTTGTCTCAATACAGTGTCTTATGTATGTATGTGTTGGGTTTTGGGTTTTAGCTGTTACTTTCAAGTGGTGTTTTTCAGATAACCTCAACTGCTCCATTTATAAACAAATAAAAAATCAGGGAGTCATGTCAGGAAAAGATTCTTCTTGTTTTCCCATTATTATTTCTTGCTATCACCAGGAGCCTGTTTCTATGACAGGTTAAAAAATATCTTCCCCATCCTTAGCCATTACTCTGAAAATTTTTATTATGTGCCAGAATATCAGAACTGAAATAATTTGGTTCAAACCCCCAACCCCCCTCAAAAAAATTAGATTCAGAAATACTACCATGGCAACATCTCATAGGATGTGTGAATTGAAATCCCTCCTGCCTGTCCTGTCTACATAGCTGTGACTCTTTGGTCAGGAGATAATCTATGAGGATGCAGCATGGGCTGTCCCTTAAGGGGAGGGAGCAGCTGCATGGGAGAGGGAGAGAGGACACTTGTGAGGGAAGTTTTGTGATCCAGGGATCTCTGGAGGGGGCAGGGTAGGACTGGTGTGAGTGCACTTCAGCAGCATGGTGTGTCTATGCACGTAGCTTGTAACACAGAGGTCTGGTCCAGCAGACCGTGCAGCTACAGATGGGATAGGCCTGTTTGGTGCAGTCCAAGCTTTCCTTCTTTTAAAGGGCAAACAAAGCAGGCACTGCTTGGAGAACTCGTGCTCTTTTAAGGTGTCTGTTTCATTCTCAGGTTACTCACGGGCAGGAAGATTTACACAGAAAAAGATGCACTGGAGGTAAGTAGACAAAGGGTGAGATGTGTAAGGTCTCTTCCTGCATTCCTGCCTGCAGTGCTGCAGTTTGTCTTTAACCTTGGAGTCACTTTGGTCTCTGTCCTTTCCATGTGTTTATCATTAAAGTTTGTGCACTGCAGGCACAAAACATTTCCTGCATCAGTGTCAGACTTCTGAAGAAACTTCCCAAAAGAGCTCCAGATAAAGGGATTACCGTGGTAATGAGGAGATGTCTCTGAGCCTGCTTTCTGCAGTGAAGGAGGAGTGGCAAATAGCCAGACACTGTCAGCTTTGTGGAAATTATTTGGTTGGGGTGAAAACCCCAGGGGAGCACGGGCATTAGGAACCTGTTTGGGGCTCTAGTGTCCACACTCAGCAATGCTGAGTGTGAGGACAGCTTTTCCTCCTTCTCCCAGATAAATCCACAGCATTGACAGCTGCGGTCATTGCCATATGGAGATGATAAATGGCCTGAAAATATATTGCATCGAGGTGTAAAGATTAGCCCTTTCACACAAAGTGAAGAAAATAAAAAGCTGTAGGGCTTGGTGAAGGACAAAATAGAAATATGGTTTTATTGATGTCTTGAGAAGGGCTGAGCTCTTTGTTTTGTTGACTAGCCAAGTGCCTTCATAATGGACTGATGTTATTCCTTCCAGTTCAGTTTTGAACTTCAAAAGAACTCAAAACCGTTAAACAAACAGCAGCTGCACTGGCACCCTAGAGAGTAGCTGGGGGTCTCTCAGCCCAAATGTTTGTTGTTTTTTTGCTGTAGTAACGTCAGACAACGTGGGTTGGTCACCATCACTTCACAGCAGGAAGCAGCTACAGAGATCTGATCTCTTTGAATTTCCACTGCCCCAGTTTTACATTACCCCACTGTGCTGGGTGAGGGTGATGAGCTGTGCTTCATGCCACTGGCTGGTAACTGCAACTCAGTTCTTCTATTCTCATCTTCACCAGAGGAACCACAGTCTTGAGGAGAACATAATTAGCTGAGCAGCCATTAGTGTTAGATTTGCATATTTCAGCTGCAAACGTGAATTGCTTGTGCTAAACAGTTTTGCCATTTGAATCTGACTGATTTCATGCTATAGCTCTGATTTGTGATGGGCTTTAAAAAAATCCAAAGAGATGGAATTATACTTAGGAATGGAAACATTTTTAAAGCAGTTGTTTGCAGGATATTATATTTTAATCTGTCTGTCTTTCCACCTGCATGTCATATATGGGTCTGTGTAATAATCCGTGCTGGAGTTTGTCCCCTTTGGAGGTGGTAGGAATGCTGGTATTGATTTCCATGGTTTCATGCTTGCTTTCATTTTTTCAACAGGACTTGTGATGACAGTAGTTTCTTCTAACATAAAATTAAGTATGATGTATTAATGTAGAAGGGACTAAGTCTATGACTAGAAATAGTGGAGATTAGGATCCTGGTGAATTGTGACCGAGAAATGAAATTTAGTTTAATATTACTGCACAGATTGATTGTGTCAGTGCATGCTGGTGGATTTACTGCATCTTTAAAACCCAGCTGATGTCCGTGCAAAGAGGTCTGACAGCTGAAGAAACTTGGAGGCTTAGACAAGAAAGAAAAGCAATAAAGTATTAAAAAATAGCAGAAATAAATCCTTATCATTCAGCTGCTCATGAGTCATAGCTAGCCTGAGAGGATTTTTAGTTAAACTCTTCTGGGAGAATTAATATTTTATCCATGTTTTATACTAAACTCATTATTGAAGTCATTCTTTCTTCTGTGAAATCGAAATCACTTCTGTCTGTAGCAACCAATTGTGATGTCAGAAGTAGAGTATTAATGAGTTTAAGTGAGGAACACAGAGTGGAAATACATCTGCCAAGGTATATAATTTACAACTGTAGTTTGGGGGTTGAAACAGAATGAGAAAAGAAGATTGAGACAGACACACTTGTACCTCTGATTTAGGTTCTTCCATTTTTGCTAACTCTAAAAGTAGTAGCCAAATAAGATTTCATGACCTGGAGTTGTTGGCTTTCTACCTAATGTTTCGAGATGTCAGCTCAGGTGCACATGTCTGTATATTTATTCTCTTGCTCTTTTGACAATATGTTCTGAAAACATGGTGCAGGCAAAAATTCTGATCACAGCTGAAACAGAGTATTCTTTCCAGAGGAGCATCCAAAGAAAACACAGAGATGCCTGTATGTTTTAACAAGTGTGTACATTTAAATGTGGATGTTTTGATTCCCCTATTCCAAAGTAATGCTGCTAATTCAAGTGCATTATTTGACTAAAAATGTTTTTTTTCTCTTTACTAAATATGCCAAAATAAGATGTTTGTTAAAAATCTCAGTACTATGAATGCAAATTTAATCAGCACATACTGCAGTCACTGATTCCTGCCTCTTTGCATGTTCAAAGGTGATGGATATGCTCCATGCCATGGGACCAGAGACTGTGGTGATCACAAGCTCAGATCTACAGGCACCTCTAGGAAACAACTACCTGATTGCCCTAGGAAGCCACAGGAAAAGTAAGTCAAGAGCTCCTTCCTCACCTGTGCTTTCTTTTAACCTGTCTGTGCTTGCAGTTACTCCTTGAAGGAGTAGTTTCACCAGGCCCATCTGCACTGCATGGAAGGAGCTTAGATCCCTTAGATCCCTAAGTGAGCACCTTCTCCTGCAGTAACGTCAGGGAGTGGTGAGACTGGGGCTGCTGCATGAGAGAAGACAAGAGTTGAGTGTGATCACAGCACAGGCTGAGCTCTGTCCCCACCCACAGGGCACAGACCCACAGGACCTGAATAAGGTGAGCAGGACAGCATGAGTGGTGGCAGACAGGTGCCACTGACAGTCCAGAGCAAGGGAGATAAGCCAGGTCTGAGATTAATCTGGAAAATGAAATCATTAAGTCAGGACATCGGTGCTGTAACTGGAATATCTGCAGCATAGCTCAGGCAGGGATGCTTGTGCCTGGGCCTGTGCTTCTGGGCAGCTCCTGGGCAGAAGAGGAATTTCCTAGATGAAGTTTATTGGCACTCTTACAGCCCCTGGTAGTGGCCCTGGCAGGTAGTAGGGATATAAAAGAGGAACTTGGAATGTTTTGAATGCTCTTCTGAAGTCACACTGTCCTGTTAGCAGATTGTTCCTCCCGTGATAGGCTATAAAATACCTTCTGCTGCTTCTCTATAGCTCCTTCTGTAGTGTCACCAAGATTCACTGTGTGCTCTCTGTTTCCACCTGAGAAGGGCATAGTTATGAGAGATGAAAAATGAAGGTGCTAGCTCCTTCCTCCCCCTTAACTGAAGTATTTACAGTATAGAAGTTGTAAATGCTATCCCAAGCTGGCCAAGTTTTGGAAGGCTATGTATTTTAAAAGAGTTGGTACAAAGTTTGCTTTAAGTTCCAAACAACAAAGGAATTCAAATATGGTGATGACTTTTAAAATTATTTCTTTTTAAATCACAGTGATTGCTATTGTATTGGTTGCTGGCTCTGTCACTTAACTGTGTATCTGTGTTGTAGCTAAAGCAGATGGTACCAGGATAACACAAAGAATTCGAGTGGAGTCTCCTAAAGTAGATGCTGTCTTTGTGGGAACAGGAGACTTGTTCGCTGCTATGCTTCTGGCATGGACACACAAGCATCCCAACAATTTAAAGGTGTGGGAGAAGTTACTTGTCTCTCTGCAAGTTTAGACCTTGAATTTTTTTAAAAACTTCTAATCTGTGACATTATTTAAAGACTGTCTTCTGTTTTGGCTTTTTTTCCTCACCTCAGAGAAAAAGCCACAGAATTTCCCCTTTGTCAAAAGAGACTTTAAACAGTCATATTTCAATTAGATTGATTTTGTAATTTTTCCAAATAAGATGTCTAGAGAGACTGCATGCGTGTTTATAATTGCATCTTTTACCCTCACTTCATAATAGGCACTGAAAATAATTTCTCAGATCTATTTTCCTGTTTCTTTCCCTTAAGGAAACAGAGTCCTCGATACAGGTATATAGTTTCTAATACCCTTTTTGGGAGAATTAAGTCAAAATTTATTTTTTCCAGACTCTGCATTACATAGTTGTCGTCTTGTTTGTTTTGTCAGTCATGTTTTCCTGTTAATAGCAGTGTTTTTGAAATAATTAATATTAAGTAATATTAAACTAGGCAGCTGAAGTTGTACTAAAACCTGAATATGTTGTGTTGATGCAGGTGGCATGTGAAAAGACTGTGTCAGCCATGCAGCATGTTCTGCAAAGGACCATCAAGTGTGCAAAAGGTAAATTCATCCAGACCTTGTTCCCGTGTTCTGCCTGGATTTTCATCAGAAGAAACATTCAAAGAGCTTTCTGGGTTTCCTGACTAAAGGCAGCCCCTCAGTGCAGAAGCAGGCAGAAAATTTACAGAATGAGAGCTTGGTAGTTTTGTCTGCATGTTCCTACACTGTCTTCCAAGCCCATTTTTGACAAAAGCTGACTGCAGATGTCACTGTTTAGCTTGTAGTGGATGACAGTCCTGCTGACTGTGCCTGACTCAGCTCTGCAAATCTGGCAGAACTTCGGGAAATGCTGTGTGTGATGTGCAAGAGAGCTCCTGCTTCAGTGTAGCTCACTCACCATCCCTCTGAGTGTATGTTTAGTACTGGGAGGGGTTTTTCAACTAATAATAGTTTCTTTGCTGTGTTGGCCATGTAAGAAACAACTTTTTTCAGCTTTTCTCCCCTTGGAGTTCCCCTGCCTTTAGTTTCTAAGGAGATCCAGATAGGATCTGTGGGTTTTCTGAGCATGTCCTAATTAAGAGTGGAGAGTTACTTCTTTCCTGGAGAGAGGTGTGGAACAGTGGTGATGAGAAATCACAGTACTGACCTGGATTTTCCACCTTTAGCAGGGAGTAGTGAGGGAGATTGGGGAAGGGAGGAAGGTAGAGAAAGTCATGGGGTAACAGAACAATGTAACTTGTTTCTTTTTGTACTGCTGTTTTTAATGACATTCTGATGTCATCTTTTTAGTGCAAGCTGGAGAAGGAAACAAACCAAACTCAGCCCAGCTGGAACTGAGAATGGTCCAAAGCAAAAAGGACATAGAAAACCCAGAGATCATAGTGAAAGCCACCGTGTTATAAAGGCTCCACGTCTCCAATAACGCACAATGTATCGATGTCCTCATTTCTTTCCTGTAAATTGTAATATTTGCCTTAGATCTGTGACAGAAACCTGACTTTCATGAAATAGTGCCCAGCATAGGCAGATATCCACTCTCAAACATATGTGCTGGCCTTGCTCAGTTTTAAAAACAGAACAGTTAGTGTGCATTGAAGCATATTCCCAGGTATCCCAATGTCTGTCAGATTCACTTAGTCTGTGTGATTACCCAGGGCAAGAGAGCAATGTTCCTGCCTTGCCAAAGACTGTAGATGTGAATTTGCTAATGGAATGCTTTACTGACTGGAAAATGTATTTCAAGATGGCATCTAGTGCCAATGGAGCTGGCTCCATGCTCCCTTTTCTTGGAGGTACCTGGTTACCTACTCTGGTATTCAGTATCTCAGCTGCTATGAAACTAAGCAGGGTTAAAGCTACACACACAGTTCTGTTTGTGTGTAGGAGTACTTTGAAGATGTTTGGCATGTTCAGTACTCTGAAGTGCCCTTGAGGTGTCATTCATGTTACTGATCTCTGCTCCTGTTTCTTGTCCATGAACAGCTGCACAGTTTCAGTTGTCACAGGTTCTGGCTGCTTGTTTCTCATGTCCATGGGTGCCACATGATTTTCCTCCCAAAGCTGCTCCAGAAACACCTTCGTTATTAAGATCATGCCTTTATTCAGTAGCACTGGTTAGAAATGTGTAGTTCTACCTCTGAGGCCAGGTTTGATTCTCTGTTTTTTAGCAAAAGACAAAAGAGAAAGCAGCTCTTACCCTGAAAGTTGGCTGCCTTGTTTTGTTCATCGTGGGTGGATGTACTTACAAACTACATGGGCACTTCCACTTAACATTGGTGAGCACTGCTGGCAGGCTAGCAATGAAGCAATGTGGGAAAAGTAGTGTTTTTGGTTTAGTAGGGTCTGGTAAGTTACACATGTTTACCAAATGCAGTGAAACAGAAAATTAACTTGTTCATAATGTCTCTGCAAGCAACGCCAATTAGAGATTACAGCAAAGCATTATTATTAATGCATCTTGAATTCGAAATTCTGCTTGATAAGGCTTCAAAATGGGATTCTTAATAATTTTAGTGTCTTATGCATTACAGCCACACACTAAATAGCGGGGCAGATCTGCTGACAGGTATTGACCTCTCACACTTCCATGGGATTTCTCTATGGGATCCATGTTCTTGCTCATCCCAAGATGAGGTCCAGTGTGATGTTAAATTCAAATTGAGTTGATGAGCTTTACTTGTCTCAGACTGCGTAAGAGGATGGAAATTGCATTTCTAATTGATTTCCCCTCATGCATTCGGCATTAAAAGTGAAAAAAAAAAATCGTGTTACTTGATAATTTTAAGGATAAAAAAAAAAAAACCAGCAGGGATTTATCTATAAAATGTGATTCTACTGCCTCAGATTTTAGTAACCACTGACGTGAAATAACTTTCTAGCAATAATAATTTTGGAGTTGTGAACCATTGCTAAAATCAGCAGTCAGTGACAGAGGTATGAGCTCATGGCTGATAACCCAGCATATAAAAAGACATGAACTACCTTGATAGTGTGTACAAATATCTGATAGGAAGCAGTGTAGAAGGAGCCAGGCTTTTCTCAGTGCTGCCCAAGGAAGGGGATAAATAGGCAGTGGCACAAACTGAAATACAGGAAAATCCATTTAAACATTAAAAAAATATAACTCACTGTGAGAGTGATTAAACACTGGTACAGGTTGCCCAGAGAAGTTGTGGAGTCTCCATCCTCGGAGATTCTCAAATGCTGAGTGAACATGGCCCTGCTGTACTTGGCCCTGCTTGCTCAGGGGGTTGGACCAGGGAATCTGCAGAGGTCCCTTCCAACCTCAGCCATTCCATGATTTCTCTGAGTCCGTTGAACTGCCTTTCTTTGCAGAGCTGGATTTTTAAATTGATGCAAGTATTTTGTTCTCCCTGCAACACAAACTTCAAGATCAGCTGGAAAATACTCATATTAGTATTTTGCCCCATTTTTAGATAAGCTGCTGTTTGCTTGGGCAGCTGTGCCAGGAAACCAATTGCCTCTTTTGAGATAATTGCTTGCAGCAAAGATATTTAAATACTGTAGCTGGTGATGCATTTCAACAGTTGAACACTAAAAGGGTTTTATCTGTTTCTAACATTGATTAACCAAATGCTGCATGCCATATTCCAAACATAACTATGAGTTTATTAATCTTTTAAAATCACACTGTTTCATGTGGAAGTGTATAATCCCTGCCATCCTCTTAGGAAGAAGGCATCAACATCCTGAACTTCCCTGCCTGTACAGACAATGGTCAGTGCCCTTTTAGTAGGTGTGAAACAGCACAATTTTATTTTGCTATTGGAATAGACAGACTTCACAAGAGGATTGAGAGAAAGGCGAGGGCTGTTTTCTCTGAAATAAAGAAGCTTGGAATTCAGGAAACTTGGAGCTACCTTGCAAACAAGGTTTTAATTGTAAACTATAATGAGCCGTGATCAGGACATAAAAGACAAAGTGATGTGTTTGTTGGAGCAGTTTATACCTGTCAGGTGTAATCTTTTCCCACTTCCTCAAAGAGTGGATCAGTTCAGCAATTCACACCTTGCTTAGAATTCGTGACATATCCATCTTTAAAAAAAAAAGAATATTCATACTATTGTGCTCAATTTGCAAGAGCTCCTATTTCACAGTAGCTGGATCCTGTAGCAATGGGCTGCTGGCTTCATCTGCTTGAGTGCCTGAGGGTTGCTCATGTGACACCTGTTTTAAACTCCCACTGACCTGGTCTAAATTAGGTCAGGTTTATGTCTTCAGTGAAGAATTGGGCTTAACATCTCTTGCCAGGAACAAATATCAGAAATTATCTGTAAATATATTCTGTAGCTAATGTTTTGTCAGCCACAGCAGGCTAACAGATATTTTTGAATGTCAAGGTACACATTTTTATTTGTTTAAGAGTTACACAGAGCTCACGTGCAGAACAAAATTCAAAGACTCAGCACAGTGCTGTCTAATCTTTCACTCCCTGCTATCCTCCTGCATATAGTATCTGTATCTTTTTCTGAGTTCCTGCTGTCTGTCTGGTGCAGCTGGAAAGTGTCTCAGTGTCAGACAGTGCCCACTATTTGTTTAGGGACTTAGAGGAGACTGACCAGCGCTGTCTGATTCCCTTGCAAACCTTCAGTTAAATATAAAAGGTTAATCTAAACTAGCTTAGATCCTAATTGATTACAGGAGAACGAGCACTTTAGCCCAGAGAGTGGAGTCCGTAATAATGGATAATCTTCCATGGCCGTCCTAAAAGCATGAAAGGTGTCACCCAGCAGTGCAGCACTCACCAGCTGGGGACTGGTGGCTTCACTGCCACATGTGTGAGGTCAGAGGCACACGAGGCTTCTCATGCTGCAGCACATGGAAGCGTGGGAGAGGTGAATGCTTTGTGTTTGTGTCCACTCGACTTCCCTAACATTCTTTCTCCATTCTGGAATTAATTTGTGTTGGATCCCTTTTTCCTGGAGTGGTTTGCAGTGTCTGTGGTCACTGTTCAAGTCCATCCACTCATTTGCGGAGCCACCTGTGCAGGAGAGACCAAAAGTTGTTTACAAAGCATCTACTATGGGCCTGGATTAGTCTCTACATCCTGAGAATTGAGACATGCATAAAGACATTGTGCTAAAATCAGTGCTATTCACACTCAATAGAAACACTTCAGAAACCTGCAGTATGAATTGTTGATGTTTGTGTGCTGATTTTTATCTCAAGTTGGGAGAAATTTATAATCCATGTGTTATACAAAAGAATCGGAGGACCAAGGTTTCCAGCTACACATACTGCCTTTTGAGTATCTTAAATGTGTTTTGATTGGATGGTGTTCATTTGTTGTCTGAGACTGTTATGGTGATTGTATTGATTAATTTTATTTTAAAATATGTGGCAAGGAAGATTGTAATAAAAGCATCTACGTTTATTATACTGTGCACACACAAATTGTTAGATCCTATTTTTAAATATGTTAATCATTTCAGAATTAAACAGCACAAGAATGGCTTGATAGTCTTGCTGAATAAAGTGGATGTAATTAAATGTTTCCTTAGTTATGTCCTAGGATAGAGAAAGTTTAATGGAAGAGAGCACACTTGTGCCCTGTAATCATCTTACTGTAAGATATGGATGTGGAAGTGAGCAAGATCCTTGTTGTCTTAATTTTTATTTTTTTTAAAGACGTTTCATGGGAAGAAAATTGCTGGCATTCTGCAGCACTCCCTTGCATTCCTCTTACTTGTATGTGTAGGACCTCACTGTGTTGTGCTCTTTTTTCCTGCAAACAAGGTGAGAAAAGGGGCTTGGAGTAAGAACCATAACTCATTTTGAGATCTCTTTCTTGTGCAGCGTTTAACTGCACTCCCCTTCGCTGAATTTTTACCTCACTGTGTAGGGTAGAGCATACAGGACTGTAGAATGGGAAACAGTCGTTCCTCATGTGGGAACAAGAGCTGCTGTCAGCACTCAGCAGTGCCCCTGCCAGGGTGGTGGTTTGCAGGAGGAGGAGAGCAGGAATCCAGGTTCGAGAGAGCAGAAAGTGCTGTGTCATTACACTTGTGTCCACTGGAGAAGTTTGGTTTATAGTCATACTAAAGAAAACCACCTCTCCCAAGTAAAGGTCCTTGCCCAGTTAAAGAATGCTTTTAAAGTTAAGTTGCAAATTTTGGTCGCTCTGGGACTAAACTATTTCTTCATGAAGGGAAACACAACCCCTTCTTTTACATCCCCTTGCAGCCATATGGGCTTAGTGACTGTAGTCATTCCACTCCTGTTAGAATCCCAGGATTAGATATCCAGAGAGCTGTTCTTCCTGAAGGCACATGTTCTTCATGTTCCTGGTAAGTGAGAGCCTGCTGAGCAGTTCTGTAGCTTTCTAAAACACATCCATTAACGACATTCATCAGCCATGGAAACTGAGCTTCGAGATGTTCAATCACAGCCCAAAAATAGCTCTTTCAAATAAATGAAAACTTGAAAGTGCATTATTTTCACTCAATGAGTAAACCAGCGAGTTTATACATGCATGCAGGAGCAGATTTCAGGTAAATCCATGAGGTTCAATCAGTCACTGGAGGAGTGTGCCCTGAGCAAAGGGCTGCTGCTTGAGGAGGGACTCAGCTAGTTCTCACCATGTCCCAGAAGGGAGGAATGTGAGCCAAGGAAAACTCCCATCTGCCTCACCAGGAAACCAGTGCCAGGTGACAGCACCAGTGCCACCAGTTTGGTGCTCTTACTGCTCTGGCAGCAGTGGACCTCGAGGCAGATGGGGTGCTCCTAAACACGCACGCGTTCCTGGCTCAGTGCCTCCACAGTGCAAATAATGGTAATAAATCCCCATTTTGCAGAGCAGTGAATAAGGCAGCACGTTATTCAGAGAGAGAAAACCAGCAATATGAGAAGGCTGTGCCATATGTTACCACTGAAATCACACTTACCTATTGCCCTCGTGGTTGCATTGCTGTTTAGAAAAAAAATCTGTGTGTAGAAGAGTGTAATTTATGTACTCTCTGTGTGTGTGTGTGTGTATGTTGAAGCTTTTTTTGCAATGTGGTAGGGGTGGGAAACAGAATTTGGGGGGCTGGCTGAGTAGGCCTTCAGGATGCAAGCAGAAGGTCTTAAAAGAGTTATATTTTTATAGATTGTGCTGAAGCTTTGGGTCCCAGCCACACATAGCCTTTTCTTCCAGAGAAGTAAAATGGTTTGGAAAGAGAGTCAGGTGGCTGTAATATAGTAGGGATAGTACAACCCCACCAGCCCTGGACAAACTGAATAACTTAATAAAAGATGCCTTTTTAAGTAATATTTTTTTAGTGCTGAATTGTTAAACAAAGAAATATTTATGAGCAAACTTTCTATGTACTTAAAGTTTGTGTGGTGCTTTGTACTGACTAGGTGGACCTGTTACATGTTTACACATCTTAATGATTGTCCTTGAGGCGTGTGTAGTAATTCAATGACTTCTATGCCAGAAAAATAATGAAGTTCTGTGTAGTAGCAAATGATTTAATTTCTGATGAAACTGTAGGCTTTCTAGTGTTTGTGTATTTTTTCTGGTTGGCCATTATGAGTTGTATCCTTCCTGCAGTAAGGCTTGTACGCTTGATTGTAGAGAGAGGCAATAGGATGGCAGATAACCATTGTTTAAAAAGAAAACCCTAAATATTGCTACCTTATCCATTTAAAATCAGGTAAGCTTTGTGGCATAAGCCTGAAATTTTGCATTGGAATCAAGTTTCAAATCCATTTAGGGTAGGTTAAAAATTGGGGATGGATTTGTTTATTTAATTAAATAAGACTGGGACATCTTAAAAGTGCTGAATAGCAACATATACATGGACAAGCCAAGAGACTGGAGCAAAACTGGCTTGTTCCCACTGTATGGACCTGACCAAGCTAATTCATAGCTTGTCCTAAAAGTGTGCAGACAGGGGAGTAGCCTAAATGGGAAAAGTAAAGATTTTTTTCCTTGTAGTTTGTCAGCTGTTACTGTGTGAAGAATTTTAGTTGTGTGTCCTGAATTCAAATTCATAAATACCTTCCAGAAGAGTTGAATTACTGATAAAATCCCATTCAGTCAAAAAGGCAAAGCTGTTCACAGGGTTCAAAACCAGAGCAGGATTTTTTCATCTTGCTAAACATTCTGAGTCTTTTTCTTAAGGCTGGGAGACCAGGGGTAAAGTACAACTGTCCAGATACATTAATTTTTTCAGTTGATCTTTGGGATCTCTGTAAAAAGCACAAGGGTCTGCAGCATAAAGGAGTTTTTGGAGCGTGGCCCTCTGCTAAATGTTGCTCTACCACAGCAGTTGGTGATCTGGCAAAACTGAGCATCACTTATTATGTCCCTCTTAATAAACATGGCAGCATCCTCACTGCTCTTGTGAATAAATCACCACTGCAAAAAGTAGAGGAGAATTTATCACGAGTTTTTTCTCCGCAGAGTTCCTGATTTCTGGATGTGTTAAAAGAGAAGCACTTCTGCTTTGCTAAGTTAGCAGGAGAAATGTCACTGAGATGAATAATGTATTGCTGAGGAGGGAGGCTGTGGCAGGGAACAGCTCTGCTGGGGATATGTTGTGCCTGGCTTTTCCTCCTCTGGGAATCTGTGGGTGCAGTGTCCCCGTGGTGGTGGCAGAGTGACTGTTTTGCCTGAATCCTCTCGTGGGGGAAGTGTGGAGGAGTCGCTCTGAGCACGTGGGAGCTGAGGTCGGTGTGGAGTTGTTGGGTTTGTTTGGCAGTGCTGTACCAAGGCTGCGGTTCAGCACAACTCTAGGTGCCCAAATACCTGTGATGTACAGCCCCCTGCTTTCCTGGCCTTGGTGCAATTCCCTTAGACTTCTTCTGTAGGCCATGGAGCACCAAGAGACTCTGGAAGTGCATTATTCAGATGATTCAGGCTTAGCTTTTGTTTTTTTGGAAAGAAAGAGAATTATCAGCTGCTGTGCTAGATCTAACTCATCCAGCTCAGCTACACCATAAACCTGTGCCCTAACCGTTCTCTCCCATCACCTCTGCTGGCCATGGGATTTGCCTGTCCCCATGGCAAGGCACATGAAGGAGCTAAAATCAATGGGGAATTTATCAAGTCAAAACCCCTGGAGTTTCCATCTCCTTCAGCTCCCTTAAACTCTTCATCCTGGGAACAGTTAAGTGCCTGTGCTGCTGCTAGGGAGGGTCTGGGACAGTGCAGCTGCTCAAAATGAGGGAGAGTGGAGTTGCCTCTTTCCCTGGCAGTGAGATGCTGGGTGAGCAGGACCTAATTGCAGAACTGCACTGTTAATGGTAAAGAAAAGATTTTGTGAGTGAAATACCTGAAAGAAGAGCTGGAGATTCAGTAATCAGAGTTTGGTGTTCTCAATCCATCCCATCCCCTGTATCACAAAAACATTCTAGTACTAGAAAATTTGGTGTGGCTGTTCTTAACGATTTGTGTGTTGCTTGTGCCTAGCAGAGTAGAAAATAGCATTGAATAAAGCAGTGCTCTAACTAGGGAATATGACAGGAAGATCCAGGTGAAGAAAGTTTCAAGTTTGTTTTCACAGCACTTGCATGGTGTCAGAGTTGTCCTGATCTGGTTCTCCCTTCCCACCCCCTTTAAGACGAGAAGAAATGAATAAATAAGGGCAGTTACCTGGGAATTTATGTGGCATTAGTATTCATTGCCATGGACAGGTTTTCAAATCTTTCCACACCAGAGGTCTCCAGTTCACGAGGGGTTTTCAGAAGATGCTTTGCCAAGCGGGGGTGTGATAGAGCCTGTCACAGCTGGCTTGGAGAACAGCACAGTTCTTGGGACACAGCTGTGACAGATGGCATTGGGATGCCACCTGCAGGCACTGCTGTCCTGCGTTTGGTGCGGCACAGGCATTCATGTGCCTGGTGCGTGCTAGGTGTGAATACAGGCCTTGCTAGGGAGGAAACTCGGGCTTGGTGCTGGAGCTGCAGTGATGGGAGGAAACCCTGGAGAATTCAGCGCCATCCAATGCTCCTGCCATCTGCTGTTAGTGCAATGTGTCCCTTTCAGAGTTGTTTTCCTGGGAGATGGGAGGATTGCAGCCCATACACTGTTTTAACGTGCTTTCATCTGGCTGAATGTGAAAAACTAACCAAAATTGTTAAAAATGGAAGGGAGGGATAGCTATGAATTTGCCTAGGACCTGAGTAGAAAAACTGTGAGATTTGTCTCTTAATTCAGAAATAATTCAATATTGACCAAATGAGTGCCATGTCTTCAGTGGGCAGTAGCACCTGGAAGAGGCCAATATTTAGGGTTTTTGCCCAAAGCACATTTAGCCCTGCTCTACCGTTTAGTGAAAACGCCCAGTGCAGATGCCACCAGAGCCTCATCTCGTGGAGTAATGCTGTAATAAAGAATGTGGTTTTCTTGTGCAAGTCTTGACTTCTTATGAAAATAACACACAACTCAGTATTTTCATGGTGTATAAGTGAAATGTAATTTCTTTTTCAATAAAATACATTTCCTTTCCTAAACGTGGGTCTCTCTTTTTTTCCTTGGTGATGTTTCTCTTTCAACTCTAATCAAGCTTTGGCCTTTTGTTTCTTCTCCCTACATATGTGAACCACAGCTCTGTGCTCTTCCTGTGAAGCCTGACCTTGCTTCCAGAGATCACACAATTTCTTCTTCCCCTTGAGCTCCACGAGGAGTTCTCTGTTCAGCCAAGCTGGCCTTCTTCTCCAAGTGCTTGACTCAAAATACAGTGGCATCCTCTGCTCCAGTGGCTCTAAAAGGTGATTCTTAAAGTCTGACCTACACTTGTGGGCTCCCTAAACCCTCAAAAGCAGATTTGGAGTGTACTTTATTAAAAGAGCTCCCTGCATAGCCAAAAGTTTGCTCTCCTGCAGTCCAGGGTAGCAACTCTCCTGTCCTTTTTTCTCATGACACTGAAAATTTTATACTCTTCCATTTCATGAGGAAATGACAGAGCATAAAATGCTGTGACCAGGGCAGGCACACACCACCACATCCCATGAAAGTCCTCTGCTATCCACGAAGAGCAAGTCTAGGACGGTACCTTTCTGAGTTGTCTCACTGAATGTCTGTGATAAGAAGTTTTCTTCTACAAACCTCAAGGATTTCCAAGAGCTGTTCATCTCAGCAGTGAGATATTCCCAGCTGATGTCTGGGAAGTTGAAATCTTCCACAAGGATGAAGGCTACCAGTCCAGAAATTTCTCCTAGGTGCCTATAGAATAAGTCATTGATGCTGGGCCATCGATAGCAGACACCCACTATGAATTTCCTTCTTTTTCCATCCCCCCACTCCTCACTCCAAGGCTGAACCACATCACCATTAACTGCAAGGGCTGTGCAATCCAGCCTCTCCCTTACACCTCACCTTCCTCTCCTGAGCCTGTACCTTCCATCCCAGCACTCCAAACGTGGGATTCGTTCCAAGTCCCACCAAAACCGATGATATCGGAGCTCTGGGAGCTGCCCAACGCTTCCACTTCATCTGTTTGTTTCTCCTACTCCTCAAACAGACAGGGCACCTGGGGAAGGGTCTGAAAGGGTTTAAATATTTTAAATATTTTAAGGGAAAGTGCTGAAGCTGCTTCCTCTTCACAGCCCTGGGAAAGTGCTGAAGCTGCTTCCTCTTCATAGTCCTGTGAGAATGAGTGTTTGAGCCACTTTAAGGACCACTGTCAGAGGTATTGGCACGAAGCAGGTTTTAAAATGAATTTATGAAAGTGCAAATTTTAATAGAGTTCAGTGGCAAAGTTGAGTCTATTACTTAGGACATGGATGAAGCACACATAAGAAAATCAGATTAGAATCAATTTAGGATGATTCACACAGAGGCCAGAGATGCAAAAGGTAAAGGGGCAGAGGATAAGGATACGAAAAGATAAGGGTTCCAAAGGGTATAGCAGCTCTTAATCATTGATTAATTTTGCATTTATAAATATAGATGTATGTATCCATGTGAATTGATTATGATATCAATGTTGTCATGAATCTATAATTAAGTCACTGTTATAATGGCAGGTAGTCCCATTGAGTCACTTTATAAATGCTAAATTAATCAATTACTAAGAGGAGCTGGAGTCCTCACATTCCATCCCAGCCATGGCCTGTGACTGCACAAAGCCCAGCGCTCTCCATGGAGCAGGCTGGTCAACCCCTGGTGGATCTTTTCACCCTGTTTTCCTCTGGTCAATGTTTATTTGCAAACACAACAGAAGATCACTGCAGGCCACATAGCCAAGAGGGATTTGAAGGAAATAATAAAAGCTACTACCACCTCCCCATCTCCTCGCCCCCCTTTAATTCCAAAGACCAGCTTGAATAATAACCATTAAAAATGAACAGAAGGGTAACACACAGCATTGGCTGCCTTTTGATTCGAGCTGAATTATGAATCAGGTCCCTCAAACAGCTTCAGGAGGGCTGTGAAAGCTAGGGCATTATTCATAATGTTCATTAGCTGCCTGCTAGGACAAAGGTAATTAAATCTGCTGTCAGCAATACCTCAGCTGCAGAGAAACCAGGCAGGGATTTAACATCCCCCTTTCGCTGGTACCAGCATCCAGCGTTTCACACCTGGGTCCCAGGTGCTGCAGGTGATGATGCAGCACCAACACATTCAGGTGCCCTCTTCAGCCTGGGCTCCTTCAGCTGGGGTTTGTGGGCTGTGCTGTTGACCAACAAGGCTGTATGAGTGCAAAACCAACTTTACTTACGCTAGTAAAGGTTGAGCTTTGTGTTTAATATTTAAACGATGGTTTGCTAAATCACTACTACAAAAATAACCCAGGTGCCCTTGTCAGTCAGAGGAAAAATGCGCAAATAATGTAAGGCACACTTTTAGAGGTCACCTGTGTTATTCCCTGGATCTGAATAATTCTTGAGAATTACTGAGGCTTTTTTACCCCCTTGACACAATTCAAGTGCTTGCAGCTTCTGAGCCAGCAGACAGCTGAGCAGCACTGGCTGCCACAGAGATTCCTTGATTGGGTCAGGGTGACAGGGGCAGGGAAAGATGAGATTTTCAGGTGTGTGGTGAAATTTCCAAGGGCTCTGCCGGTTAAGTACATTCGTTTCAAAGCAGCTGAGGAGATGGATCTGGTGTGGGGCACCCGAGTGACTCTTGTACCTCACTCCAGAGCCCTGCCTTCAGCTGGCAGGGAAGCCTATGGTGAGCTGTTTCAAGGAGCTGATCCTGCTAGAAACCACAGCTAGCCAAAAATGGGATTCCTTTTCACCCGAAGCAGTTCCCTGAGCCACCAGGCTGCCAGGAGTAGTGCACAGGCAAAGGGCTGCAAGGAGGCACAGATATTTAACAAATTGCTTGGGACTTTGTGAAGATGGATAGTGAGATTCTCACTTCATACAGACAGATAAATGAGGTTAAGGAGTGGGGTGTTCCTGCCTTTCCCTTGCGACTTTGGTGATTTTGGAATGATTCTGGAGGAAGGAGGTGACTTGTGCCCAGGCCCTGCCTTTGGGGAATATTATGAGAGAGCCTGAGTGGAGCTGACTTACCCCACCAGACTCCCCAGGGACTGTTTGATTGCCTGTTAAACGGCTTCCTGCAGAGCAGAAGAAGGCATGAAATAATAATGATGCAACGGCTGGGAAATGGTGCAGCTGCTGATTAATTAGAGAAGTAGGAATTGTTTGACTTCACCTTTGCCATACTGAAGTGCTCTGAGGGGGGCCAAACCTGGGCTAAGCAGCCTTGGCAGGTAAATGGATTCCCTGTTTTGGTCCCGGTGTTCCAGGGAGAGGGAACTTCTCCTCTGTTTCCCGTCTCCCAGAGACCCCCATGAACCCGCCCAAATACTGGACTCTTCAGCTCTTTCCCTCTCCAAGGTGAGAGATGCCCCTCACTGTCTGAGATGAAGGGTTGGGGATAACCCCAAGAGGTGCCTGTCTGAAAACCCAGAGCTGCTGAAGGTGACTGGGAGAACCCTCTTGAAACAGGGGCATGGTGCACTGGAAATGTGCAGGAGGATCCTCAAAGTGTTAACTGGGCAAAAATGCAATGGAGAAAAAAAGGAAAAAAGGCAGTTATAATGGAAAGAAAAATCAGAGCTTTTTCCCCAAATGGGCAAGAGAAAAATACCTTTATTGTGGTGTGTTTAATAGCTGTGGGGAATGTAGCAGAGGAGTTGTTTTGCATTTTCATGGTCTATCATGGTGGTGCTGCACTTGTACCTGGGCTCAGAGCTGCCACTGCTCCCTCCAGGCATCATGGCTGGGCAACTCTTCCAGAGCAAAGCAGAACAGTGGAGTTTTTCCCTCCTTGCTGAAAATGGTGTGTCCAGGTGATCCCCACCTGCCCCTTCTCCTTTCCTCCCAAAGTCTCTCACAAACACTTGAACTGAAGCTGGTGAGTTTTCCCCTGAAAAGTGAATGACTCTTCCCAGCCATACAAGGAAATGGCCCCAGACTATACAAAATTAATCTAAAACTGGCCAATTATCACTATAATAGAGATGCAGAAACACAGGACAAATCAGGATAAATCAAAAGGCTCCCCTTCTTTTGAGAAAGCTCCCCCGAGTCTGCCTGACAAATATGACCTTGCTGTAAAGCTTGCACATAGTTGTCTGAAGCTTCAGCCCCCATGGGAAATCCCAATAACTGGATGGTGCTGCTGTGGCAGTCTGGGAATGCACATCTCTCCCCAGGGTGCTGTGTAGTCAAGAATTTCAGGTTGTGGTTCAGCAATTAATAGATCTTATCCTAAAGCGCTGACTTTGAGGACACAGGGCAGCCCTGGGTGCTGTCCTGAGCACAGGAGCTGCAGCGTAGGATGAGGGTTCTGGGGAGGAAGAGAACAGTTGGCTCCTGGAAAGCCCTTTTATCCTTTTTGCATCCCTAATGTCCCTAAAGACATTTTTAATCAGCTGCTACACAGACTGTGGGGGCCTGCAAAAGCCAAGCAAAGGCTGAGAGAGAAGATCTGCAAAGTGATTCCCGTTCTAAAATTAGGAGACTCAACCCAAAACATTAACTCATGACCTCAATGATTGCGAATTAATTTTGGTCTTGATTTATTATTAAATGACTGGGGGTTTCTTCATCTTTTCTCCTTGAAGGCTCTTACCCCACCTCAGCACTGTGGGGTCAGCCTGGGGAAATCTTTTAGAAGTCCTGGGGAGGGAAGATGGAGCAGCCAGAAGCCGTCCCAATGTGCATCCTGTTGTCAGTGCCTGTGTGTGCACACTGGAGTTTCTCCACAGACTCTCGTTGTTACTGTGAAAGCACCCAAACCTGAGGTCTGCTGAAATTAACCCCAACAAGCTTCAATAAACAAAGCCAAAGGGAGCTGGAGATTGGATATCTGGGATCTTAAATTTATGACCCTTCAGGAATGTCGGAGTAACCAGAAGATACAGAGGAGATAAAGGCCTGGAAAGCTGGGAACTCCCTGTCTGAGAGAAAGATGATAAAAGGACTAAAGAATGTGGCCAGATTAGCGTGAAGAGTGAGAGATCAAGACACCTCTTGGAGCTCTCTAACCCTAAGGTTTGCCATACTCAGAGGATGGCCACCAAAAGCTGACAACAAGGCCTGGGATGAAATTCCTCACTCTTCAAGGCTTCACCCTTGCCCACTGAGAAATACCAAGACATTTGAAGTATTTCGCTGAACTCAAGGGGAATTTTGAACAGGAATACTGTTATACTGTTATATGTTTAATCCTGTATAATATATTTCTCTTTTTTTTTTTTTCTGTGCATGTGTTAATTGATTTCAATCCCTATAGCATGTGTAGTATAAACATTGGGATCTCAGATCTATAATTAAATCACTGTTGTGACTGCAGTAAATCCTATTGATTCACTCCATAAATGTTTAGTCAATGATTAAGTGCTGCTAAATCCTTTAGATACAAACTGTTGATGAAGTCTGAGACTGATGTTGGACCTAGCTCACCTAAGCTTTATCAGGGGTTTAGAAAGCAAGAGGGTCCTCTCTGATCAATGGGAGGGTTGCCCTTAACCTTTTGCATCTTCAGTCTTTGGGTAAATCATTCTACATTGATTTTAACTCAATTTTCTTTTTTATGCTTCATCAGTGTAGTAAGTAATAGCACGAACCTTGCCACGGAATTTTGTTAAGTCCCACTTATAAAAATTCATATTTAACCTACTTTTGCTAATCCCTTTGATGGTGAAACTTCAAGCAACCTGAAACCACTAATGCACAACATAACAATAAATTGGCAGAGTGGGCAGGATGGCAAGTGATATCCCTGATTCCTTACAAAAGCATGGAAGGAGTCCAAGTCCTGAACCCTCAGAAGAGTGGCCTGGTGATGGCTGTCATGATTGGGAAGCTGTGGAAGAGCACCTAAAGATGGCCATGTAACACGTGAAGAAGGAAAATGGAATTATTTGTAAAATGTTGGGCAGCCACCCAACAGCTGCTCGCCTGTTCATGAAGAATGAGAATAAAATGAAACAGGACCTAAAGGAAGAAATAGAAGGCAGAAAAGCAGCTGAGTTATCACTGTCTTTGAAAACGGCGCAGCTGCAGAAAGAGTTACAAGAAGAAAAGGAGAAAAACCAAGTGCTGGAAGAAAAGCTTGAGGTGACACAGCCTCCCAATCCCCAGAGATTGCACAGATTAGAGAAATAACATCCCCTGAAGCATGGGATGGCAACATGCTGGGTGACCCTGACAATATTAAAATGGAGGAAGACTGAATATAAAGCCAAGCTCATTCAAAACCTGGACCTTGGGGTGGAGTGGGGGCTCATACCCAAAAAACCACCCCATTCAATCCAGTAACAAGCAGGGTGACTTTCTGGGCTGGTGGAACAGATAAACTGGAGAGAAGAGAGCTTCTGTCAATGCACAGGAGATCCCTGAGTGAGCTCTCCACAGCTGGTACAAATGCTGCCTGTATCCAGGCCGTGCATGCTATTCCCTCCTGATATTCCCATTTTGGCAAATGTGGATCATGACATGCTCAAGGCATTAATTAATGGAGCCCCTGCTGTACTCAAACCTTGACTCAGGGGCCTCTGTCTGCTTGTGTCTCATCCTTTGTGGGATACTTGGCAGCACAAAACTCCAATCCCTTGTTCAGCACAGCCTTTCCCTCATTCATGAAATTCCCTAGGTTTGTTACCTTCTCCAGTAATTGCCTCCAATGGTACAATAACATCCCAGAGCGATCCCAACAATATTAGACACTGTCATAGAAATGGGGAAAAAATTGCAAGTCGTGTTCCCTGGGTTTTGCTTTAATCTGTTAACAGAGAGCAGCATTAATGCTTTTCTTTGTCCTTGCAATGTTGATAGAGCTTGAATTTAAATCTGAATTTTTATATCCCTGCTCTCCCATGGCCACCCTCCAGCTTTACCAGGGCAGGTGTGTATTTTGGGGCAGGGATGAAACCCTGTTGCCAAGCAAGTGCCCTGATGTGTATTGGAGCTCCTCCAGCCTCAGAGGGGTCCCTGACTTCTCTCCTTGTGCCACCACCTTTGCCTGGTGAGGATGCATTTGATGTCCTATAAGGAGCATTCCTATAATTCCTATAAGGTAATTCCTGTAAGGAACATTTAGATCTTGTGCTCCTTGAGTCACCACCACCCAGTTTACTGTAATTCTTTAATACTTTCCTGAAATTTCTTGTTTTATCTTCTCCACAGACTCCTCTCTGTGTCCAGTACTCATCACTTTACTTCTAATTCAGTGATAATTATTTGCCTTCCCTCCTTTGCCTGCTTTGCATCCACAGTGAAAACAGAAAAGTAAAGGCTTTGTGAGCTGCTGTATTTTCCCCTTGTTGTCATTTTTAGTTTAAAAAATATCCACAGGGCAAAGAGATGGCGATTTCTAATTTAGTGGTAATTTGCTAAGGAAAAAAAAAAATAGTAATTGCTGCTGTTAAATGTTAAATTTGTTATCTGTTTAATTACTGTTAGCTGGATTTCATGAGGACCTCATTAGCTAAACATCTGGTTTTAGAGATGCAGTTCTCGAGGTTTCAGATGCTTCCTGCAATTATCTAGCTACGACTGAGAACTTATTAACATATCCCAATAATCAGAGCAAGGCATGTAAATTCCTTATGTTCTGTAAAGCCTGAATGATTAATGTGTTAGAATATAATGGGATGGGAGCACTCCCTGCCTGCCATGGGACAGGCATTGCTGTTCCCTCGTTCCTTAACATAATCCTCGCCTGGGGAAACTCAGAATCTATCCTGCAGTGTAAGATTAGCTACCTTCATCAAATCTTTAAAAATCTGGGTATTTTAACCACAATTCCCTCAGATCTCAAGCATACATGATGGATGAGCTTAATTTCTGGAGTCTGTACCAGCTCATCCCACCCCTTTACACCTGGAGAAGATGGGGCAGCGTTGGCTGTCTTGGGGAATGAAAGGACAGTTTTAGTTCCTGCTTTTCCATGATTTCACCCGGCTCCCTTGCAGGAAAAAGGCCCTTTCTCAGCCACATCCCTTGACATGCTGAGAGCCTGTGCCTGCAGTGTCAGGTCTGCAGCTCCTTACCATTTCAAGGCTCTTATTTTGCATTGCTGTGGTCAACCCGAGGGGTTGAATGTTACTGACGGGCTCTGAAGCAAGAAGCCCGTGGCAACCTGAGCAGACACAGCCCAGCTGTCAGTGCAGACTCAGCTTCCGCTGGTTGGGAGTGTTTGTGTGCAGCTCTCCCCGCTCCATCCTCACAAGTGGAGCTGCTAATGACCTCCTGCCACTTGTTATCTGGTAAATCCTGACACCTTTCTCACCTGCTCCTTGGAAGCGGAGTTTTGGGGGCGTATAGTGAGGGACCGTTTTGACGTCCCAGGGACTATTTGACCCTAAATTAATTAAGAGTACTTTCAACTCTACCCCCATTTTAGCGGATTTCCAATACACTTTAACGACCTCCCCCCTCTAACGGTCATTTCACTTAACATTTAATTTACTCGAGGAACTTCCTTCAGAATGCTAATATGGACAGGAGACAGCAGGTTTTAATCAGGGCTGTTCATTAGCAGCAGTCAGCGTGGCAGGGAGCACAGGCCACTGCTCTGCCTCTTGATGCATGTGCTCATTAACAGGAGAGAGCTCGGACCTTTTGTCTTCAGAGTGTTGTTACAGACTGGATGGCTTCCTGACTTGCAATTCAAACCCTCTTACCCAGGGTTTACTGCCCAAACTGGCTTTGGTCCACTTGATGGGCTTAGTTAAGGTAAATTAACTAAGGAATCTAAAGCTTTGTGTAGACTCTATTTTGCTGAATATTTTCTGGAGGTTGGGATGTGTAAGTGTATGTTCATGAAGATGTAAAAACAGGTTGAAAAAGCTTTTGTGATACAGAGGACAGGCCTCCTGGCAGGGGCAGGAATGCTATCTAGGCGATATTTAGCATGGTTAGCAGAAAAACTTGATGCTTTCTTCATCAAAGCAGGACTTTGTGTGGTTTTGTTAACAAATAAACTGGTATCGAAGTCATCTGATACTGGTCTGCCTCTCTCCTCACACCTAGAATAACCTGAGTATCTTATTTGATCAAAAAGGACAGCAAATGGAAAAATACTGGCATGTTGGATCTATCCAGGAGCCTCATAGCAGTCTGCTTGACTCAGTGATGAAACCCCAAGCCTTGCCCGTGGTATCAGTCAGAGAATTAATGCAGAGGCAGTGATACACCCACATCCAGGAGGGTTCTTCAGCCAGCTGAGGATGGGGACTGCCACTAAGTGATTCAGGGTTCAGCTGGGGGAAAGGCTGCCTTTTACAAAAAATGTATCTTTTCCAACCAAAGATTGCGTCCTCCCCCACAAAGTCTGCAGGAGATTTATTTTTTTTTT
>VZRN01006285.1:826340-838146 GCA_013397935.1 Dasyornis broadbenti | reverse complement strand
TTTTTCCTAGATTGGTTGATTTGCCAATTTTCTGTAAAAAAAAAGAGAGAGAGAAAAAGAAGTTGAAAGCAAAAATATTAGTTTCAGAGTCAGTTAACGTGAACAAAAAAATTGTTTGTCCCTAGTCTTTAGGAAGGTTGAATGCAATATTCAAGGAATTGAGTGAGAAGAGCATTAAGTGAGGCATGTGGAAGTGATGGGTAACAGGTTTCTCACTTTTTTTTCTTTTTAAATATTAAAATGCACTTGGAATACAAACGTTCCAAAGGAATGTCTCAGGAAATGACCTTGGGAAATTTGAGATGGGCACAGGTACATTCAATAATGAATGAAAATTCATGTTCTTACTTATGGTCTTTCTTGGGAATTGAAATGTGAAGGCATCTGTACGAATAGCAGGAATACAGATAATACTGGGAACTTGTTTAACCAAATTAAAGCAGGCATAGAATAAGAAGGCATTGTATTCCAAAATTTTATGGTTGAAATCATCACATCTTTGCATATGTTTTGTATCCCCTGAGTCGCTCCTATTTTTCAAACACACGATGAAATTAAAAATCCTCCAAATCTGTGCAAAGTCTGCTTCAGTCTGGGGAAGATGTAGGGAAGAAGGGGAATGAGGAAGGGAGAAGAAAAGGCCTGGGATAACATCCAGAACTATTTGGCTACAGGATTCTCCATCTGCAAAAAAAAGAAATATGTCTCTCCAAAGTGAATAGCTCACGAAATGCTGAATGAAGTGAGCATAAGAGGCTCTATCAAATTAACAATTATTTGGTGAAAGAAGTCAGATTTTTCTGGGCTGAAGTGAGCTGAATGCTAAAAGAGCCTGTTGCCAAATATTACATCTGGAGAACTGCTGCTGCGTATTTTGTGGTGATCTTTACTAAGGTTCCATGGCAAGCTGCCTCCTGGTGTGAAGACTGGGATGCTGCCCCAAAATCTGACTATAAAAAGATGAATTCTGATGCTCACAGTCAGGTTTTGGGGTGCTCTGGGCCCTTAAAGTGGGATAAAAGCCGTAGTTGCCCTCATAGTCAAAATCCAGCTGTATTTTACCCTCCAAGATGTGCTGGGCACGGTGCTGCTGAGCAACTGGTTTTCACAGGTCTGCAGATTGTGGGAGTTTGCGTGCACATTTCCCACCCTAGAAAAAAAAACTAATATTGCAAAAAAAAATGGTGAATATATCCTAAATCACACTGTCTACAGCAAGGCTCATTGCCTTTGGGATACAGAGGTCAGTTCTAGAGATGCAAAAGTCACAAAAAGCAAGTTAAGTTTCTCCTTGGGAAGTGTTACTGCTCTTAATCGGTATCTGCTGCTTTCGTCCGAGGAAGAAGACGCTCATAAAATGAGGCTGCCCACCAGGCTTTTATTCATAAAATTCTGTGCTGTTTTCACTTGTGTCTCAAGATGCTTTCCATCTTCTGGCCCGGGGGGGTATGGATAAGAAAGAATTCCCACCTTTCTCAGAGCTCTCTTTAGTTTTATTTTAACAAAGAAGCTTCAGGCATTGCCACAGCAGCTGCCCTGGCCCCACACAGCATCTCTAGGGCTGTGCAAGGAAGTGAAGAGGGAAATGGGGAGGAAAAGGAGGTTTCTGGAGCAGCTGCCTTGGCGTGGCTCCCCATCAGCTGTGCTTGGCAGCCTTCGGACGGGCTCAGCCACGGACCGAGCCAAACCCAAGGGGATGGGTCTCCTCCTTTGCATTGCAGGGTTTGGACACAGCATCCTTTACCCCAGGAAAGTGTTGGAATGACAGATGCCCCCCACTAATGGGACCAGGCAGGGCTGCAGGGTTGGTGAGGCTGTGTTTTGGCCAGCTTCACCTCATGGCTCTGCTGAAACACAGAGGCCATGGCAGAGCTGCTGTAATTGCTGCACCCGTGAAAATGGAGAGGCTATAAATAGCCAAACAGAGCTTGAAGTGGAGGGCATGTCAGAGTTGGGGGGTTTTTTCAGTGCTACTTGTGACGAATAGAATACTAATTAGTCTGGAAAAACAATGTTATTTGGTCAGAGAGTTCAATAATTGCAGCGTACTGCCGTACTTTCATTTACCTCCATCTAAAATTCTCCTTCTCCCCCTTTCTCTGATTCCCTGATTTGTTGGGATAGATCATTTGCTTATTCCAGGTGGAGGAAGTGTCTATTTTAATTGCCCCAGGTTTGTCTCCTGTGCCCCAAGTGAGTCCTCCCCTTGCCTCTTCCTTTGTTGGTGCTCTGACTGTCACTTGGGGTGATTTTAATGGTTTATTCTCCCCTCACAACCACAGCTATGAAACAAAGCTGTGAGACTTAAAAATATATATACATTTTTGGGGGGGTTATTTTTAGTTAATCAGCCTCCTGATTTTTATTTCCTGTAACAGGTTGTTGTTGTTTTTTCCAGGTTTGCATCATTCATTTCAGTAAAGTGAAGTTCTGGCCAGTCCCTGGCTTTTCTCTTTCCATTTTCTGTGCTCATGGTGCTTCCCACCTGTCATTGTTTGACTCCCAAAAGTAAATGCTAAAAGCCTTGAGGTGCCTCAAACAACTCCCTCGGTGGCCCCAGAACTGCCTTGTCTTCTTCTAGTCTGGCTTCTCTTTCCTCTGGCAGCACACTCATCCTGCTGCCCACCAATCCCAGTTAATCCTTTTACTCCTGTATTAGAGTGATACAACGAGAGGGCAAAGAAAAATCAATGAGAAGGTCTCACAACCCATCAGTAAATCAGATGAGAGTCTCAGCAAGGCAGTGAGTAAAGCATTTAACAGACTGTATAAGCTTCTTCTCCTGAATTAAAAACTAATGAGAAATAATAACTGGAAGACTCTAAATTATCTGTACTTACGTCTTGCCATAAAAACGAAGATGTGAAGGAGTCTTTTTACGAGGCACTTGGGAGGATGGTGGCTCGAGGAGGGAAGCTGAACATCTTCCTACGATTAAACAACCCCCTCAGCACCAGAGCTGGCACAAGCCCCTCTCTGGGGCTGAAATTCCACCACAGGAGAGAGGGCAGCTCAAAAGCCTGGCACAAGTCCTGCTTGTTGTGGTCTCCAAGGGGTCCCTCAGCAGATCCTTCTGTGCTGAGAGAAAGCTCAGCCTGCCCCTCCACACCCAAACCCATGGCTGTGCTGTGGGTAACACGGATCCGTGAGAGCTCTGAGCTGGAATCCTCTCAGGGAGTGCTCTTTCTTCATGGAGGTATTTCTGTCATAGGATAGTGACATGACAAGACATCAGCGCAGCTCCTTTATTTCTCCCCCTTCCTCCGTCTTTCTCCCCTGCCCTTTTTTTGCTCTGTAAAAGACAGTAATTTCACAAGCTGTGGATGTCACACAAGTGTCTGGACCTGAAGGAGGAATAGTTTCATTATTGGAGGGTGAAAGAAGTGTTAAGGTGCAGGCTCAGCTCCTCTCTCTCCATAGCAAACTGTCTTATTGCCAGCTTTTGAGTTTTTTTACTAAATTTTTTTTTGAGCCATGATATTTGCTGGTAGATATTACCTAATCTCAGTAGTTTATAAACACACGTCCTTTCATTTTAACCCATACCTCTCCTCACAATAAGGAATCACTCCCAGAAAACACTCACAAATACATTCTGTGTTCTGCAAAGTCTCTTTTGCCAAAAATGAGCCTGACAATGAGCAGATGGCTGGCCTTCAGAGAGGAGTGTCAGATGTGCCTGGTGGCCTTCTCTCCTCCTGTGTGTGACCCTGGAGCCCCACCTGCCTGGAGGGATGCTGTGCTCTCCGCTGGGTGCGATGTGACCACAGCAGGGCCGGCTCTGAGCTGCTGATGCTGCTCCTCCCAAGCAGAACAACCACAGCACTCGTGGTCCAACCACCCTGAGCTCTTGGGGAGGTTCTCAGGGCCTTCTGCACCCCACGCTGAGTTTGGCCAAGGCGGGACATCGAGCTGCACAATTTAAAGGGCGTTGTGTGCTGCAGTGCGCTGACACATAAAAAAGCCTGAATTCTTCACAGTTTGCAAACTTGGCCGGGGGAGGAGAAGGGAGGAGGCTGACATTATAATTCTGTGTTTATTCAGCCCCATTGTGGTGGGCTTTGGGTCAGGGGAGGGTCACTGCTGTGGTGGTGACACGGAAGGTGAATAATGGTAATGTGCCTGTGACAGCGTGAGCAGGCTGACACACAGGCGAGAGGCGACAGATGGTGCACAAAACAAGTTCCTGCTGCTGCAGGGAGAGTAATCTGTTAAAATCTGTAGGGTTTGTCGGGTAAGGGTAAATAAGATGTTTTTACCCTGGGGCAATGAGATCTGGCAGGATAGCAAATGCTGTGTGATCTTGTCTCTGGTGTTAAGTGGGGTTCCTCGGACGTTTAATCCTTTTTATTTTCCAGTGACCCAACTGCGGGGAGATTTTTCTGACTGAGCGAGCACTCTGACTCCTGTTTAGGATGATGACCTGTCAAACCATCAGCTCTCCAGCCCTGCTCGTGCCCCTGTCATGCAGCTGCCAGTTTCCCAAGGCTCTGTTGCTGGGAGCACAGACCTCGGGGGTACAGCTCTACTTTGTGAGCTGGTTTTCATTAGCAGCCCATTTTAAGGGTAATGCACGAGCTGTATCCTTGCTTTGCTTGATTTGCTTCTCGACGTCACTGAACGTTCACCATTCCTGTGCTGCTAACTAATAAATAACAGCACAAAACTGTAACAGCTCACACCGCAGGAGCCAGGCCCTGGCAGAATGCTCTCCAGCTTTTTTTAGATATCGGTGAGCAAACATCCTGTAGCTCTCTCTATTTACTTGAAGATCTCTCCTGGCCTTATACAGTGCTCAATAACATCCCTATCTGAGAAAAAAAAAAACAAACAAACCCACCAGCAGCAACTATAAAAGACAGGGCTGAAGCTGATTAATTTAATGAGGGAGACAGCAAGGAGCAGTCGTGAATAAAAACCCACAAATCTTGATTATCAAAGCCAAGAACAGATAAGTGCTGTTTTTTCTATAAAGCTGAAAGTCCAAAATTTAAATGCCTAGAGGCTCAAAATTAAAATGGGTGGACCTTTAAATGAAGATATTGGTGCAATGGACGTACCCGAAACTTGGAAAACAAGCTGAGCCATGGGATAGCACAGTTGTAGGCTGCAACTGATAAAGAAATTGCAGATTACGTTGTGCTGCTCTGTGTTTATAAAAAGCTTGGCATCAAACCAGGTAAATAAGTCATCTGTGGCACAGAGGTAACGAAGAATCCCTGTGATTTGAAATACGGTGCCTCAAAGGGAGGACAGAGGGATGCTCTCAGCCACCTGACCAGGCTGGTGACCTTGACTGAGAAATGGCAAGGGCAATGGGAAGGGAGGAAATGGCAGAAAACAAAGGAGATTGGAGGTCTCAGTGATGTCCTGCAGCGTGGGTGAAGGTTATGAGAAAGGATGAGGCAGAGATTATATTTGCAGATGTCATGAAAAAGTGCTTTTTGCGGAACCTAAACAGGGAACACAGCTGAGAAAAACCAGTGCCTGGTTCTGACTGAGCCATGAGCAAGAATTGCTGTGCACAAGTGTCACCCAAACATTTTAGCATGGTGACCACAGCACACTCAAATGCAGCACATCCACAGGAAACAAAAAACCCCACAAAGACCCCAGTACAGACCTTCAGAAATGACAAAAACGCACAAGTGAGAAAACATTTAAGAGATCAACAGCACAGTTTAAAAAAGTAAAATGTGTGCAGGTGTAATGAAATTGGAAATTCAGAGTAGGGATTTATTTTGTGTTCAAAAAATACTTTCAAACTTAGCACAGGTAAAGAGCAAAGTAAAAGGAATCACAAGAAAGGAGTTATTTTACAAAACAGAGGGGAAGGTACAAATGACAAAAATAGAAGAGAATACATGTTCTGGGAAAGGAAATGTAAAACCAGAAAAAAGCAATGGGTAATAAAAAGGTGGTTGGTAGCAGTACATTAAATGCATATAAGTAATAATAAGAAAATTTTCAAACATGTCAGAAACAGAAGGTCACAGTCAGAAGCCCAGTATAGCTGATAAATGATCGAAGTGTAAAAGAAAGGCAAAGCAATTGCAGAAATGCCAAACAGGTTATTTGTCCTGGTGTTTGTTCCCATTTAGGAGGTCAATGGAGTCGCCATTCTGAAAACTTTAATTGGGCAAGTCTGAGGAAAGGTCTCAAAGTGAAGTGACATTAAAAGCCTTTTTAAAGCAAACCACTAAAACAGATAACAACAGATCAACAGGACCAGATGGCGCTCACGCAGGAGTTTCAGAGCAGCTCTGATATGAAATTGCCAAACTATTAACTGTGGTGAATAACCTACTGCTGAAATTGGCTTTGCTTAAATTAGCCTCAAGGTCAGAGGAACTGGGATACGTGATGCCCAATCCTGAAAAGGTCCCTGGAAGAACCCAAAGAACTTCATGCACATAACCTTGGTTTTCATCTTAGGGGGATTTGTGAGAAGCACTATGAAAATGAAAATTAGTGGGCATATGGAGAAATACAAAATAAAGGAGAAGAGTCAGCACAGCTTGGAAACTATGGCTCATAAATCTGTTGTTAGGGTTTTTTTGAGAATCAGCATGCACGTAGATGAAGTTGATCCAGTAAACTCCAAGTACTTGGATTCCTCAGAGCTTCTAGTGAAGTCTCTTCCTTAAATAAACTAAGTTGTCATAAGGACGAAGGTTGTCTGGTGGACTGGCAACCAGATTAAAGACAAGAAACTAAGGGCAGGAAGATCTGTCTGTCTGCACAACAGGACAAGGTCACCACTCAGGGTCACTCTGGGAGCTGCGGTGGCCACATGGCAGCTCCATGGACTCATGAGCAACCTGAAAAATTATTGGCGGTGACAGAACTTGCCCACAACATTCAGTGACACGGAGTAATCAAAACGAAAACTAATCGTGAAGAGTTAGAGAAAGATCTCACAGTGCGGAAAAGCTTGAGAATAAAACAGTGGATGGCAGACAATGTTATCAAGGGCAGAGGAGTCGACTTCATTTTAGAGCACATAACTCTACATGCACAGTGGTGGGCCCTGAAGAACTACCGCTGAAGGAAACTGTCTTAGTGTTCAAGAAAGTTTCAGCTAAACCCACAGCAGCTGTCAAAAAGGTAAATGGATAATTAAAAACCAGCAGGAAAGAAATGAGGGAATAAAGTGGGATGTTTTGCCATTTTTGTAGACCCAGGATGTGCTATCGTTTTGAAAGGTTCATGTTGGGCTGCTCATGTCACCACAGGAAAGAGTCAGGAGAACCAGAAAAATCAGAGACAAAACGTGGCAAAGCTGGCGAGATCTTTGAAGCAATTGCTGTATGCGTAGAAATGAAAAAGTCAGGGAGAGTTCAGTGTGATGGAGAAAGCAGGAGAGGGAAGGTATGACAGGGGAGGTGAAATCGAACACACCACGGAGGAAGTGATAAGGAGAGATGACTTGCTCTGCCTGTACCTGGCAGCTGCTGAATCATTCAGTGCTGTCCCTCCACAGAGGTGTGAGTTTGTCAGCCCTTTGCCCCGAGCAAGTGGGAGCAGCCAGTCCCACCCATGCAGTCAGAGCATCCCACCCAGACAAACTCACACTGTCACTCCCAGCAGGACCGCAAAGGTCTTCTGTTTTCCTCTTCTTTTTTCCCCTCTTCTTGCAATTCAGAGCAGCTTTAACTGGGGCTGTTGAGTTGTCAAGAGCACTGTGACCACCACAAAGTCATGGTTCACAGGGTCTCTGCTGATATTCCTGAATGCTTTCAGTGTGTTTTCTGCCCAGTAAGGAGAGAACAAATTTTCTGAAGAAGAAACTTTAACCGCCCAAAGTACTTCCATTACAATATTTGCTAGAGATTATCCCCAGAATGGGAGATCTTTTTGTTTGTTCTGTTAAGATTCAGTGGTTTATGACTCTTAATAAGCAAGAACAGAGATCTGCAATCCTGTTTAAGCAGAGTGTCTGATGGCATTTGTGGTCATTAGATGCTGTCTCGTGTAGTTGTGATATCAGTGTTTCTTTTTTGATGGTTTGGGTTGGTTTTTTTTTCATGCTGCAGGTTTTTTTCCATTCAGCAACATTTTATTTGTGCTCCTTCAGTCTCCTGAAATCAGATGAAGGTTTCCATAGCTGGAAGGGATGAAGCAATGTTGTGTGAACTAAACAGAGACTTGAGCAACCTGGTCTAGTGGAAGGTGTCCCTGCCCATGGCAGGGGGTTGGAACAATATGATTTTTAAGATCCATCCCAACGTAAGCCACCCCCTCTCTGTCCTTATTTCTCATTGCTCTGAAAAGTACCGTACCCATTCAGGACTCTCTTCAGATCAGCACAACTCTGTGGGGGTTGAGACTCTGTTCAGCTCAAGCAAAGGCAGATTTGTGCCATTCAGCGCTGCAAGCATTTAGAAGTCATGTCCAGGTCCAAACACGGATTTCCAGGCATTGACTGATGCTCACACTTTCTGATGAGGCCCATCTTCAGAAACAGATGGGTTCCCAAGATACACTGCAGGCTATCGTTTTAACCAAGTTTGGTTTGAATTCTCAAATTCCAGTGTGGCCTCTTAAGGGCCCTGTGACTTCAGATGTATTCAGGATGAAAACTGTGGGATGCCCAGAAGCAAGAATAAGTCTGACAAAGAGATTTTCCTCCAATAATTCTGTGAGTGTTTGTAGCCACACTGATTTTTGTTGCTTTTATATTTCTCTCCCAGAGAAATTACGGAACTGATGCGTTAATATGATACGAAATAGAACTAGAGAGCCTCAAATCTAATATGCAAGACCACACAGAACTCTCAATAAAAAGTAGTTGTAAAGAGAAGGGGGAAACAATTCAGTTTCAGGTGAGGTTCAGAGCCTTTATTCAGAGCTTTATCTAGCCCAGATTTTTTTTCTTCACAGCAAATACCAACACAATTATAGCAGTACAGAAAAATCCTTTCGTTATGCTCATTGGCAATGAGAATATTTCCAGTTTTGCAAAACTCACAGACAGCAAACCCGTGGTTTTCACTACAGTTCATTATAAGAAGACTACAGATCAAAGTGACTCTCAGAAGACGCACTCCTAGGCCTGCTGAAGTCTGACCTGAACCTGAATAAAAAAATCTCCATATGTGAGGCAAGAATTAGGGTTTCTTGCAAAAAAGAACAGCTGGGAAGGTGCTGTCTATGTAGGTGCCATGTACTGACTTGTAAAATGAGCACAGAAAGAAAATACGTCCTCTGCAACAGGGCAGAAAGGACAGCGTGAGAAATTATGCTATGCCTGAAGCCAAACAACCCTAGGGATGCAGGGAAGTGTTAGAATAACTTCTGGGGCTTTGCTAGTGAAGTTCTAAGGAATAAATATCACCAGGTGTAGGCCTGGATGAAGCTAATTGTCTCTCTAGCATTTTATGGATTGATGCTACCAAGAACTGTTGCTAACCTGACGGATGAAGGTTCATGTTGGTGATTACAGTAGGATCCAAATATTCTGGGAAGTGAAAATCAATCTATTCTTTCCCACACAGCTACTGAATAAATTGTGTGGATACACGGAAGTTTTTATTTGGTAAAATATGAGAATACTATAATACACTAGGTTTAGAAATTAAGTTTGGATCAAGTCATTTCTTCAAACTAAATGAAAGGAATAACAAGCCTATCAACAATCCTTCTGATTTTAAAGGGCAAATCTGTGAGGCTAACTGTCATGGTGTGCTTAAAAGCTTAATTGCAGGGTGGGCTTTGAAAGTTTTTCCATCTTTTCTTTCATGACAATGGGGAGTTTGGATCTGAGTAAATGGAGAAGGGTATTTAGGAAAAGGCTAAGGTCAGCAGGAGAGAATAACAGGCAAATGGCCAAAAATCAAGTTCAGATAGATATTGCAAAAGATATTAATAGAAATAGTAAAAAACCTCAAACAAACAACAAACCAACCAAACAAAACCCAGGAAAAAAAAAAATTAAATACTTTTGGTATCAGGAAATTGAAGAAGTGGGGCTGTCACATGGTGAGGGCAGGACGGAAAGAGGTACAGCCACTTTGCCACCACAATGATACAAATATTTAGTTTTGCTCTCAGAAAAACCAGTGAGGTGTACGAGCGAGAATAAAGCAAGGTGACCTGTGAGAATGGGAGCAGAAAACTGTCCTTTCTCCGGTGAAAGCCAATTAGAAGTTGCTCAGCATGCTTATTTCCAAGAAATGTTTGGAACGGTGGTGTCTGAGGTAGGTGAAGGAATTACACAAACTCTGAACATCCCACCTCAAGGGAAAGGCAAAACCAAATGAAATTATCTGACCTTACAGTGCACAGGACTTCAGGTGGTTAAACCAAACAATGGACTGGGCTGAAGGGGGATCTGGGGTGCTGTTAGAAGTGGTATTAGAAGCCTGGAAGAATTTCTTCTCAAAGCCGTAGGTTTTGAGAGCATAATGCTTCAGGAATCCTCTATGCAAGACTCTTAAAACATTGCAGAAATGTTTCACCATTGCTTCACATTTGACTTTTTTTCCACCAGCTTGAGACAGCTCTGGAGAATAAAGAGCTGTCAGAACAGGGGCCACACCACAGAGGTCACCCCTGATCTGTGAGAGCATTTACAGCGTGAGGTTTTATGGTTTGCATTCACTTGTTGGCAAATGTGATAACAGAGCTTTTTCCTTTTCCAGAAGGGAGGAAAGCAGCCCTAGTGTTTTGCTTCCCTGACTTTATCTGGCTGATCCTGCTGGGTCTCAATGTTCCTGCCTGGTGTCTCTCTCACTGGGTGTTACCCCACTCAGCAGGATCTTGAAAGGGTTCTGTTTTTCCGTAATACACAGCAGTACCATATATGATTTGCCTCTGCTCTGTTGTTTGGGGTTTTTTAAAATCTAAATGATAAGACTAGTCCCCCTGCCCCATGCCAAAGATGTTCATTTTCTAGGCTTTAATTAATTCCTGATGCATTTAAAAGAAGACAAAATTATCTGTAATGGAGAAAACACGCCGAGATTATGTAATGAGTCTCTCTTAATTTTTCCCTACCTGAAAAAAACCCTTATCTTCTCTACAGAGGATACAATTTTACAAAGAATAATGACTTTTCTGAAGTGCCAGTTTGACTGATCACAGATGAAACCCAGGTGGTATAAGGGGAAGTTTCCTGTGATAGTGATGAGAGCTGGAGCAGCCAAGTACTCATTTTCTTCAGAGAATTGTGTGTGGCTTGCAGAAATTCTTTCTGAGCAATATTCTGATAGTCTTAATGTCTGAACTGTGAAATGGCCAAATTGTATAAATCAGTGGTTTCAGACCAGGTCACTGGTGGGTGTTAAAAGGTGTTGAGATTGAATAGGTTTGGTTTATTTAAAGTAAAATAAAACATGCACACACCAATGTGTTTCAGTAAGTGGAAAAAATCAGTGGGGAAAAGAGGAATACATGCATTTTAGTTTTGCTGGAAATAAAAGACCTCGCTCAGGTGCCTGTTTGGTTTTTGTTGTTTGGTTGGGTTTTTTCTTCCCAGAAGGTGAAGAAGCCTTTTAATTAAAAAATATTGAGCAACACCTGTGTGAGTCTCCAGTGAGAGAAAACTGCTTTGGGTTGCAAATGAATGTGGGATAATCTGTTGCTGTGTGTAGCTCATGGAGAGGAGGGAGGCAGAGCATGTTTGTGTTCTGGATCTTTAAAGTCACTGATCCTCTGCCATACAGATTTTCCTGTGGATCAACTGTGATTTCTACAACAGAAAGGCTATCAACAACTCAGCTGCAGAAAACATCAAACATCCTGTCCAGACTTCTCCCATTTAGCATCCAAATGTTGCTTGGCAGTTAAAAAAAAAAAAAAAAAA
>VZRN01006285.1:803749-826319 GCA_013397935.1 Dasyornis broadbenti | reverse complement strand
AAAAAAAAAAAAAAAAGAAAGAAAGAAAGACACAAAAACCAACCCCTCAGACACAGAAGATGTGTCTCTCATTGTATCAGCAAGCCTACATCTTGTCTCTGATATTTTCAACAAGCAACTTCCTCTTGTGTGGGTTTGCTAACACATGGTGTAAAACAGTTGCAAGAAACAATATATCCGTGCTATTATTCTAGAAATGTGAGTGCTGAACAGATGATTCTCTCTTTTGTGGCTCAGAGAAGTTCTCACCTTCTGGAAATTACTGGAGAAGTGCAAGGATTTTTTTTTTTTTCCTTTCATGAAACATGAATAATATGTGAGGGGAAAAGATCTGAGTTTAGCTAGGAGCGTAAGAGCTACCACAGATGACTGCCTGGTCCAGAGTGATAATAGGGATTATGAGAACTCAGTAACTTTATTGCGAAGCTGAACTCTTCCATAATTAAACAGGTTCAGATAAAAGGAGGTAGAAACGTCTTCAGTTTGCAGAGGCATTATTGACCAAGTTGAGCCCCGGCTGTACCCTTTTTTTAATAATACTGATCAATGTTTTCTTCTGAAGTGATATGTTATCACACATATATAAATATTTGAGAAGAAATGTGAAAGTTACCATTCTTTTCAGGAAAGCCTATCATCATTGTGAGAGAAATACTCCTCTTCTTCTGAGCAGAGGCAGGAATTTTCAAGGCCAGAACTTGTTTCTGCAAAGCTCCTAGCAAGTAAAGCCATAAACCATTTCCTGCTGGCTTCTGTGAACCTTAGGTTTGCACTTACACAGCCTCTCCCTTAAGCAGGCTGCTCACATTTCTGCAAGATCATGCTGGTTGCAGACCAAATAGCAGCTCAATTATTTGTCACTTCTTACCAAGGGGGTGGCAGATGGGCTTGATTCTACACAATCACAAAGCAAATCTGGGGAAAAGGTGGGATCAAATCAGGAGGCTTTTCCCCTGCTCCTAGTATTTTTATTTTAACGAGGGTGCAGCACAGATATAAAGCTTAGCATCCCCCAGCAGGCACACAAATAAGGATTTGCAAAGGTGATTTTCTGCCTGGACTTTGGCTCAGCTCCTCTGGGCAGCAGGAGAAACACTTAGCTTAGGTTTACAGGTAGGGCAGGAAACTGCAAGGTCCCAAACCAGTCATGGAGGTCTTGGAATGGACGGGAGGGATGGGGAGATGGCACAGTTCTCACAATTAGAGGAGAAAGGTGGTTAATTCTGGATCATCCAAGGCAAGGAGGTGAGGGGGAAGAGTCCATGCAGCTGTGGATCATTCTGGGTGAGCAGCTAGGCACAGTGGATTCAGGGTGAGGAGATCTCACACTTGGTCAGTTCTGAGCTCTGCTAAATGCCTTTGTCCTGCTCCAGCTGTGCCATGACTCTGCTTTAGCTGCTTCATGGTAAAAGCCCTTTCATGCCTTGCTTTAAAACGTGGGAAGATGCCCAGCAAGGTGGTAGTTGAGTCTCTAATGGCTCTGAATCTCAGCTTCCTGGAGAACAGAGAGGAGCCACTGAATGTAGGATTGCTCTGTACTTATTAAGTGGAGAAAAATGACTGATAACCAAATAAATGGTGTCTTGTATATCACTGTCATGGGTTATTGGAGATGACATTAAGCATTAATCAGAATCAGGTCAAAACAGAGTTGGCACTGAACATAAGAAGGGACTCTGCAGAAGTGTTTGTTTTGAAAGGCAATTAAAAGAAGGTTTCAGAGGGGTTTAGACAGGTCACAGCCTGATGCTTCTGTCATCTTGATGGAATTCTGGCTTCTTGCTGCTCCGTTTTTTGCTGCTGTGGCCAGATGAAGGCAGGAATGGGAAATGCTCAGGAGAAAAGGATCACTTACCTCATTGCCATGACACTTCTCAAATACGGGGGTCTGTAGCTGGGATGAGTGAGGAGGAGAAGCAGGAACAAGGGACACAGCTCACCTATTCCAGTAAAACAGCAGCAGGAGGAGGTAGAGAAGACCTGGAAGATGAAAGAGATGGACTTGGAAAGCTGCCAACTGTTAAACCCTTTCCACCTGTTCAGCTACTTCAGATAATGATAAGTGCTAATAATAAAAAATTAAAAAAAAAATCAGCTGGTAAGAGCAATCCTTTCAGGAGCACATAAAACTTGGAGTGAGGGGGCCGAGCTGTGAATAGATCATGTCTCAGAGCTATGAACCTTTCACTTGTCTCTATGCTTTCAGATGCAGGAGACCGGAGCAGCAGAACTCAGTGATGTCTGAGGGAGATTTAAGGGATTTCTGCACTGCAGGTTTCGCCCTCTATATTCACAGCCTGTTCCAGCCATGCCCAGGAAGGCAGATGTGTGAGCTCAAGCACTTTGGCCAAGGACCAAAGTGTGTAACGTGGAGAAAAAGAGACACAGGCAGCTTCTCTTCATTGGTGATGGCCAGTTGAGTTTGGATGGGCCTTTAATACCTTTTAGAAGCCAGCAGTTATGGTATGACCTGTTTGACTCAGAATTTTGCTCACTTCATCCTTTATGGATCTTAGCAAAACCTGCTGTGCCTTGTGCTTCCATGTTTGGGGGTCCTTAGAGGCACCTGCAATCTTACTGCCCTCCTCCTGTGGGATCTGCTATTGAGGAACCATCCCAGCTGCGCTTTTATCCAAGCACAGACCTTCTGGTCTTGGCATAAACACCTTCATTAGTGTATAATAGCTGCCTGAACTTGGGTACTGGCAGAGGCTGCTCTTTTAACCCTTGTTTTGCAGGGTTTTTTTTCCCTGGTGATTCCAACACCACTATTCCATTCATGCTTCATTCCAGCCAAACTTATTTCTGTTACAAATCTCCATGGAGGAGTAACTTCTCCTTAGTGGCAGCCATGCTGTGTATATTTGGTTTCCCTACCATTTCCCAGCAGATGTTCTAAGTCGTTGGGCTTCTTTTTCTGTGGGGTTTTTGATTTAGTCTTTTTTGGTTGGTTGGTTGGTTGGTTTGGTTTGTTGGTTCATTGGTTGATTTTTTTTTTCCCTTGGTCGAGGGTGATTATCTCAGTTTCAAGCAGTGATTTCAGTGGCTCTGTCAGCCAAGCTGTCACAGCCTTTCTGCAGACTCTGTCAGGTGAGTTTGCTCATGCTCGGAGCTGTAGTGCTGAGCCTGAGGTCAAGCTCAGTCTCTCAGTTAGGATTATTAGCTCAGACACAGCACAATGCTGGTGAAGGCTCTGCAGTTTGTTTGCCTTTGTGCACAAAACCCTTGGTGGAAAAAGCCTTTGAAAGCAGGCAGGAATAAGGAATGGTGCAGGGTTTGCACTAGGACAGCTGTAGTGAGGGATTTTTGTAAATTTTCACTGCCTGAGCTGCGTATTTGTGTCTTTGCCTTTGTCTGTTGTTCGCGGAGGGGGCAGATGGGCTCTGCCACTTCTTCTGCTCAGGGCTCCTTTGCCCCTGCCTCTCGCAAATCAGGGCCTGCAGCAGTGCAGGGATGCTTTCAGCTCAGAGACACCTTCATTTTCCCTTATTTTTTTGAGGAATTGGCCTGTGCCAGTATTAGGCTGGTGTTTACCTCTCTGAGCTCTGAGGATTGGGCACCTACCCTAAATTCGGGGCATATCTGGCAAATGACTCCTTATCGGCGGTGCTGGTTTAAGCTTTACTGCCATGAACTCTATTGCTCCCATGCCTACCCCCATTTTGCTTGTTTTTGAAGCTTTTATTCCCCCCCTGCAGTCAGATCAGCTTTCAGTTTCTGTCTCTCACAAGGCTGTGAGGACACTTGAGTCAGCCCTGCCTGAGGGGCTGTTACAAAAGGACAGACATCACAAGAGAGGATTGAGGGCAGCTTGTGCAACCATGGCCTCAGAGGTCTGGTAGTTTTGGTGCTGACACTGCAGCTTTGTACCAAAGAGGAGCGCAAGAGAGGCCACAGAAAACCAGAGAGTTTGGCTACAGGCTATCTCATGGGTTTGGGCCTTGGTGTTGCCCAGTTGCACCACCATAACTGCAAAACCTCTGGTGCTTTCTCCACAGGCCTCCCAAAGACCATGAGATCACACTTGTCTGCCCATTTCCCCCTCAAAACTGACCAGTTTCAACACCCAAATTTGAGAGATGAGTTGAAGCCACGGAGATAGTGAAGTTCTCATATGTGTCCTCTTCTGGAAAAGACTGCAGCCTGTGCTGGCAGTCTCAGGTTTATTTGACCTGTAGGAGGGTCAGTCAGTGGTCAGGTGTCCAAACCATCAGCACATCTGTGGCTTGGGACTGGCCACAACAGAAACTGCTCCTGGTTTAGTACATGGGAAGAGGTTGGAGGTAGGATGTGCACATCCATGGGATGCAATAGTGAGGAGATGTGAGGGGTCCTGGAGAAATTAGAGAAAAAGGGTGAATGGCAGGAGACAAAGGAAGGTAGAAGGGGATATTGTGTGAGGAGCAGAGAGAAGAGATGTAGGATGCAAGAGCATAGAAAACTGAGCTTCCTCAGCTCTGCTTCTCTCAGAGCCGTGTTTATTTTCCTTTATGTCAGCTCAGGGAACTGCAGCCACACAGCCTGTGCCTCATCGAGGATGGTGACTCAGAGGAACATTAAAATGGAGCCGTTTGGTCTCTAACACTGCCAAGCTTTGTCTGCATCTGTGGAGGCACCATTCGAGCTCTTGCAGAGTAGGGCTTGTCTTGCCTGCAGTAGGACGGCAGGTTTGGAGCCAGGAAAGAGTTCCTGCATTCTCATCTTTCTTAGGACAATTTGCCAAATTAGGAAAAGGGGATTGACTTGTCAGGGCTTGTGCAGGACAGTGTGGGCATAGAACTACCACTGACACACCTTTGTAAGAAGGGAGTGATGAGATTCTGGCATCTGATGAAGAGCACAAATTATATTAAGGAGAGCAGCCTTCCAAGGCTTTTCCAAGAAAGCTGGAGAGGGATTTTTCAAAAGGGAATGGAGTGATAGAAATGGGAATGACCTTAGGCTGAACGAGGGAAGTTTAGATCAGGTATTAGGAAGAAATTCTCTTCTGTGAGGGTGGTAAGGCCCTGGCACAGGTTGCCCAGTTGTAAGCCAAACACTGTGGGTTGTTACTCAGCCTCCACTCCAGCATTTCCACTGTTGATAGTTGTTTTCTTCAACAAGTTATTTATTCACTATTAGCAGCACAAATTAACGCTGCAGTTTTGGAGATGAGCAACCTGCTGATTGTTGGAGTCAAGTTTTCTGCAGTCTTAAGTTTCTTGTGGCCAACAGGATGTACAGAGAGAAATATTACAAACGTGTAGAACATGATACATTGCCTGCACAGATTATCTGGTTTCCAGGTATCAAAAATATTTACATTTCTTATCATCACTGTTGTGTTTTTATGACATCCTGCTCAATCTTTATAGCCTTACAGCAATTACTGTCGCTGCTTTAGAGCTGAGGCTAATGAAATTCTTGTGGTGGCCTCCACCACACATAACTCACCACAAAAGCGAGCTGGCCATTTATGGAGTTATACGATCAGTGTTGTAAATAAATAGAATTTGGAATGTGCACGTGTATGTTGCCAAACTTGTCGGAGTAACTCATTAGAAAAAGACAAAAGCAGTTAACCAGTCAGAGAAATTACTTTGATGCAAAATGATTCCGAAGCAAAACAGGCAAGGTGAAGAAATAGAATCTTACTAATTACTGCTGCAGTCCTTGCAGTTCAGCACGGTTTTCTAGTTTCTTGAGCAAATTTGGGAATATCTGCCACCAGAAAGTCATCTTCACAGGTAAGCAAAAGACCAACATGTACCATCCTGACATCCATCAGTTTTGCAGTTTGATCACTTTGGTGCCCTCTGGAGTCCTCTGATTTCAACAGTCCTTCAGGATCTCTTGGCACGAGGACGAGCTGTACCCTGTTGGGGAATTTTATATTTATACTCTCAGCGCAAGATCTTTTTGAATTAACAAAGTCATGCATGGTTTTTACTCTCAATATATTACAAAACCTCCTTCTAAACACAGCAGTGTGATAGTAGGGGGGAGGTTCGTTTCCTGGACATCAGAGATAAGACACCAGATACACTTGTGGGAAGAGTCCACTGTTTTTAGAAGTAGGTCCACGTGCAGCCTAAACAAAACTGAGAGTTGTGACCTTCACGCGTAAAACCAAAAGCCAAGCCAAGGTTTGTTTAGATTTGGGTTGAGCAGTATCTCTAGAAGAGAGGAGACACCAACAACAACCCTCCCTTGGACTGCTTTCCCTTCACTCAGCCCCACAAAGGCAGTGGAGAGTTATTATTGATTTCTGCAAGGCTATGGTTGCACCTGGAAAATTTATCCAAATCATAAGCTCTCTGCAGTAAATAGTAATACTAAATAAAAATAAATGTTCTCTGCCCTTTTTAGCCTGTGTATTTCAAAGCTACTTTGCAAAGCAGGAAAATATAATGCAGCTATAGCAAAATGAAAGAAAAAAAAGATCCCACAGCAGTGAAAATTTTCAGATACATTTTTGCTTTCCTCTTGTGACCGCATTTGAGAAGCAAAGCAGGGAAATTCTCTAAAGAACCTTGAATAAAAGCCAGTTTTAAAGCAGAACCCTCCATATGGATCTACTGGGTTGTAGGCAGTGCAGCCCATATTACCGCCAGAAGAAATGTCAGAGTAACCCCTACACAGCCATTTAGCCCTCCCAATTAAACCCTCTGCAAGATTATGCATGAGCAACCTTACTCCAGGCATGTCAAACTGTAATGTGTGACTCTGCAATCCAACAGCAGGCTTACATGAATATTATGAAATTGTTATTTACATTGCAGTAATTCCCAGGTACTCCAGTACAGAGCTGAGCCCCCATAGTGCTGCTGAATTGTAGATTGAAGCTCAATTTAGGCCCCAGAGAGCAGCTTTCTAAAGCTAAAAAGAGAGTCCCTGCTGCTGTACAGAAGGAAATTTAATTGCCTTCTGCTGGGGTGTGCTGCATTGTCCCTGCTGAGGGTACAGCCCAAAGGAGCTGGGACAGAAGAGGGAGAAATGCCAAGGGCTTGGGCTGGTTCTGTGCACAAGCCATGTGCATTTCCCCATCCTTTTTAATATGGCACAGCTCTGTCATCCCACATGACCCACCTGTCCCGTTCTGTGTCCTCTTTGAACCTCCCTTCTGGGGGTTTGGGCTGATTGACCTTTAAAAGTCCCTTCCACCCCAAACTGTTCTGCGATTCTGCAGCTGCCCCTCGTGGGTTCATGGGTTACCCTCTCTGTACCCATCAGCTCCCAAATGCAAGCTCTCCTACCAAGGCCTCCTCCAAACAGGACTGTGTGCCTTCGCACGGTGGGAGCCCTCTCCAGCTGACCCCTTTCCCACCAGAGCTCCTTACAGCAGGGATTTTCCGGCAACTGGGGCAGGGGTTCCCAAATACCTTGGGAAGTGTGGCTCATACCCTAACAGCAGCATGCTCTAGGGACTCGGGATCCGCGTTCTGCTCCAAGAGTCAGGGTTGGGTGCCTGGGGCAAGATTTGGGGCAGTGAGTGGGGAGGAACTTGCCCTCATCAGCGTGGATTGCTGCAAATCATCTATTAATTGTGCTGAATGGAAAGCAAATACCAGGAAGGTATTGCCCAACAGGCTCTCACCCTGGGAATCACAGCACTTTTAACTGAGACAGAAAAAGGGGAGTTTGACTTCACTTCCCCCCCACCCCTCAAATTACAGAGAGCTCAGACGTGATTGCTTACACAAGCAGTAACCCCTCTGTTTAAATGACAAATTAAAGCTCCAGGGTTCAGCAGTCATGGCTGCTTAGAAGTACCACAGTGCTTGATTTTGATCCATGTGAGCTTTGCAAATGGAGCTGGTAGAAATGTCTTATTCCCTCTTCTCTCCTTGGCTGTTGATGTATAATGCTGTAAGCTGACTGGTTTGATGCAATCCTGGGAGATGAGAAAAAAGACATGTTAGAAAATATCCCAAAATACATCAGAGTGTGCTAGGGTAGAAAATGAGCTTCGGTTTGATACAATGGATGGAAATGTTCCTTCTCAAGATCTGACTGCTATCACATTTGTGTCTGAATTTGTAAAAAGTGCACAATTTTTACCTTCCTAGGTGACACAACAGCAGTGTCACTAGTGTCCCAGCACCCTAGCAAAATCCTAACTATGCTTTTGGCACTGCTGCTGCTTGCTGTGGCTCACACGAGAGCTGTTCCACCCATATTCTACACTATCGAAGTTAAAAATAGCTCTCTCTAAAGAGAAAAAGATGTTGCCACATAGGAAGAGATTTAATTAAGCAATGGGGATTTATTTTGTTTTGTTTCCTCTTTTTTTTTCCCCCTTTTTCTTGCTTTAGGAGATTCACTTGGAGAAACATCTTCTTTTGTACACAATTTTCCTGGGGGGAAATTGCTGCATTTAATTTGATTTTCAACCTTGCTACACGATCAATAATGCCTCAAGACTGGAAGCAAATCTCATGGAGAGTGACTTCAATCTGAGATTTCAGATCAGCATCCCTAAAACTCAGATGTGAAATCCTTTTCCTAAAAAAAAAAAAAAACCAAACAAAAGCAGTTTGCCTTTGACCTAAACCATGTTAGGAAGAAAGCTGTTTGTTAGTTAGAAGTGGCCAAACTCTGCTGCTGTTCTGAAAAGCTGCAAAAATAAGGTGTGGAAATAACCCAAGGAGTGCTCTCCATGTCTTGCTTTTCTATTTTTATATGTGGACATTTAATTCATATCCCAGGGATGGTCACTCATGTTTGCCCAAACCCTTTTTTTTTTTTTTTCTTTTTTTGCTCCAGACTCTGTAGCAAAGCTCTTGTATGTGCCTTGGATGGAGAGGGATCATAGGGGCAGAAATATTATTTTATTGGATGCCTGCCCTGATTTTTTAAACGTTAAGGCAGATCCCAGAGAGGTTCACTCTTAGGCTGGGCAGTGCTCTTGGTCCGTCTCACTCTGTGACTGCATCGTCCACAGGAGGCCAGAGACGGCCAGACTTATACCAGGACTGGATCAAGCTACTCTCTGCTGAAACTTCTCTTTTTCTAAACCACCAGATGTGGAGCTTTTAGAATTCTCTTCACCCCTTGTCCAATTTCATCAAAATTCTCTTAACACTCACATTATGGTCTGTTTAGCCCAGACTGTCAATTTGTGACTGGTGGAAATCTGGACGCAATTCTTGCTTAGTGTAAAGTGCCAGGCTTAAATCCAAGATTTGATGGATGTGACAGTTAATTTCAACTGCAGATATTTCCCTTTGTCTTTTGAATCATTCAAGTTTCTTTCTGTTTAGATATACTCGAGAAAAATCTCTCCAGAACATTGTCATTTTACTGGTGGTGTTCTGCGTAGCTCTGGGTCTTTTTCACACACACTTGTGATTTCAAAGTGAGGATCCAACAAAGATGCCATGCTGAGGGGCTACCAATATTTTGACAAGCAGTTCCCACCAAAATTTACTCTTTTAACCTGTGATACACCCTGCTAAGCACCTTGAAAAGATGAGTCTGCACAAAAGAGGGATTTGCAGATTATGAATCGTGCAGTTTTGATGATGTAGGGTGAACATCTCAACAACACAACCCACCTTCCCAAAAATCTTGTTAAAACCACGTATTTTGGGGGAAAACCCACTAAAAAAACATCAACAAAACAACAAATTAACATAAATTTTGGTTTTTTAGTTTTAAGGAAGAAAACTAATAGTAAGAAGTAGGAAATCCACCACAGCCATTGCTACAGCTTTCTAATGGATTGCAAGAAATGGGAAATTCAGCATTAGTACAGCTTGGCAATAGTTACCTATCCTCACGTTTCAGACTTTGCATGTCATTTTTAGTTTGAGTTTACAGCTTCACCTAGACAATTGGACTTTTTTGTTTGGTAGGTGGAAGAGCCCTCACTAATCAGATTTCTGCTCCCCTGTAGATAGATATTTACAGCCTATCACATAATTATCACTCTCTCCTTATTAAGCTAAACAGGCTGAGCTACTTAAGAAATCCCAAATCTCATTTATTACCCAGTCATCAAGTGCTGATTTACAGAAAGCGAGGCATTCTTCCTGTCATGTCCTTGGTGCCTTGATTAAATTTCTCTTCAGACACGAATTTTTGCTAAACCAACGCTTATTGGGTGGTTCTTCTTTGCCATTAGCTGTTACCATGTTGCCCTTCTGAACACTTCAGTCAGATTTACTCCCTCTGGGGACAGGTCACCCCCACCACCTTGTCCTCTGGGCTGCCAAGGCCACCTCCCTGCCCTCCTCTCCTTGTGATTTGTTCCTCTCCAGCTTGAATTTGGGAGAACATTGGTGCTTAGGAAGAATCCTTTGCCCTTGCATTTAGTATGGATTTTACCTTGATTTTAACTTGTGGGTGAATTCGGGCAAAAGGCAACAAAACTGCCGTATACTGCGTGGATTTACTGTAAACATCATCGGCTATAACACTACCACGAGAAGCACTTAGTGTAGGCAAAATGGAGAAGAAAGAAAGGGAGGAGGGGGAAAATTTTCTTTGCAGAGAGTTGTACTGGAGAGCTCCTCGGTGCTGCCTCCTGCACAGCCTGTGCTGTGTCATTGCAAGGCAGAGATTAGAGCTGCCACTCTGACACAGCTGCACAGCCACAGCCAAACTGGAGCCCTGATTGCATCAGTTGCACTTAATTCCGTTTCTTGATTTAGGGGAAGAAGAAGCAACATGAACATGACATTCCCTTCCTCTCTCTGACAAGGCAATTACAGAGAACTAAGCTTTCTTAAGACCTGTCTTAATTGTTTCTGGTTTTCTGGCTATGTTGCTGGGTGTTGTTTTGTTGTTGTTTCTTTTTTTTTTTTTCTGGAGAGAAGCTGCCCTTAAACCCTTGACTTAATAAATTCAGACTACTTTGGACAGCAGATTTTGCAAACAGCAGCTGTAAAATTTAATGCTGCAAAGGCAATAGTTAAGTGTGTCTATCTATTATGATCATAAATGCTTATGGTCTTGAGACAGGGAGTGTAAATAACCTTTAATTCAAGACTGCAGATATTTTCTCTTATCTTGGTGACATTTAAAAGCATAACTGAAGGAAAACTCCTCTCTTCTGTGTCATCTGATGGTGATGGCCAGAAACTCCCTGCACAGGTACAGCACTCGGTAGTCCAGCATTGCTGGTGAAGCCTTGAAAACCTATTAAAGCCCAAGCCACCCAAGCCTGCTGCACCTCCTAATCACAATCAATGCCAAGCAGCAAGTTTGATTAAAAACCAGCTAAAGGAAGGTAAAAAAATTCCCCTCCATCCAAGGTTAGAGTGTCTGTATCCCCCTTCCCAATAAACAAGGGCTGTCTGTATGGGCTGCAGGCAGGGCCAGCGCTGTGGGGCACTGCCTGGTGAGACAAGCCAGCTGGCAGCAGCTAGACATGAAGGGCAGGGTGGGTTCAGTGCACTGAGCATCCTTGAGTGGATTTAGGATTGCCTTTCCATTTAACTGGTGAGGCTGCCCCGCTGGGGAGACGTGGGAGGATTTACTTAGAAGCCACTCACAAGGCACAGGAGGCATTTTTTTCAGGCACAGATGCCGCACTGTGCTTTACAATCAAATAATTAACACCCGCTAAAACCTAGAAAGACTGTTTACCTACCTCTAACCAAGTTTGGAGGTAGGTAAATAAACACTGAGATGTTGGTGTGCATCAGTCGCTGATTTAATGACTGCTACCACAGCAGAACCCAGGAGTCCTGAGCAATTAAAGCCAAGGAAAAATTACAGAAAGCAGAGTCGATTTATTTTAAAAGTCTCCAAGGAGTAACAGAAAACATCCCCTTTGTTAAATATGTCTTAAATTTAAAGCAAGGCAAATAATCCATACTTATAACAGCCTACCTTGGGATCTTTTTGCCTTCTTATTTCTCCCTCTTGGCATAATTGGAGCTGATCTCATGCCTTCTAATGAGCTGTCTCCCAGTTGGAAATGGCAACTTTTATAGTTTTTCCCAAAAACCCATGCTCAGACTGTCTTATGAAACACTCCAATCATCGTTACTTGTTCTGTAAGCTGTGTGGTGGATGGAATACATTGTAAGGAGGTAATATCTTGGTGATTGGAAAAAAAGAAAATCAAGATATTAATCTCTGCTCTCTTCCTTTCTCACACTTTAGTCCTATGACTGGAAAGCTGTTCTGTACACTCAAGCAACAAAAGGAGGCTGATCTGTGACATTAGGACTTTTTTTGTTTTGTTTTTGTTTTAGGTTCCAAGCCAGAAGGATTTGCTTCTCCTTTGTGTTTTGTTGCCACTTAAATGTATATTTTTACTCTTTCGAATAGTAACTGGGCAGCTGTGAGCCAGGCAAAATTTTCAGGGCTGGGTGTGGGCCTGTGTCCTCTCTTTACATTTCAACAGTTAGAATTTTAAAAGCTCTGCTGCGAGGAATATTCCCATGTCAAATTCTGTATGAGGAAAAAAAGCCCTTTCTTATGGGCAAAAGTTTTTCTTGGACTGGAAATTGTCGTGCCCAGGAATTCTAATTTTGAATCCATAGTCACTTCAATCATGATTTAAGGCATAGTTGAATATTCACTGATTTATATAATCAGTCTTAAGCTTTTTCTTTTTTTTTTTTTTTTGGCCTTTCATCTTTCTGCTGTTTTCATTTGGAGAAGTTGGTTATTATTGCATTAAAGCCATTAAAACAGGTCTCTTTACGATCATACATAATTTTACACTGTCAGACTTCTTTTCTGCAAACAAGATCTGTGTACATACTTGCTAAATTAATTACCTGCTCTAACATACATTTATCCAAATGCTTAATTTTTGCATTCCTAATGTGCTGAGGGATATAATGACAGTGAAAAGAGAAATTGAATTTGATATGAATTTGTGCCAAGCTCTTTTGATAAAGAATGAAACTGAAAACTATGTGGGAAGTCAATATTTCACATCTGTGATTTACTTGCTGAGAACCTTCTCTGATACCTGTCTGCATTTAAATTATTAGACAAACAAATGATTACTCACTCCTTTCCTCTGACTTAGAAACTTCAGAAAGTATTTTTCAGATACTCTGACTGCTCAAGTAATTGGACTTCTTTATATTTTTACAATTTGCCAAGACTTCATTAGTCACTGGGTAAGAAAATCTTCCAATGACGTTTATTCTAGTACTGAACAGCTGCTGATTTTAATATTTTGCAGGCATTAACTTTTTTTAACCTGTTTCGTGTTTTGATGATATGGAATTCTGTTCTGTTGACAACACAATTGCAGAAAAGCCATAGCACACTGCTTCTTTCACTCTTTAAGGGCCATACAGACAGGGAGACAAGTTTGGAAATTTCAGCTCTTGGAATCACTGAAGGCAGCAAATTCTAAAGACGTTTTATTGGAGACATCTATATTTTTAGGCTTGTTTTAGATATAACCACCTTCTCTTTGTAGCAGTCTATCAGTTAGTAATTAATGTATTTATGGCAACCTCCTCCCATCAGTGACAAATGTATTTGGTGTGAAAATGCTTGAACTTCACAGAGTTATAGTTGGAACAGAAATTTGCAATGCAAGGACCAATATTCATTGCTTAAATGAAGCACAAACAAATGGAACATTACTCTTTCTTAACGAATGCCCATAATGTGTACTGCAAGGCACTACTGTGATACAAGATGCATAATTCAAGCAATGTTGTCATTTTTCTTCTCCTCCCAGCCTTAACTGAAAACAAATAGTGCACACACCATGCAGCTGTCTCCCGTTTCTCACTTCCAAGCCCCCATTCCAGGCACACTGGTGCCTGTTGTGTGCTAATAAGTGTCTGGAGTTAATCCCTGTCCCCTGGCTCTACCTGCACCCGCATTTGGCACAGGCAAGTGTCCCGCAGTGCCCAGCGGCTCCTCCAGCCACTGCACTGAGCACTGCGACATGGGAACGCCACGGCTCCTGGTGGGAAGTCCCCTGATATCCAAGCCTGAAAAAGGTCTGTGAGTAGCAGGGCTCCCGAGGCTCTGCTGACTGCAGAAACATGTACAAGCTGTGTCTCATCCCAAAAGCCACTCATCAGGGAATACGTGTTATTACTGTTATTGTTGTTGTTATTATTATTGACAGCGATTCTTGCCCAAAACTGTGTTTCATAAAAACAAGAAGAAAGCAGCAGCAGTTTTCCAATACTCCAGTGCAGCACAGCATGGCTGAATCCAAGGCTTCTGCTCCTTTAGTGAGGTTTGGTTTGGTCCCTCACCCCGGAGATGAAGCAGCACATTCGTGTGTATCTCCTGTGGTGATTTCAGAAGCTCTGTTTCCTCTCGGTGGTTTTTGGTGAGGCTGATTGAGGTTCCATGCCTGGAACAGTGAACTTTGCCATGCAGCTTCTCATCTCACTAGAATCTTCTCCATTCTGAAGGGATAATTTGATGAATCCTGGCTTGTAAATAGGGCTATACAAAAAAGGTCTCTGTTCTTAGACCACGTGTCTTGCGGGTGTGATACAGAGGAGGAATTCCCTTTGCTTCTCGCAGTGCTTTTATTGGGATCTCCTGGCAAATATCAAATGCCATGTCAAATCTACCACTTCCCTTCTGGAGTGCTAATACATTTCTAGAAGGTCTGTACATATCCACTCATCCTTTTGATTTGATTCAGCTTGTACTGCACAGCGATTTCCTGGGATGGTTTCAGCTGGCCTGCTGTTCTCGTCTTCCTGTCCTTTCCCTCACAGTGATTCACATGGTGTTACTAGAGAAGTCAGCTCTTTGCCATGATGCTGCTCTGCTCAAAATCTATTGCCTCTGAGTTGCTTTGGGTTTGCTTGGTTTTAGCTCTGAAATGTCTTTACCAACATATTATCCATAGCAAACATTTTACAAACAAGTTACCTGGAAGCAACTTTTTTTTCTGTCTTGACAAGAGTGTTTTGTAGTTCCTCAAATTCATTCTCTCATTTACAGTGGGAAGTGTTTCTTCCATGAATCCTCTAAATACTGACTTATATATATGATTTCACAGGTACAATTCCCATTGTGAAGTCAGTCAGAGTCAGGCATAGTCTTGCACTTGGAAAAATGGATATCCTATTTCCAGCCAGAAAATGTTTGCATTAAGGGACACTTTCTAATCTAGACTCCAGACTGAAAATCCCACTCTTAGTTTGCTGTAATGACCTCTTCATTCTCAGTATATCCATGGTAGCAAGTACAATGATAACTGGCTTTCACAGCCCCAATCTCCCTACGGAAACTTGGGAAGCACCAGTTGTTCATTTCCTTTCCAGCAGATTCCTTTACTTGGGCATGTGGTTACCGTGCATTACACTTACCAGCACTTCATGAATCCCTGGCTCTTTCAAATATGGTTGCTTTGGGGTTTTTGTTTCAGGTTTTTTTTTTCATCTGAGAGGAGCAGTCTGCTTCACGTGAGGATGCACTTTGATCTGCCTCAGAGACTCCTTGTCAGTAATTGCTGCTTTTCTCTTCTGACACAAATACATCCAAACATTTCTTCCCAACTGTAGCTGTGCTGAAGCACTGCTGAGGACACCAGATCTGCCATACCCTACTATGATTTCCAGCTCTGGCAAGTCCAGGCTGTAACATGACTGTGGAACTGGCATTTCTCCCAGCCTGTGTTTTGTGAATGTAGATTTTTGAAGCAGCAATAGATCAGCCATGGGATTTCTAAGGCTGTGTGAATTATAAATGCCTTTCATGCTCTTGCAGGGAGGGATGTCCACTGGCTCCTTTCTCTTCTCCGCTTAGCCTCAGAAATGTGACAATGACACCGAAATCTGCAATAAAATATGTATATACTCTAAACTGCTCAAAAATTCTCCCCTGTTATGCAAAGCAGAGCACCAGTAACAGATGTACAGACCAAACAGATAGCGTGAGGTTCAATTTTCATTTCATTGTCTGGGGAAAATTACTCATGAGTAGAGATTAACACATACAGAAAACCGTACAAGTAAGCCTGACTAACAGAAACGCTGCCACCACCTGCACACCATTTCCCACCTGGGTTTGGGGACTTATCTGATACCTTTACCCATAGCATTAATTGATGGCACAAATAGGGTCTGATTTTCCTCCTGGCTATGTTGTAATGCCAGTGTGACTCCACAAGCATCACCAAACCACACCTGAGAAAACAAAGAGTCAGGTCCATAAATCAGGGATTGTAAACAATGATGACAGGTAATATTGGATGATCATCTCTGGCCTCATTCATTCATTAATAAATCAACGGAGATTTATGGTGCAGACTGCAGCACCACTAAATCTTTGCCCTTTTAAAACCATGTTTATTGAGTTTCAGGCTGGCAAAGCTATCGATTACTCCGGAAAAGCATTTTGAAGTAAATCAAAACTATTGTGGGAAAGCACATCCCCTTCCATGTAACAGCAGTTTACTGAACTCCAAGTGCTTCCAAAGCCAGGAAAAAGCAACTTCTTCCTCACAGAGGTAAGAAATCAAGTTTTCATCTATATTAGGGATCTGGCACACTGCAGTCTTTTACCCTTTTGTGGTTTACATGTTTATACATAACAGGGCAGCCTGCCAGCAGCTCTGGCCAAAACCAGAAGAGACAGCTTAGCTCTGAGTGGGGAGGTTTTTGCTGGAGCAGCGCATGAAATAGGTGTGTTGGTTTGTCACCACTCAGCTGTAAATCTGTAGGCACTGCCTGCAGCGCTGACCACCACTGTAAGCACAGCAAAGCCGAGCAGTGTGCGAGTGCCTCTGGAGAGCAAGGTACTGTGGTTGGCACAGAACCTCTCCTGATGCATTCCCAAAGCTGAGGGACCTCATTCGCATTCACATTTTGGCCCACATCCACCATTCCGGCAAAGCGAAGGGAAATCAATTGACTGAGCTTCCAGAATTACTTTAGAGACTCAAACAGTGTCAAATCAATTTCCTATGTCTGTGGCAAACACCAGGAAATTCAGAATTAAGAATCCCCAGTGAACTCGGCTCTGTGTCCTTGACCACGTGCATTTAGTAGGGTTTTCATTGCCTCATTCTTCTTCTCTGTAAAGATGTTTTCTATAGGTGAACTCTTTTCTACTCTGTGATCTGGGGACTGTGCACAGCTCATAATCTGTCAGAAAGTGGTTGATGGAACAGGACGCTAAAACTCAGGATCAAACCCACATGCATGCAAGCAAGAAAATCAGTTCATGAAAGGAAACCAAGTAAAGAGACACTCAAACCTGAATCCAAGGCTTTCCACTGGAAAATGAAAACCTGCATGGGTGCATTTCAAGACCCCTTAATTTTATCTGAAGTGGTTATGCAGCACTTGGGCCAGATAAATGAGCACTGGGCTAAGTGATCTCCAGGGTCCCTTCCAGATCCACGCTTCTGCAGCCACACAACCCAGCATGTGCTGGACTCATTTCCCACTCAGCATCTAAAGTACAGATGTTTACTCTCACTGTGTTATCAGTGGGAAACAGGCCTGACTGGGACAACCAGCCTTGCTCAGGCTCCTGAGGCCGAAAATAAACTGCAAAGAGAGGGGGGTGAATATCTACTGCTATGAGGGGTTAAACCAAAATAGTGTTCATCCCACACTTCCTCAGATTCAATTATGTATAGGACTGTGATTCTGCTTTCTTTGTACAGAAAAAAATGCCCATTAACATTAATGGGAACTTTTTCTCCTTAAAAAGATGTACAAAATACAACCCCTACACTTCAGGGGGAAATATGCAATTTCAGTATAAATCAAGAGTGTTTGGTTCAGCTCCAAGTGCCCTGTGAGAAGAACAGAACTAAAATTCACCTCAGGGCATCCAAAAACAACAAATGAAATTTTGAGAGAAAGCGCAGGGATTGTAGTTACAGCAAAATGTGTATTGTGTGTTTGTATTGTGCAAGGTTTTGTTCTTCTCTGAGCAGCATGACCTATTTCCCAGCATCATGTGATTTTTGTAATGGAAGACTCTTCTGTAAAGAAGTAGAATTAATTTTGCAGCGGAAAAGAGACAATACTGATTTTTCTTAGTTCTGCCCAATGAAACAGTATAACATTGAATTTCTTTTTATCTATCTTTTTAACTTCATAACCCTTTAAAAAGACACAGATGAGTAAAACATATGCACATACTGTTGCTGGCAATATGTAGTTTCATTAAGATTTCATTCAGAGAAATGTACAAGATATCAGGAAAATCCAAATTAGACTACACTTGGATTTAATATGATTTAAACTCCATTTCCAACCTCAATAGCAGCTAAGCACTTAGGCACCTAAAGTGCACAAAAGGAATTTAAGCTGCCTTCCATACCTCCCAGCTCACAGTGGTGCCTAAGTTTTCTGCTTAAATTCTGCTTAGTTGCCTGAAGTTTTTCCAGCTATGTACATGGAAATGAAAACCTAGGGATGTCACCTCTGGCTAAAATCATCTGGCATTCCTACAACAGGAATTCATGTGTCCCCGTCTCAAAAGCAGCTCTGTCTATCAGACTTTGTGAGGTTCATTCCTAATGGAGCCAACACTTAATCTGAGAGGAGAGAGAAATAACAAGCATATATATATGTAACAGAGACATCTGGAAGGGAACTGTTTATACAAACTCAACAGCTTTTGAAAAGCCGGGCCCTTGAAGTATACACAGGCACTCCAAATCAGCAGTCCCTTCTGAAATGCCCTTTATATATGTATTTTTAGCTTGCAGCTTCTTTATTTCTAGTCATTTCTTCTACCATACTGGAAGTCTTTGTAATTACGGTGATAGGACTTTTTTTCAATGTTTGTGTAACTCAAAAATGGCCGAATGAAAGCCGACTACACTTTCCCAAAGGAAAAAAAAAAAAAAAGTCCTTCTTTCTTAATTTCTATGAAATTAAGAAATTTCAGCTCTAACAGCAATTAGTTTTCAGGTAACTGAAAGATAGAAACTGATAGAAAGCTGTGTTCATAGCACAGGTTTCTGTTCATTTGTCATTACCAAGAACACAACACTGCCAAGAACACAGCAAAGCAGGGAATACTGCAGCAATGAGTATGAGGCAATGTTGAACATTTGGTAAGCTAAGCGGATATTCAGTTAGGTTGGATTTAAAGTATTAACCACTTTGGGAGATGAATTCTGGCTTTCTCTATCTTTTGTGTCACATGCACGTTAATGCATTGTGGCAGCATGTTTTTTGTCAAGACTTCAGATTAATTAGAGCTTAAATTTAGGACAGGAAGTGTCAACACTAGAAAATGACAGTGTTGTTGCTGTCGTGCTTTCCCACATGTGACCAAATCCCTGTATCTGCACTTGCTGGAGCACCCCTGAAATTTTAAGAACAAATGAGATCCAGTTCAGAGTCAGATTCAAGTCTCTCTGACCTTTCAGCAGCTCGTGTAGGACCTGCTGTACCAACATGCAAGTGGCTGGCTGGATTCTGCTCTCTCCATAAAGGAATTGATGTTTCTCTGCAGTTGACAGGAAACAGTGAGGAGCTTTGCATTGGAGTGTTGAACATGCCTTAGACACAGCTCAGTCTTGAAATCTAACATGGAAAGGTTTTCCAGTGATTTCTAACCAATGGTTTGAGAAGCCAGAATGAGAACTGGGGAGGGAGGGGCCGTAGCAGGTGAGATGGGTACCAACAGGTACATTTCAAAAACTAAGAGAATCTTCAGGTGGAGAAAAAGTCTGCTTGCAGTTATAGTCACACTTTCAGAAAAATTGACAAGTGAAGATCAATGCAGAAGGCTTTCCTTCCAGGGTATCTTCCAGACCTGTTGGGGTTCTCTGAAATGTTTTGCTGATGCTCTTAAGTAGATTTCAACAGCTTTTATGTGTTGAGTGGATTTTGCTCAGCTGAAAAGGTTAGTAGTGCTTCATTTGAAATCTTGCTTCATGCACATAGCAAACGCTTCTGTTGAAGAGCTCATTTTAAGCCTGGGGATGATAATGGATAAATATCAGCAGAGTTGCTCTCAGTTTCACCCCAGAGGTAATGGCCAGAACTTCACAGAGCTCTCTTAAGTGCTGAGAAAGATCAGATGCCATTTGCCAGAAGATGTCAGAACACAGCTGAGCAGGAAAGTGGAAACTCATTTCTTGGCAAACTTTATAAATGTTACCTTTGGGATTTTTTAATGCTGTTTCTGTATTCACCATTTTTATTCCTAAACTTTAAATGTACTGCCTTTTCTTTTTCTTCTTTATCTGTCTCATGTTAAAATACTCCGTGAACCCCTCATCCCTTCAGATTTTAGTTTGGATTTGATTGTTACACAACACTCTCACTGGACACTATAAGCACGGCAAAGTAAAACTGACAGTATATAATAATAAAGGGAATTTATACTTTGCTTTAGTTAAAATCTGGGTAAACCAGAAACAGGTCAGGCAAGCTTAACTGTCCTCCTGTTGGTGATACAATCTGAGTATTTTTCTGACTGAAGAATTACATCATGCTCCGTTTCTGCAGTCAAACTGCCACGAGCTACTTCTATTACATCATTTCTCTGAACAAGCTATTTCTTACCTGGAAAAGGACTTGTGAAGTGCACTAAAGTTCACACAGAAANGGAAGGAAAAAAAAGCAACAAAAAAAAAAAAAAAAAAAAAAAAAAAAAAAATCGAAGCACTACTCTAGGAGCAACCTCGTTCAAAACCCAGAAGTTGCAGAAAAAAAATGAGCTGCAAATACCTGTGTGCTACCAGTGTGGAAAACAAACAGGAGGCTCAGCACCTCAGAGGAACCTCAGAGGAAGGCTGAAGTGCCTTTGTCCTGTCTCTGTTCCATGGAAGGACTGAAATACACCTGCGATGTTCTCCAGGAAGTCACAGAGGTTGCTGGAATTTATGGCAGCCTCCTGTAAAGCTACACCAGCACAGGAGACCGGCCAAAGATTTTGTGGTTGGCCAAGCCGGCGTGGGCTGAGCAGCATCAGATGTGGCTGATCACATCTGCCAGGAAGAGGCTGCGCTGGAGGAGAGAGAGGGAAGGAAAAGCACCACACCCACCTGACCTAAGGGCAGAATCTCTGCCTCCCACTAGAACTCAGCTACAGCTGGAAACCAGTTGAGAGCTCTGCGACAGCAGTGAAAATGCAGCAATAAAGGGATTTAATGGCACTTCAAGTAAACACAGAATATACATATTTAGATATTCCTTGTGTGTACTTTTCTAAAGTCGGTCAAGTTATGATCTTATGAATGTCATATATCACAGGCAAAGAAGGGGGACATTTGGAACATAAACCACAGTTAAATCCACTTTTGTATATATAGCTCCACCATAGCTGCTGAGGGTAATATTTGCTTTATTATGAAGATTCAGAGAGCGCTTTGACCCTGCCTTTTCATGTTAGTGGCTTATCCTAGTCTCCTCAAAATCTGTATTCTGGAATTATCTTTCAGAGGTAATGAACATATGTGATCTTGAACAAAAAGCTTTAAGAGCTGCAAGCACTCACCACCTTGGAAATTATATTTTATTATTTAGTGGCATCAGTAAGGTGTTTGAAGGATAATGCTAGACACTGGTATTTTAAAAAGTTGTGCNTGGTATTTTTAAAAATTTTTTTGTTTTTTTTTTTTTTTTTTTTTTTTTTTTTTTTAAGATTTAAGAAAAGGTTTTGACTTCCAAGCTTTGACACTTCCCTGTGCTGCATCCAAGAAAGGAGACGGAGATCCCCCTATCCCAACTCATCATCGCCCATAAAAGCCTCACCATGCTGAATTCCTCTGGCCAGGACAGACCCTGCACGCAGTCCCGTCACACCCTGAGGAGAACGAGTAAGACTCCAGACAAAACCATCATCTTTTAAAACTTATTCTGAAAAACGGACCCAACTTGTACTGCGTCTGATGCGTTCCGACCTGCTCCTTTATGGTTATGTGTAGGAACAAAAGGATGCTGTCAGTCTGCTGATGTCACATTTGTACCAATAAAGTAGCAATCAAATAACAATCGAATAACCCAGGCGAGATCCTGCTCCTTTCACGGAGCGCTTGCACCACATCCGCTCCTTGGCAGGGCATGGATGTACCGCGCTTGGAGCGCCTGCAACCGAGCCCCCTCCCCCTGCATCGCTTCTCCTCCATCCCGCCCCGGGACTGTGCCATTTATTAACACCGTTACGTGCCCGTTTCCTGCCTTCCTGAGAGTGTCCGTCATCGATCCCCCACGGTTCCATCTCCGCCTTTCTCCCACACAGATCCCCCGTGCCCGGGAGTTTCGCCCACCCCTCCCAGCCCCGCGGGGCGGCTGCGGCGGGGCCGGGCCCGGGGCACCTTCCTCCCTGCATCCCTCCCTGCGTGTCGCGGGATGCGCTGCCGGGCGCACACGGACCGCGCTCCCCGGGGACAGCGGCGGGAGCCAGAGCCATGTCTCCGGTGAGCGGCTCCGGTCGGGCGCTGGGGATGCCGGGGAGCCGCACTGCCGTGCCCGGGCTGGGCGATCTCCCCACGGCCAGCACCGGGCAGGGCGGAGCGCGGGGTGATGGGCGCTGGGCGGGAGCGGTGCGGGCGCAGGGGGAGCGGCTCCGCCGCATCGCATCGCATCGCATCGCATCGCATCGCATCGCATCGCATCTCATCGCATCGCGTCCCGCTGCGGCGCGGGCAGCGCCGAGCCCCGGCCGGGCGCTGCGGGGCGGAGCTGCACCGGGCGGGAGGAGCGGCGGC
>VZRN01006285.1:736504-803196 GCA_013397935.1 Dasyornis broadbenti | reverse complement strand
ACGGGAGGACGGCGGCGGTGCGGGGAAGGGCACAGTGGTCCCGGTTGGAACGCATCCTGCCCATCCCGGGTGAGATGGACGCCGTCCCGGGAGGCGCAGGCTGGCGGCTCGCTGCCCGGGAAGAGGGCGGCTGGGCTTCCCGCCGAGTGCCAGGGGAGGATGGATGGATGGATGGATGGATGGATGGATGGATGGATGGATGGATGGATGGATGGATGGGCGGGCGAAAAGTGGGAGAACGGTTTAAAACAAAAAGAAAGAAAGAAGGAAAGCCCGTTTCAGAAGATCCGGGCTGTACCTGGGTGCATGACTAGAGAGTGCAAAATGGAGAAGAGCAAACCCTATTGATCTGTGAGAGGCAACCAAATGGGATGCTGTTGTGCCTGGATTCTGTTCATCATTCTGCTGATGGATTTATTAAGGTGCTAACCTAATGTGTAGGCATCTAAATCAATAAGCAAGTTGATTATCCCCTTACAGCTTTTAATGCACTGTGTTCTGATGGAAATTTTTGTGTTGAGATTGTTACCTCTTTGATGCCACACTTGTATGTTCTTCCCCTCCAATATTTTTTCCTCTCTGAATTTTCATATTTCCTCCTTGATTAGGCAAAGAGCAGGTGTAGTATGAGAAAGGAAAGTGTCAGAGTTTCCAGTAATCTTGCTGCTCATTCTTCAAAGCAGTAATAATCTTATTAGCTCATCATGTTATCTTACTCATTAATTTCAAGTCCAAAATAAACTTCATGGCCTTTCCCCCTCTCCTGCTCTAAGGGAAATAGGCTGGAGTCCAAGATGGCATGTTTGCTGTCAGTGAATTGCTTATGTGACAAGCATGTTTGGAAGCAGTGTGTTAAAGCTCTCCCACTGGTCTTGGCACTGTTTCTTTTCTGGTGACGCTCTTCACTTGAGACTCTGCTTGAACCACAGGTCATTTGGGTGAAGTTCAACGTCATCTCAGGTATATGGTTTTTGGGGGTTTTTTTATGCGATTCTACAAAGCAGTAGGACTCATATGGTTTCCTTTCATTTCTTGCAAGACTGCAGCTGTGTAGGAGATGATGAAGTTAAATGGAGTTGTAGTTGAGCACTGGGATGTTACAGAGCTCCTTGTGCTGTGAACAGTTCTGACCCTTGGGTTTTAAACATAAATGTTCTGTCTTTCCTGTAAGTTTCACAGGAGCCTTGGCTTTTGGTTCTCTTCTGTGTATTCTAGTCTTCTTCCCTTTCACGCCTATTGTTACTGAACCTTCATGACTAAAATTATGCTCGTTACTTTCAGTGTGTTTTTCGTCCTTTTTTAAGAGCAGTTTTAGGTACTCTTAAGAAAGTCTCATTATCTCTTTCGCTCCTAATTCCCACCTTCACCTCTCCACCCTTATACACACAGTTAATTGGAGAAAGCAGGACAGAGAACAGTTGGTCTCCAAATATAGCTGGAATTCAACAAGTACAAGAAAAACACCTGACCAGATTGTCCCTGCTGAGCATGATTAAAATGGCAGGACCACTTATCAAAACTTTGTAGTGCAGTTTAACTACGCACTGCAGATAGCTCTGCTGAGAGTGCTCAAGTTGTGCCTGACAAGGTCTGAAATCAGAATGGGCTTTAGTTCGGGTAATGCTGGAGAGAAAAAAAGAATGTTATTTCCTCTTCCCCTTGTGGTTTCTTTTATCTCTGAAGGGGTGCATTAACAAACTGGACAAAATTCCACTTACAATTACAGGGAACTCTACTAGCACAAAGTATATGTTCTTTTCCCAGCCAGAACTAAAGCTTTCTGCTCTGTGTTAATCTTCTTACAAAATGAAATTATTGCATAGTCCTGTGCTAGCTTCATTTTTTTTTCCTTTCTGCCTCTGTTAGCAGAAAGATGCATTGTTTTCAAATCCTAAATGGTGTTTTGTTTATTTACAAAACTATTACAGAATAATTGGATTTGAGGCTTACATTTTGTGGGGAACCAGTGTGAATAAAGTATTGCTGTTAACTTTAATGAGTTCACCTATTCTAAATTTATGATAGCCATAAATTTGGGGAGGCTGGTTCTACACTCTCTGTAAATTCGAAAAAAAGAACAACCCCAGAAAGGTTGCATTTGGGCTTGCTTCTTTGGCTTGTGAGAATGTAATTCTCCATAGGAATGGCCAAGGTGCTGATGAAGAAACTTAATTATCATCTGCAGTGGCTAAAAATGTCCTGTTCTTTCAGTGGGTTTTTTTAGTGTTCATACTGAGTTGATGCATGCATAGCCTGGTTACAGTCGGTGCCTGAACAAAGACCAGGTGACTTGGAAATCAGTACCTTGCGTGCTGGGAGATAAAGAACAAAAGAAATTACAAAACCCAAAAAGAACCTAAGATTTCATTGTTTCTAAGACTGTTCTACTACCTTCTGATGCAGAACCATCAGTAATAAGTATTCTCTGTCTAGGCTTGCATTTCTTGGGAGGGCCAGGGAGCTTTTGCTTGTGGGTAGCTCTTACCATGTAATTGATAACATTTTTTTTTTTACCAAAACTAAAAGGAAGGGAATAGAGAGATATTTAAAGGCATTACCCAAATTTCTTCTTTATCCATGATATTAACCAAGATAAAATAAGAAAAAGGAACACTAATCCCCAGGCCTCTGCTGTGTGCTTGATGAAGATACTCTTAAATGTGTTGCATGAAAATCAGTTTGCCATCTGATGTATGATCCTGGTAGGATTCCAGGCGTGAGTCAGCACCTAAGTTGGGGACTGATTATCACTAGGACACAGGCACCTGTAGGTAAAATCAAGATAATCTAGGAAGTGTTTAATTTCCTGGTGTGCTAAACTTGGTTTATTAATTGCAGAGGTCCAAATTTCAAATAGTTAAGAAGGAAGCAAACTCTTTCTTACGTATTTTTTTCTGATGCTTCCAAAATCAGTGTATACTTATGATTTACCTGTAACATTTCCTTGTGCCTGTGAGTCTGGACACATTTAGGATTGTGCAAGATAGGACAGTGATGAGAAGATGAACACTTAAGGGTGTTACACACGAGTCATAGCAAAGATGAAAGAAATGTTTGTCTCTTTTGTAAATACCAATCTACAAGTGCTGCCTTTGGATCCAGTCCTTCGCAGCAGCTCCTCCTTCTGCTGTGCATGTACCTGTAGCTGTCTGAACAGCGTAACTGTGCTGGATGGGATGTTTGTCTTGGGCAGCAGGAGGGATTTGGGTTCTTGTCCTTGTCCAAATGAGTATTCAGTGTTCTAAGAACTGAGAGCTTCAGGAGCTCTTTTTTTTTGCCTGTAAAGCCATGTAAAACCCAGGTTTAGGAGGACAGTGCAGTGACCAAGGAAGTGCTGGGTGGGGATTATGAGACAGCTTTCCTTGCCTTTTCCCTGGAAAGTATGAAAATAATGCATAGTTCAGACTACATGAGGATACTTCCCACTGGACTGATGGGCAGAAGAGATGATCAGTGACCTTTCTGTTTTCATGCCTGTTTTGTGAGGGGGTCAATGTTGCCTTGGCACCTTGAACTTTCCAAAGTTGTTGATCTCTATGAGAAAAAACCTTGGAAAAGCAGAGACTGTTGGTAGATCTCCTTTCTGCATGCTATTGGTAAATCAGCCCAGTTGCTCATGTTGCTTTTTTTCTCACTTCTTTTTTTTTAAAAAAAAGTTTTCTTTCCCCCCTGGCCATTGTGGCTATTCTAAAGTTTACAACTCTAGGTAGAGCAAGCATGTAATTTTGGGCTCGTTCCTGCCCTGGGAATTGGGGAACTTGCGACCTATGCTCTATGAAGCTTGCTATTGCAGTGCTGCATTTTTTGCACACCCATAGGTGCCAGTTCCTCTGTAGAGAGCCAGGATGAAATAAAGAATGAGCTTTCTGTTCCCTCTTGGATGGCGCATGAAAGCTGGTGTGCTGACTAGTCTTAATACTGTCATTTGTCTTGCAGTAGTATCAATAATGTGGTGTTTGCTTTCCAAACAAAAGATGTGGTTTATGTCCCAAAGAGTTTAAAGATCGTTTGAAGCTTGTGGAAATGGTAGTTTTCTCTGCCAAATCGGCTTCGCCCTGGGTTGCAACCTTGTTGCCTAAGTTTGTGATTACTGCTGGTGTTTGAGAGTGGTCTGAAAAAAAAAAAAAAAAAGAGAAAATGCTTATCCTTGAAGTATGTGCTGATTTCCCTGTATTTTATGAGAATGAAAAGGCATCTGGATTCTTCATACAGAAATGGTAGAAGTTTTCCGTACCGATGAGGTGAATCCAAGTGTATTGCAGAACATTTAGAATCCAACAGCTTCTGTGTATTCAGGGAAAAAAAAAAAAAACCAAAACTATTTAAACTGTTACAATGTTCTGCATCAATGCTAAGAGCTTTTTAATGGTCAGGCAAAAGCAGTGTGACATTGGACTCTTTCTGTGTGTAGCAGCTCTTCTCCATGCAGACTTTCTCATTTGCTGTAAATGAAATGAGATTTCAGTGACATTTTTAGTTCCTTTTTTTCTCCTCTTGTTGTTCTTGTGTGTTAGCATTACTTAGGTAATTATAGTGTGCTCACCAGAAGCCCTGACAGCCTAAACTGAGTTCTTTGTAAAAAATGTGGTGTTTCCGTTAATTAAGAGAAACTAGAAACAGCACCTGAATCTATTAATTAAATAGTCAAAGTTGATCTCTATTTAGGCTATATTAACAAGCAAAACAAAATACATTTCTGACTAAAATATTGCCCAGAGTAAATGAGCTACTGTTAGGCTTTTTTTTTGTGAAGAAAAATAATCTATTGGTGCTGCAACTGTCACACATGCACAGTCATGCAAAATTCACGTGAGACAGTTCCTAGTTCTATGGTACTGAGAACAATAGCCACTGTTTCTTCTTCAAAGCTCTTCAGAGATGTTAAATAATCCTTGTGACAACCCTATGAAGTGAGTATTGTAGTAATTTTGTATGGATGGCAAAACAATTAATTGGCATTGTCTCCAGCTGTACTGAGAAAGTGGGATTTGCAGCGTGCCCGGCTTGGCCTGCTGCTGGAGCTCTGCTTGTGTGAGCAAGGGGTGTGTGAGCCTGTCCTGCTGCCTCTTCTGTCTGTGTCTGTGCTGATGAAAACAATCTGCAGATGCCGTGGTCACCAGCGTGAAGGTGTTTAGGTCAGGTTGGAACCGACGTGTCCTGATAAAGGATGGGTTTGGCTTGTTCTAAATTATTCTGAGTTATTATTCTCACTGGCAGCACTTCTTGGAGGAGAGGTGTGTGGAGCTGTTGGCTGCACTGTAATGTTCATCTGAGTGTGAAAGCTGGGTTGCTCAGACTGACTCCAGAGCACAAGTTTGATTATTTGTGGGATGAGATCCTGGTCAAATGCTTCCTACTGGGGCCTTGCCAGCCTGAGCTTGCTTAGTTTGCCTTGAGGGCAGTCTTCTAATTCCCTGTGAGCCAAAAAGTGGGCAGATCTCACTGTTCCCTCTGCCACACGAACACCAGCCATATCTGCCAGCTGAAGGAGGTCTGGACAACCAGGATGCAAGTTCCTGTTTGGGTCAGACTGGTGTCACAGCTTTTCTGTGCAGTCTGGCTTTGGCTGCTGAGATACTTGTGTCTCCTCTTCTCCTCCACCAGCTCTGCCTGCTGCCCTTCCAGGAGTTATAAATGCCACAGCAGATGGCTTGGGGAGAGAGTGTCTGTAATTACTGCTGCAAGATTTGCCGAAGCTTGACTCTGCACAAAGAATGCTTTTTTTTTTTCCCCCTGGAGATTCAAAGTTGTCGGTACTTCAAATGCAGATTTGGTCTTTTCAGGGGAACACGATGGAGGAAATGTGTGATTTACATGCTGGTTCAAAAGCAGCCTGTCTTTCCTCTTGACATAATTCATATCATGCTTTAGTGTTATCAGTTTTCAGTCTTCCCTTGCTAGGTCAGCTTTCAGGTTTGTGGTAGCGATATAGGCTGGACTGCTTGTGGACCCAGATTTTGATAGCAGCTGACATACTGTTAAATAACACACCTGTAATCAGTTTATTTGAAAAAGGTAGGTTTTAAAACCCATTAAGCTGGCTGGTAACCTTCCAGCAGGTTTCAGTGTGAATGTTGTTCTCCTATCTGAGCAGAGATGTGCAGCTCCAGGTTTGACACATTTTCAGTGCCTAATGTGAGAGCTCGTCTCCCAGTTGCAGCTGAGATTGATTGACCCAAGGTTATGTTGCACAGTGCCTTCTTTTCTGTGGGCCCCTTGCTCCAAATACGTTTCTGAAGTCTTCATCTCCTTACCAGTGTGTGTCTGAGCTGAATTTTCTCCTCTTGCGTCTCTCTGATGCTGATGGCCCTTGGCTTATTAACCATGTAGCCAGTGAGGTTTGAATTATAAGAGAGCTGGGGCCAAAGGGAAAGAAAGATTTTCATTTCCTGAGGTCAGTGAAGAGGCTGTGACCCAAATCACCCCCTGAGCAGTGTTTTTTCCTTCTGATGGTCACAGCAGAGGTGACGCCTCTGGTTCCTCAGACAGCTTCCTGAGGTTACTCATGGTACAGAGAGTTGGAGCCCCTCACTTCCTAGGGAGGAGAAGAATCTTCTCTCTATTTGAAGGATTTGTTTTCCCCCTAAGTTTGCTTTGCTTGTAAAGTACGTTTGGCTAAAAGTATAAGTAGCAATGGGAATTTGGGCCAGATTGCAGTTTGTTATTGATCTCCATTTCCAGTGAAATATCGTCACTGGGATCATGGGATTGAGGTAGCTTTTGGACTTCTGTGTTTTGAGGTTTTTATCTTGTCTTTTGCTTTCCTGGCCACCCCATGGCATGCGTTTTTGCAGTCTCTGCTCATAACTAACTCTTCTGAAACTTGTAAATGGTTTTCAAGTTGAATTTACCTGTGGTATTGCTCTTATTTGTGGAGAGGACAACTACTTGAAAACAGATATATTTCATATATAGCTAGCAGTGTGTTGTTTGTATGATCTTTTAGGAACTGAGATGGGTTAATCTGAAATAGGATGTACTTTGAGTAACTCAGTTTGCTTTTTATTGTCTCAAGTTGAGTTGTTTCTGTTGATGGAAGCTGAACTGGCTGGCTTAACGCTACAGCTGCATTTTTCCCCAGCGTCTTTCTGTGATGGTACAAGACCTATTGCTGCCAAAACCTGCTGGATTCCTTTCAAGCTTTCCTGCCCAAATACTCATTAGAAAACACTCAGTGTGCCCTCTCCCTCTGCCTGCTCTGAAAGGACTGAGTTTGCATTCATTCCCTAACTGCAGTGGTGCCTTAAGCTGAACTTAGAAGGCTGCAGTAGAGAAGTGCCTTGGCTGCAGATCACTGGCATGTTAGGCAGCAGCAGCAGGGTCACAATGTGTTTGCCCTGGTCCTCTGCTCTTCCCTGGCCATCATTTGCTGTCTGCTGCCAGGGACGTGTCATGAGATGGGGTGGACCTTGGCTCTGACCGGCTACAGACGTGTTTGTTTGCTGCTTGGGTCCTGCTGCTAGAAAAGGCATTGAGCCTTGCCTTTGAAAACTTTGGTTAAAAATGGCAGCTTGTTTGTTACAGCTGGAGTTGTGGCTGTGAACTGAGGACCATAACTTAACTTATGGTAAAGATTTTTGGAGCATAGAGTCTAAGAATGAAGACATATCCATTAAATATGTATCTTTATGGTGTAGATGTATACTGATGTCAAGCTCTCCTGGGTGCAGCTGTGCCTATACCAAAGCCTTCTTAATGGTACTTCTCTGTTTTTCTTCACTTTGAAGCTTTTGCCAACAACTCTCCAACATGGAAAAGTTTAATTTTTGCCTGTGTACTAAAGGTTTTTTCTGGTGTATTCCATTGCACTGCTTGGAGTGATGTATTGGCTTTTCAGAAGCAATATCATGCCGGAGAACAAGAGCTGACCCAAGTAGTGGTGGTGAGTCTTGTGGTGTTCACAGCATCACCTCAGTTATACTTCGCAGTAAAAAACAGGTAGACAGTGTTCATCTTTAAAATAACAAGACCTGCTGTATGCAACCCACGATGAGCTTTATTCAGGTAATGAGCCTGTGCCTTTCTCTACAGCAAAAGAAAATGGTATAATCTTTTATTTCCTTTTTCCTTGCATTGTTTGTATTTCATAATTTTTTTAATGTCTTAAATCCTAAACATTTTATACAAGTGCAGTGATTTCAGTGTTTGTCAAGCACCCCAGTGGTAGGTCTGGTCCGGAGTTTGAACCTTTTGTTTTCCTTCAAGGCTGTACTTTACATCCTGCCCTGTCTCTTCCAACACAAGTTCTAAACCTGTCTTGATGGATCCCAAAGGAAGCTCTGAACTCCTGTGAGGGGTTATCTGTGGGTAACTTGGCTTGCTGGGCCTGAGAGAGGAGGAGGATGTGTTTTTTGCGTGAGGGAAACCAGCAGAAGCTTTACTGTGCTTGGCGTTGCATTTGGAATTAGCACTGGTTGCTCTTCACACCACTGCTGCTGTGAAGGAAGGCACATCCTTTGAGAACATGATTGGGTTTATAACGGCAGAGTGAAGACTTCCTTCTCAGTGAAGGAACGTACAAAAGAATGTGGTTTCAGATTGGTTTAACAGGCATTTCCTTAGTTGATTTATTTTAATAAAATTTTGCCTAGATGGCTTTTTTAATTGAATATTTAAGCAAGCTGAAAGCAGGCATTTTACTCTCTCTCTTTAATTTGTGCTGATACGTGGTTAAGCATAATTATTTTTTAATGCCCTTTTTTAAAGTGTAGTGCCCTCATCCTCCTGACCCTCTTCCTTCAAGAAGTGGATTTAATTTGGAGAGAAATGTATTTTGTATCACTGCCCTGTGGCAGGGAGGTATGTGGGAGGGGTGGGCTTGGTAAAAACAATTGCTGGCTTTTAAAGGGATGGGTTCAGGCCAAAAAGCATTAAGAATGGTCTGAAGCACGCTGTGGCATTTGTAAGCTGCCTTTTTGAACCTCATGAATTTAGTTCTAAGTATGAACCTTGCAGCATTGCACAGATGCCTTGGTTTTACTGGGTGACCTAAAATAACCAACTTACAGTTTTTCTCCCTTTCCCAGCCCCCCTCCACCATTCCTCTCATAGGCCTGTTCTTTCTTGTTGGCCAGCATTAACTGTCCTGGATCCCTAAAGAGGAAACAGAGCCATGTTCTTCTCTCTTTAGGTTTCTGCCTGATCCATTGGGGAATGGTGGAATACTCCTGGGTAGAAGCATTTTGTCACAGAGCAGATAAAACTCTCTGCTAACCTCCTATCGAGTTGGCTCCTTGCTCTTCCCTAGTACAGTAGGAATACCAGCACTGGAAGAAAAAGGTTGGCACCATCGTTTATAGTAGGATTGCAGTTTATTCTGGAATGGAGGAGTCTTTTTGCTGGTACTCTTGAACCTTCCCTTTGAATAAGATCAATCACAACAGCCTCAGGTTTTGGTAATACCATTGCCTGCATTCATTTGTGCCTCTGTATTTACTCTGGAGGCTTTTCTTTAATGCTCTTCATTAACATAACGAGGTTGGCAAAACATCTAAAGGGGAAAAAAGCTCTAGGCTTGCTTGTATTCCTACCAAATACCTGTGTTGATAATAAGCAAAAATTGAGTGCTTCCACTTAGCAGTCTGAAACTTGAATGTGAGTCAGTCTTAGGTGAGTGCAAAAAAAAACCCTAAGAACTCGAAACCCTTCCTTTCTATCTGACCCCAAAAGAAAAAAAATCAAGTACCCTACATGAGGATGCACACATACCTTTTCCTGTGGACCAAGCTATAAGAAAAACTGAGTGGAAAAGAAATTCACGGGGATGTCTAGAAAAATTAATAAAGAGAAGGTTTAAAGAATCAAGATGGTTCTATACAGAGAACACCTAAAAACCTGCTGCAAGAGGAGAAAGGAGTGAACTGCTGTAGAGAGAACAAGTTAGGGATTTAAGATTCAGAATGGAGAACTGCAAAACTTTGGAAAAAGCTTTTTGCTGCCAAGCAGGAGTTGTAAAATTGATGTTAGTGGAAGGAACTAAAACAAGAAAAGGTCCTGGCAGATGCTGGACAAGAGTTGGGGTTTGGTGCTTCTGCACTGGGGACTGGAGTGCCTCGTCCCTGGTGGGAAATGAACCCTTATGAGATGTGGGCAAGGAGTAGGGGAGATCCAAAGAATGTGAGTTCTGGCCTTCCCTGCTCATCCCTTACGTTGCTGTGCAAAAAACCAAAAAAGGTAGGAGCAGGGTGGGGGACAAGAAATTAGTGGTCATGATGAAGAGAAATAAAAGGTGATGGAGAAGCTTTGCTGTCAAAGGTTGGGGCAGCTGGGTTAGATGACTTATGGAAATCTCCTTTAGCTGCACACACTGCAATTTTATATTGGGAGAGACTCGTGTTCCAACCCTGCTCCACTTTTGAAGCTTCACGTGCTGGGAATTCCAGCACAGGGCAACACTGATCTGAGTGTCAGATTGAATGACCCTGGGAAGGATATTGGTATTTTTGCTTCCCTGTCAAGGGGTCCTTTTAGATAATGGCTGCATCTTAACTTCCTCTTTGCGAATGTGAAGCAATTCACTTGCAATCTGTGTGTGTTTCACGGAGAAGGTAGAGCAAAGCCTTGAAGGTGGTGACCTTAGAGATCAGCCTCAAAACAGATGCTTAAACCCAGCTACCAGAAGGACCATGGTGCCTTCAGTTTGCTATTTGTTTTTTCAGCCAGTGGGCTCTCAGTGAGTTTCTGTGGCACAATTAATTCCTGATGACCAGCCAAAGTGGAGTTGTAACTACCAGGAATGCATGGAGGGCACTAAACAAAAGCTGAAAGGCCGGGTAAGTGCCCACAGAATTTAAATGCAGGTGCTGGTTCTCTCTACAGCACAGTCCTGCTTGCCTTTTTGGTATTGCAGCCATTGCACAAAGCTGGTGGGTGCTGAAGTAGTTTTGCAGAACTACAAGCAGTGAATTAAAATCTGAGTCAAGTTCCTGGCTCCCTGCACCGGCAAACGCTTTGCTAGCAAATCTCTGAGACGAAGTACCAGAAAATTTATGGACTGTGATGGTCTGTCACTCTGTGTGAGCAGAAAGAAATAGCTTCCAGCTTCCTGAATTGATTTCTTTTGTGCGTGGTGTGCCTAAAATTATTTGGCAGGACATACAGTCTTTGTGCGTTGCTAAAACACGGGCGATCTGGGATGCTCCATACAAGCAAGTGTGGAGCACCTTGTTCTTGGAGTTCTTTTCCCAGCAATGGCCAGAGTATGACCTTGGCAGTGCTGAGCTCTCATCAGCTGTGTCCGAGTAATGCATCAAAAAAATGTGTGTATCTCTAATGTCAATGAGGCAGAACTCGCCTCCTGACCACAAGAAAATTCAGTCTTCCTGTTGCTCGCTAGGGAGCCTGTGCCTGGGTAGGGGAGACAGAACTAAGATAAACTGAGCCTCCATTGAATAACTCAATAGCTGTTGGGGGTATTCGTTGGTTTTCAAAATACCAGATGCTCTTCTGAAATGGGAGCCCTGCTGTGTTTCTGCCTTAATTCCAGGACAACATTAAGATGGGATTCTGTCCACTGGAAGCATTTTGGATGTTATTGTGAGGTAAATGGACCCTCTGTCTTGGAAGACTGTCTTTTGCAGATAATGTGCTGTTTGGAGTTCACTAATCAGGTGGAATTACATGTATAAGGGAGGGTATGAGCAGCAAAAGACCAGTTACCTGCATTTCATATATTTGCTCAGGATAACCAGTTGAGTCCTCATTAGCTGTGTGCTTCTAAACCTGCAAATAGTTGTTACACAAATTAAAATCCCCACTGCACTGATACTGGTCCTCTCTGCAGGAGTGTCTGCCTGACAGCAATAATGTTTAACAGGTTCCAGCAGCATCAAGCACATATGACCTGGTTACAAAGTGCGGATTCTTTTCCTGCTCAAACCTCCTGCTTGAGGTTTTTTTTGCTTGAAATTTCAACTTGCATGTCTTCTGTAGAAGAGGGTAGATCTTCTCAGACAGGTGAAATTGTGCATCTCAAACTTATCTTGATACAATTTTCTCCTGTTCACCTCCTCCTCTGCCTTGTTTCGTCCCACTTATTGTGGGTCTTGTCAGGGCCTTCTTTTAAGCATTTAGAATTAGTTGCCAAATTACAGTAACGAAAGGATAAGTCTAACACTGCACAGTGTGATAGATGCAGTAACTGTACTGGCAACGCTTCGTCCTTCTGGTTTTCATTTCTGTGCTTCCAGTGTACTCAGATCAGGTTTTGTTTCCTGTACTTCTAACCACTTTTTGGTATAAGATGCATATGGGGGAAAGAGGAGGAGCGTGAAGGGAGTGGAAATGGCCTTTATTCCTACGTTTTCCTGGATTTAACATTTATGTTGCTATGAGGTGGGGGCTGCTGTTCTCTGCCAAGTCTATCTGCAAGTAAACAGCAGACCTGAATGTAGCAGGTCCACATTTGAGCAGATCCTGCCATTATTTCATCTGTGAACTAAGCCAGCAGATCTAGGGGGAGGTCTGGGTTGGAAGAGAGGAATGTGTCAAGGAGATGCTGTGGGGCCCATGCAGCTTTATCTGTTCAATGAGTTGCTTTCTGGGACTCCTGTTGCCTGTCTTGTTCTTAATTCCTGAGGCACATCTCTCGTGGCCTTCCTTACTGCATCTTGGGATCTGTCACATCTTGAATGTGCTGTTTGTCAGATTCCTTTGTTTTCTCCACTAGGAACTCGTGGAGTTGTTTCTGCTGCTTCTTCCCCCCCTGTGCCCCACTGAGGCTCTTTGTGCTGCTTTGTCAGAGGCCAGGAGGCTCAGACTGCTCTGGAGGGCTTTTATGGTCATTTAAGAGCTGCTGCCCATTTTCTTAGGATGCATTATGTCTTCCTTTTCTTGGGAGTCCTAGTTTTCTGCCTCAGGTCTGGACGCAGTCCTAATTTATGTAGAAATCCTATCTTGAAACTTGTTCAGTTGTTAACTTAGCACAGACAGCTTTGCAGTTCCTGTGATGGAAGTGATAGTTTCTGCATGTGGAGGGGGCTGTGCTAACTCACTAAAGATTCTGGTTATGTTGGCCAGTTCTTGACTGCAGCCTTTTTAGTTGTTTGATGAGAGGTTATTTTGGGAGGAAGAATGTAATCGGGTCAAAAATCAAATTTCAGTCAGGGCTGATTCATTTTGTATGGGCATGTTTTGGTTGCTGGGCATTGCTCACAATAGAAGTTGGGAGAATTGAAGTGTTCAAACTAATTTTTACTAGGTCTTTCCCATTGGCAATGATTGGCTTTCCTGACACGGTTTCATTTCAGACTCCTGAACACTAATTTCTGTTTTGTATTGAGTGTACTTCTGAATAACAGAAATGCGTTGGAGAAAGTAATAAAGCCCAAAGGGGAACAAAACCATTTCCTCTTGGCATAATGTTTTTTCTGTAGATCAGCCGTTGACATATTTTGTTTTGAGCTGTTTCATTGCTAGTATGAACTTGAAATTTGAAGTTCTTGCCTCTGAGTAGAGTAAACTTAATAAAACACTCAAGTAAATTAAGGCAGATTATTTGGAGTCTAAAAAACTATTGTCACTTTTGTTCACCTTGTCATGGTGGTTCTCATTAGCAATCGCAGTGGCCTTGGAGAGCAGGACGGCTCTGTGAGGTTTTCAAACACTTTCCAGAAGTGTGAAGTGTGCATATCAGGTGGTTAATATCTATAGTTAATGTCTGATATCCAAGACCTGAGGCGTTTGTGAGTTCATGATGTACGCTTTTTCATATTGGAACTTGATTTTTTTTTTTTCTTTTTTCAAGACGGAGAGAAACTGTCATCATCTCTCACAAAGTAATAGAGAGAAATAGTGTTATAAATCCCTTGATGTGTTGTGAAAGCCTAGACCTTTCCTCTTCCTATCTTCTGTTTGTCTTCTGTGTGGCTCAGGTTTTTTATGTGCTCTTCCTCTTGTGGTCACTGTTCTCAAAAGTTACTTCAGATGGACTGATACCGTGCAAAGTATTCAAAATATTTACACTAAGCAGCTTTTTTTCTGCACACTGAAATCATATTTCCATCCACCAAATGAACTGGTTGGAAGGGGACAGGATGGAGGGACCAGGCTGGTTCTAAACTTGGTTATAATGATCTCTGCTTTAATTAAATGTTGTAGAGACTTGTGGGGCAACTTGTGTAGCTGAACATCTAATGTTCCTTTAGGTAATTTAGGGTATTTCTCCTGGCGTGGAGCCACCACTCTCAAAGGGCATTGGTTTCCCAATGGTATGGTGTGACATCTGCCAATCCCATGTGGATGTTGTGATGTGTCTTGGAAACATCTAAAAACAGTTTTTGGCACTATGTTTAGAAACCCAGATCTCTTCCTTAAGTGTTGGTAAGAATTTCAAGGAGCAACTTTTCTCTGCCTGTTAACCTGGAAGCCTTTTCCTCAAACTTCAGTCATCTTTTCATCTCCCTGCTTCACTGTTTGGGTGTTTAAAGCCAAACCCTTTAAGTGCCAATATGCAAATACACCCACTGGTCAGTGTATGAATTCAGTTTGAGATTATTTGACTCTCTTGAAGATGTAATTTCATGGCTATAAGACTCTAAAAGCACTCTGAAATTAAGGTCTCTGAGTAATCTAAAATAAAGGAACATTGCAAAAATGCAGATGCATAGGAGTAGGAATACTCTGCCTTCAAAGATAGGAACTTATGGAGCTGCAAGTGCTGTAAGCCTTAATATTTTTTTATTGGTGGGATCAAGTTTTTTATTATGCATTAAATTGTTTATAGGCAACTGAGCAATGTAGTGTCTGGTTGCTTGCTCTCTCCCCTATTTCTGGCCCCCAGTGTTAAACCCATTTCAGTGAAATATAATTCCTCTGCTATGATCAAGGCAGAATGAGTAAGGTGGTGATTGGTATGGTGAATTTTTTTTTCTCCCCCTACCTTCCCATTGTCTTTTAACCCAGTACTTCCAAACTAAACACTGTGGAATAACTTTGTGGTAGCTCTGATTTAAAGAAACAAAACAAAACGTCTAGAGAGGTAACCAGCTTTGGTAAAATATTTGTCGTGTGAAGAGTGAAGTCATTCCCTATCAAAAGTTACTTGCACCGCTATGCTTTCCAATCCACTAGAACTCTCAAATATCTGTGTAAGTCTTTTGTTTTCAATATTCCCATGTGCCCTGAAGGAAGTTGCTTTTTTATTTTTATCACTATTCCCAAGGACTGATTTGGATTTACAAAAGGGACCATTGTTGCAAACTGCCTTAGAACAAAAAATATGACAACCATCCTGAGCTGTGGAAAGAAAGATTAGTGCAGATAGTAGGAGAAAGTCCAGCCTCTGAAAAGCAGCCACATCAGTGGTGCAAACTGGGGTAAGGTTCAAGGAGTCTCTGAACATTGTTGTTCTTGATGTCTGAATACCTCTCAGATACTAAGGTGGTGCAGGTTATTTCGTCACTAAGACTCCGTTTTTATTCAGACTCCTTCTGTATAGGTCTGTATAGATTCTGTTGTTTAGTGTTTTAAGTATTTCCTATTTTTAATTACCTTTTTGGGAGGGAAGGCATAGAATGAAAGGGGAGAAGTTGGGGGTTTTGTTACATATATATTCCTTTCCTCTTCCTTTTTTTCCATGTCCAAGAGAAGGACAGGAGCAGGGTTGGCTGGTTTTGAGAATCAAGCAATAAGGAGAGATCAAGCCCAGAAATAAATAACTAGGAACCTTCCCTCCAGATCAGTAACTCATGCCTATGTCTGTAGTGACTAGCATTTAAAATGATGTTTCATCCAGGTTTTTGCACTTCTGAAAGCAAACATCTCTTTCCTTTGAAGTGCATCAAATGCTAGTTGCAGTGGTGGTTAATGTGTCTGATTTCAGAAGGTATTCTGCTTATTTTTACCTATTTTTCTTTGTCTAAAATTCAGCCACTACTTTGAATATGGGTCAAAATATATTCTGTTCACTACTACGTACATTGAAAAGCAAAGAGTCTCACAGCAGCATGTTATAGGATTGTAATGGATAAGTAATACTATAGTTTGTGCTTTCTAAATACTTCAAATTATGTTTGAGGGTTGTAATAAAATGCTGCTTTGTGGTGTGACAAACCACTGGCCACGGGGCTGGTGATGTTTGCATGGGGTGGATTTAGCTTGGGAAGGCAGTGAGAGCAGAGCCTGCAGCGCTGTGGTCAGCGCTGAGCAGTGGGGCAGGACATGGGGTTGAAAAGGCGATTCTGGCTCTTGGCAAAATGTGCTCGTGAGGAGCCATAACCCTTCCTTGTGACCGTTAAAAAAACGGTCAGAGGTCCAGAGGGCAGTGGTGTGTTTGCTTTACCTGTGCACTTTACCCTGGTTGTGTGACTTTTCCAAGGGGTATTTATATTTTAAGCAACATGAGATTGTGGCTGGGCCCGTGAAGGACGTGAGGGGTGGTTTGCACGTGTGGCTCAGAACATGCTGACTGTTCCTCTCCGAGCCTGCTCTGCAGCAGCACAGGACTTTCCAGCAGTGCTTTCCTAACTTTGTCGTGCAGCTGGACACATCTGGAGGCAGCAGGGTGTGCAAACATGCAGGCTGTGCCTTTTGCTGGGTATACTGTGGGACATTTTGTCCATGAAAGATCCCTGGATTAAGATTCCTCCATGAATGTGGAGCTGGCTGTCCCTTTGGGGCACTGAAACTGAGGTGAATTCTGGTGAGCTGTGCAAGGAGAAGGTGCTGGTGAAGTCAGGGAAGCTGCTCCTCTGGCTGTACCTGAATTCCTCGTGTGGACAGCGTGTGGTTCCTCTGCTCCTGGAGCAGCTTTCTCTGCAGTGGGTAAGCCAGGAGTGCTTCTTGTGGATCTCTGCCAGCAGGTCTTTGGTGCTTCAGGGTTACCTGCTGTGTAGAAAGAGTGGTGCAATCTCACTTCTCAGTTTGCTAAAAGTGATTTGGGATTTGATATTTCAAAGCCATGGTTGGGCTGGGGGGAAAGGTGAAGCTGGGAACTCCTAGGAGAAAAGCAGTAATCACAGAATGACAGAATGTCAAAGGGTTGGAAGGGACCTTAAAGATCATCTCATCCCAACCTCTCCTGCCGTGGGCAGGGACACCTTCCACCAGACCACATTGCTCCAAGCCCCATCCAACCTGGCTTTGAACACTGCCAGAGTTGGGGCACCCACAACCTCCCTGGGCAATCTGTTCCAGTGTCTGATCACCCTCACAGTAAAGAATTTCGTCCTAATATTTAACAAAAATTTCACCTGTGAAGTGTGTATGAGGCCTTAATCTATTTACCACTGAATGTGTAAACTTTTGCTTCCCATGATATATGGAAATAAATGAATGTGATGGATGTAGAGAGGCATCTCACTTCTTTTTAATTTCTTTGGGTAGGAAGTGGCTCTGCTGTTCTATTTTAGCCTCTTGTGGCACCTGGAAAATAAGAATCATGGAAAGCCTAACCCTGTGCTCACACTAACAAGGAGGTGTGAAAACAGACTTCTGACAGGTAGATGCAATTGAGTCTTTTTGGTAGAGCTTGAAGGCAGTCAGTCTTACTGCAGGACCCAGATCTGTCGAATTTAAATGATAAGGAGAAATCTGGTTTCTCAGGATTTGACTGTTCGTTTATGTTTCTTTTCTTTTCCTTTCTTTGTGTTTAGAAATTTATACAGAGAAAGAAAAAAAAAACCGAACTTGCTTATTTGGGCAGTGTTAGTTTCCTATGGTCAAATGTTGTGATTTCTTTTTTTCCTGCTTTGATTTTAAAATTTTAAAAACCATGCTGTGAAATGAATCTGGAAAGCAGTAGGTAGATTAAAAAGAAATACACTTTAACACAAATAACTGAGCTCCCAGGAGCAGAGAGACTGGAAGCACAGGGAGAGACACACACACACAAGAAGGAATAAATCTCTTTGACTGTGCTGCTGAATGCTCAAAAGTCTTTCTACATGTGGTGTGGGTAAATTGCCAGCTGTCTTTAGTGTTCAGGAATAATTACTGCCTTCTCCTTGAGTCATTCTGGAGTCATTCAAGTCTATCTGTACATGAGCAGGGCTTTTCCTGTCTGCTCTGATACCTCCAGAGTGAACACTGCTTGGCACCACCTCGTGCAGTGTGAGGATCACTGAGCTGATCCAGAGTGGTGTTGCATGAGTTGTAAAAGATTCTGTAGGATTGATGGGAGGGGAAACATGTTTTTTGAATATCTGTGCTTATTGTGGGAGGTTTTTTGTCTTTTGTGGGGGGTTTTTTTTTTTTTTGGTGGGTTTTTTTTTTCAATCTCAAGTAGAAGTTCTGTGGATGAAACGTAAAGGTGGAAGCAAAAGAGGATGTATTAAAACTGCTTGGTTTTACTTCCCTAAGACTTTTAGTAGACTTATTTTCTTTAAGTTTCTGCCTATGACTTTTTGTGTACATATATGATGCTGTGTGCATTTTCTGCCTTTTTCTGCTTATGATAGTTCTTAGCTGAAGTAAGTGTAAGCTTTCATGCACTGTTTATCCACTTGGAAGTTTCTGTTTGTGTGTTTCGCTGGATGTGATTTTTAGAGCAAAGAAAGGCGTAAACTTGGATCTGGTGAGGGAATTGATCCCTCTGTCCAGCACCCCTTGGAAGCTGCCGTCGTGTACCTAGCAGAGCTGAGAGAAGCCTGCTGTGCTGCCCTAAATAAACTTTCTTGCTGTGCTCAGAGAGGCTGATTGGTTTCATCGATAGAGCTGTAAACGAGACAGACCAGCCTGCTTTTAAAGCCTCTATGCCTAATGAATCAGTCAGGATGTTTTGATCTGTCCTATGCAGTTTTCCACCTCAGCTACTCTTGACTATAAAGATCTGAACTTACACCATTGTGTGGCAAACCCTTTTAATTTGGTTGTTGTTACTTGATCCTGTAGTTGTTGCCTAAAGAAGCCAGCAGAAAGAGCCTGGCTGGGCAGTCCCTTGCTTTTGTGTCCCTGTACCTGGTGTCCCCTTTCCTTCTGCATAGATCACAACGCCTGCACACATCTGATCCCCCACAGAGCTGGTGTCCAGGTAAAGTTTCGCTGCTGTCCCTTGTCAAGGAGCTCAAAACAAGTAAATGAACAACAGCTGCATTGATCAGGGCAGCATGTAAAGGAATGCAGAGAGTTTAGAAGAGCATTTGCTCCCGTATTTCGCTTGGAGCGGGGAATGACTGAGGATTTGTCACCTGGAAGAGTCAGACTATGGGTGAATGTGCAGTGTTTTTCTGGCTCATGTGGCATTGTGTACTGACTGCATAGCACAGCACTGGTCAGAATGTTGCATGGCCAGCTGGACCCAGGCTCTCTGGTACAGGAAATTTTGTGCTTGGAAAAGTCATACTTTAAATATTCAGTGATCTGAAAGAAGAAGCAAACAAAGTTGTCACCTTTTTCCCTCATGGCCCTTGCTTGCCCCTCTCCAGCCCCAGAATTACGTCCTGCACAGCATTGTTTTCTCTTATTCCATTTAGTTTCTTCCATGCATCTTCTAAAATAAATCCACTTACTATGTACATACTTTCTCTTTTTAGGGTGCTTTTACTCACTGTGCTTCATTATCAGTATGGTTTCTTTGTTTCCCTCTGTATCTTTTTCTGTACTTGTTCTTACTTTCTTTCCCATCCCTTTTTTCATTTCCCAGTCCCCTTGCACAGCCACCCTTGGCTTCTCAAGTCACAAGCCAAAAGTAGAGGGTGTAGGAATTATGCCAGGGTTAACTCTATGTCTTATAAATCTGGGTGCAAACTGTAATTTCCCTCCAAGGAAAACCTCCAAAGTTGACTTTAAGAAATGGTTCGTTACGAAGACTATTCTGGCGCTTGGTAAGTTGTTCCAGGGGATGCTGGTCTTTGCTAAAGTATGTGCCTTGTGACCTCTTTGTTTTTTAGTTTCATCCAGCATCTTTGTTCACTCATGTTGCTTCTCCTGCCTTTGCTATGGAGTTTTCTTTACCTGCTCTGCTTTGCCTCACTCAAGAACTGTCCCAGCATCTGATGATGTGCTTATTTTCCTTTTCACCATTTTCCTGGAACCTACTTTTTATGCATTGTGGATAGAGGGGCTGACTGGTTTGAAAGCCACTGAGCAAGCAATAGAAGATTTTTTCTGTGGTTCCACTTTGGAGGGAGCAATGATCCCAAGTCATGAGTCTCACCAGCCTGTGTATGTAGAGCCCTCCCTTTGTTTTCAGTGGCTCACCATTTAGAATTTAAAAAATCTGCTGCTTTGCTTTTCCAGGTTCCTGTCAAGGCTTTTGTGGGGAGAGTAGTCCTTTTAGTCATCTTGAAGAAAGCCAGTGAAAAACCCAACAGGATTCATACACAGGACTCTGTATTTTTAAAATCTTGTAGGCAGAGTGTAATAGTTTTATTTGTACTACGACAGTAAGGCCCTATTTGCTTTAAGCCTTGTATTTTGCAGGACTGGAAATAGATGCTAGAAGATATTTGAGGAGAACGAGTGCTTTTTTACCACCCTTCAGTCTGACAGTCAGACCAAGCCTTTTCTGTGGAAAACTGGCGTTTGCCGTGGAAAGGTCATTCATGTGTTCAAATAACAGCGTGCAGGAACAGAAAACCCTTTCAGAGCAGGTGTCCAGAGACGCAATAGAAGCTATATGCTTGTCTCTTATTATACCTGTCACCAGAGAAATCTGGTGAATGAGTCTCCAGTTGCCAGCAGGAGCAATAAGTTACAGTGAACAGTAAGAGGCCCATGGGGAGTGCCCAAGGCATCGTCTTTCACGCAGACTGAAAGCTCTTTTCTGCTGCGCAGGAAAAGAACAAATAAGTAAAACGTTAGTCTGCTACTGATGGGGACACATGTGAAGCATTAGGAAAAATTAAAAGGTCGGGTTACTTGCAGTTCTCTGAAGTTAGATCCTTATCTCTGCGCTGAGAGAATTGAGAGAAGGTTTTATTTACTTCCAAGAAAAAGGAGAGGACCAGTCAGTCTGGCATAGGAATATAAACCCACTTGTGTTCATCAAAGTATAAAAATTGCGTGGTGGAATAGATGATATTATGTGAAGAGCCCTTGGAGCACATGTACATTCACAGTTGTAATTTTTCTTTACTTGGTTCACAGAATCATCATAGAATCACGGCATGGTTTGGGTTGGAATGGGACCTTGAAGATCATCTCCTTCCAACCCGCTGCCATGGGCAGGGACACCTTCAGCTAGACCAGGGTGCTCCAAGCCCAGTCCAACCTGGCCTTGAACATTTGCAGGGATGGTTCTTTGCCTTTGCATGGAGAGGAAGAAATTGAACTGCTGATTCTGCTTCTCTTACCTGCAGCAGCCTCTCCTGGGGATGTTTTTGCCTATGGAAATGAGCACGTATAGGGTATAGTGGCCCTACATGGTTCTTTGTATTCTTGTTTTATTCTGAGGACTTTTCAAGGGTTTTATAAAATAATTTTATAGAAACAACTTGAAGTTAATTTTGCATTTATTCTTATGAAAGTTTAGTGAGTGAACTGTACAGACCTAAGGCCAGTGGACCTCAAGGTGCTGTAAAAACTATCCTCAAACTTGTACAGGTTTCATGAAATACAGATGTGGGCGTGTGACAAGCTCATCACTTTCGAGTGCACACGACTGCAGTTCTCTCAAGGAGAGCATCATGGATATGTGTTTCCCTTGATACTTGCCATGTGTTACAGGATATTTTCTGTCTTGCTGTTACTTGCATGTGCAATACCAAGAGCCTTGAGTTTTGCTGTGCCAGCATTTTGGAGTTGGAACGCCTGTGAATTTCCTAAGGGAATGTGCTTGTTCCTTTCATGCTGGAGGATGTGCTAGGCTGGGATGAGGATTTTGGCCAAGAACACTGCACCAAAATGTTAACCCACATGATGGGCTGCTCCTGCATCAAAATCAGCAGCTGTTTCCTCATATTGCTGTCTTCTGCAGAGCTGTCCTCTGCCAATTCTCCCTCTTCTCCCTAAGGAGAGAATGCACACTGGAGAGCTGATTCATCAGCCCAGTGAAGAGCTGTGCTCAAATTAGTCCTTCCCCCAGGCTTTAGAGTACTGTCCAGACATGAACAGGAATGGATGGTAGTTAGTAGTAGCATACAGCTCTGGTCAGGATTTATCCTGGGTGTTTCTGAGAGTCCTGTTATCCCATTTGGAAGTAGAACCACTTCTGTCCCCTTTTGCAGGCAGCTGCCGGATCTGCTTGGTCTGTTCCCTACACTGACCTTTTTTCATTCCTTTCATTGCTGTTCCCTGTTGTCATCTATTCCAACCCCTGTAATAGAAATGAACTGCCAGGTAAAGAGACATATTCCTTTTGTTCTGCAGCTGGTTCTTCTCTATTGGGGAGCCGACACTGAGGATTTACATCTAGGTGGTGATAATGTGAGTGCATGTGAGATCTGCTTTCTCTCAGATTTCAGTGGCTCAGTGCTCATGGCTGGAGAATAGGCCAGCGTGTATATATATATAGAGCAGGAGCAGAGAAACCAAAGAAACAGAATAAGAAATAACTGAAAAATTATTTCAGTCTCTAATCATAAAGATTTGGGATTTCTGTCCTACACTTCAGTTAAAATATTGCTGCTCATGTTCCTCATGTCAGGGTGAGCCTGCTTGTGAGGAAACCTTCCCTCTCTCCTTTGATGTCTCCTCTATGTAGGATCTGGGTACTCATCCGGAGTAGTGAAGGACATGAAGGGTCAGGGCAGTAGATATCTTCAGTGCATGTCTACAGTAAATGCTCTGTGTCTCCCACCTTGTGTGGGAGTTGGTGATACTTCATGGCAAGCTGGAAAAGGGAAATGTTTGGAAAAGCAGTGGGTCAACGAAGCACTCAGTGGTGTTACTTGCTGCAGTACTCTGACTGCTGTGGATCCAAGAGAACAATTCTGTAAAAAAAAAAAGGTTAAAAAAAAAAAAGATTGTAAGGACTGGACCCTTGTCATCCATCCTGCTCAGACTCTATTAGGTTACCCCCTGATTTTTTTTGAACCAAACTTGGCCTTCTGGCCTTTTTTTTTTTTAGCAGCCCTGGTCAAGATTAAGAGTAGTGCTTCAAGTCGCAGTGGCTGCATTGCCTGGCAGGGTGCGTGCCAAAGTGAAGTCCTGCCTTTGCCCTGAGCTCTTCATGTGGCTTGTGAATCAGCACAGAGCCCACTGAAGAAGAAACAGGCTCCTACAGCAATTTGCCCTGAGCCCATGGCATTCAGATCCTGAGAGGCTGGTTAATCCTAGCTCTGTTGGATAACCTCTGGGTGTTTGAATGTCGTGTTTGGAGGAGGAAGGGGGGAAAATACACCCATGTGAAATGTTCAGACTCAGGATATTGCTCAAACTGGAAATCGAAGTACTGTATGGTATGCTTTTCTGTCCATATCAGTAGTTCAAATAGACATGCTAATCCCTGTTTTTTCTAGTAGCTGTGGTGATTATAACCACAGTGAGAAAGGTATGTATTGTAGGAGAGATTGAAAATTTACCTGTCTATCAGATACCTGAAGCAAAAGTTTATTAAGACAAATAAACCCCGAAGCAACAGAACCATACTGCAGTATGGCATATAATTCTCACAAAGCTTTTTAGCCGAACTGCTCTCTTCTCCTCAATGCCAATGCTGGGGTTTGGCTGGGATTTTGAAGCTGTTCTCTGTGGATTCTTCTCCACAGAGGCGAGAATCCCTTTGCCAGGGGAGTTGAGTGGCTCTATCTGGTTTATCCCCATGTGCAGTGCAGTAGGAGCACGCCAGGAGAGCAGAATTCAGTTTTACTTGCTTTGTCCACTTCATGTTCTTTACATCTGAGGTATCCTACTCCCTCGACTGCCCATTCTCCCTGTGCATGTGCTGCAGAGCTCTCTGGAGGAAACCTCTGCCCTGGATCTCTGCTCCTTGAACTGTTGCTCCAGGAAGTGTCAAATTATCCTCTTCCTTTTTTCACAGGGATGATGCTATAGTGTCATTTCCCTGTCAATGGTGTCTGTGTAAGCCTCTTGTGGGAACAAACTTTATTTCTGTTCCTGCACACTTGAGTGACCTATACAACCTGCTGCCTGAATCCCTTCTTGATTTCTGAGATTAGGTTGGTGTCTGGGGGTGGGTGCTTTTCACCATCAACTCTCCAAGAGCACACTCAAAAGGACCAGGGTCTTACCTCTCTGCACATCCTGTTGTTTGGGGAAGACAGAAAAAGGAGCTTTCTCTCAGGTTTGGCAGCTGCTCTTTCTCTGGCCCAGTGAAGCAGCTTGATCAGTTGGATGCCATTCCTCTCAATATGTGAAATGATAAGGAGCAGGCACAGAGTTTTGCTCTGAGAAGAGGCACAGTCAAAGCCTTCTTCCACCCTGTGGTACAGTATCTCTGCTGTCCCTGAATGGAATTTTAGCAGTTCAGACCTTGCTCAAAAGAGCGACTGTCACCTGTAAAGTCTTGTGACCCTCAGTCCCTACAAGTGGTGAGCTGATGTGGGGTGAGTGAGTCTGCTCTGGGTGTATGGATGGTCAAGGTTTCCAAGGCGGTCTTCCAAACCTTCTGCCTCCATGTAATGTGAGTTATCAACAAGGCAACCCGGGCCTCTGCTCTCTGTGGATCCCCACGCAGCATGAGCAGTATTGCTTCCAGCCTCGTGCCTTGACCAGGACTGCTATTAAATAAACAGTGGGGGCAGTTCTTTGCAAGTCCTGCCGACTGCAGACCATGGTGGGGTATTTCCAGGCCAGGACCTCATATCTTGTCTGAGGTGGCACGTGCTGCCTGGTTCTGCCTGCACAAAGGGCAGGATGCAAGTATCTGCAGTGCGCTGTGAGTCGCAGGTGGCTGCTGCGGACACTGAGGATGGAATTTCAGGTTCCCACATCTCCTTCAAAAAGTTGGAGTACCCAGCATGGGTCTCATCTCATCTGAGGAAAACCACTGTGAGCAGTGTCATGGAACAGACATAGTAGAATGGGAACAAAACTTTGTGCTGTGACTTATTCATGTGTGAACACTCCTGAATAAAAAGCAAGAGACTCCTGATGGACTCCAAATCTGCATAACCTGCCCTCCTCATGTTTTCATGCCTATGCATGCACGTGTGTGCCCTCTGTTCCTGGTGGCACTCAAACCACTCTTTTTGTCCCTTTTGATTATCCTGGACAGCATTTTTGCTGGGCCTCCAACCCTTTGGATCTTCCTCATGTCCAGGTTTGTGCCTCTGAATCCTGTCACCCTCCTTGAGAAGGCCGCAGGGAGAGTGGGTTTGAGGGCATTGGAATGCTGCACTTGAAGTGGTGTCTCTCTGCTTTGCTGTGGAAGGGAAGGCAAATTTAGCCAAACCTCCATTAGCTGTTGCCATCCCAAGAGAAGAAGCTGCTGAGGGAAGGCAGTGGTGCCTAGCGTTTTTCGGGTGAGGATCGCCAGTGACTGTAACAAACCTCCCACGCGTCCCATATCTCAAGTGTGCCTATGGGGGATTTAGGCCGGGCTTACTTGGGAGGCACTATAAACCAACAGACCTGTGCTTCCGTGCTCATTTTTGTCTTGGGAGAGGACATTTTGAAGTAGAATGATACAAAATAAAGCTGAAAACAGTTGTGGTGTTCAGCAATGATGAGGAAAATGACAGAAGGCAGGGCAAATACTGAGGAAAGAAAAATGGCACAACAGGCTGGAGAGGCCTCAGAGGAAGGCAAAGCAGATTGCAAAGGATTGAGAGCTGCAGAAATGGTGGTTAACATAAAATATATAAGTGTATTACTTATAAAAGTGCAGAGGGAGCTCTTGAGCCCTCTGTTTAGCTACCACCTTTGATGCTGTCTGTGGCTGGGACTTGGATGTGTTCTTGCTGGACTTTCCTTGTTGCTTTTTCCACCTTCTCATAGCAGGGGCAGGTGCTGGAGGTCATGTTGCAGTCTTAATTCCTCCGAAAGAAGCTGTTTTTGTCTCTCGTGTGCACTTGATTACAGCATGGCTGTCCAGGGAGTGACCGCCTCGGTTGTTGGTGTCCTTGGGAGCTTTGTGTTTGTGGCCTGTGTTGGGGACCCAGCTCAGGGTGCGCGCTCAGAGGAGCACATCAAGGAGCTGAGAAGGGCACGTGAGCAGCTGTAATTACAAATTACAAATACCTGGCTGTGTGTTGGCTTTTCAGTGCACAGGTTGTATGTGGTCAGTTTGACACCCAAGTACTGACAAAATCCATAAAACAGCTAAATTTGGGCGTTAAGTAATAGAGCAAAAGTGAAGATTGCTAAAAGGCAAACGCTGTTTCATTCACAGTGCAGGTTTTTGAACAAACTTCTCTTGACATGCTTATTCTGGAATTTAATCCATTTTGAAAAAGGGATTATCCAATTCACAAAAGGTAGGCAAGCTGCCTCAAAAAGAATTTTCATGTGAACTAAATAGCTTTTAATCTAAGAAGTAGGAATAAATTGCATATGCTCCTTCTGCCACACATGAACTTTTCTTAAGGAAACCTAAATTTATTTTGGTTAACGTGTTTTTTTGTTTATTTTTAATAATCAGAGAGGATAAAAAGCATCTGGTTTCTCACTAAGCTTTTGTATGCTTCTGCTGTCTTGCTTTGGGGTACTTCACAGTGATAAAGAAACTTTTTTTTTTTTTTGTAGTAGAGGAGGAGCAACAGTGAGAGAATGGCCTTTTTTGGTGAATTTTATGTGGCTATGAGAAGAGGATCCTTGAATTCAAACTAGATATTTTCTTGTCTTCAGTTTTCTACAGCTGCTTGGGAAACATTTTAATCAGTAGGGGAAAATATTTCACAACAAGATAGGAAAGTTAGGTGGGTTTGCTCAGTTAAAACCTTTCAGAACAGCTTGTTTTAAAATTAACCTGGAGTCATTCTGGCTTCCATAGTGCAACAGGGATGTAGTGCAAAGTCTCTGAAGACAAATATACAAAGGTCAGTCTGAGATAGAGGTAACTGGGGCATGCATGTTTTTAAACTTTTAAAGTCTATGATTTTTTGGAAGATCCATCCTTTTACCTCGTGGAAAATCTCAGGCTTGGATGATTTGCACTGACTGTATGAAGGTAGTAATAACCTGCCACTGACCAAACCTATTCATCTGATATCAGTGTGTGTGCTGAGTGTGATTTCATACTCTGGAGTCCCTCAGCCATCTGTGGTTTACCCTGGGATCAGAGACCTGTCAGTGTGTAGGTAATGCCAGTTTGTAAGATACTTGGAGGGTATGGCTGGCTGAATGATGGGATATGTCTGTCTTGTAGGTAGGGAACACCTGGAAGGAAGACAGAGACCTTCAAGTACAGAGGAGAGAGGTTTCAAGTTAATACACGGAGGTATGTATTGTCTTTCCCCACCCCATCCCAACTTCTGCTTTTCAATGGGTATGTTGAGAGATCTAGAATAATGCAAAAATTAAAATAACTGTGGGTAGATAACAGATATCTTTCTAGAGCAGGAAATTAAAATCCTGTCAGCTTAAAAATACAAATTTTCTTCCCAATTTTGTCAGTGTAAGACCCTGTCATAAATGACTTTATTTTCTTTTTTTTAATGACAGTTTACTGCAACTAGCAGAAGCTTCTTTGACACAGTTCTGCTTTTGCTGTTCATTTGACATACCTCTTCCCACACAAACAAGCCACACCTTTGATTAATTGTATCTTGTCCTTGAAAATAAATCTTCAGATAATTTGCATAAGATCGAGGCCTAAGGTTATTGGGGTAAATACACTGGAGGTAGACGGGCAGGAGTCTTCAGGGCAAGAAGGTAAAAGCTATAAGGAAAGAAAATAAGGAAGAGATAAGTGGTCTTTTATAGTCTGAGTATTTGTATAAGCTGAGCTGCTGCTGTTCCTGCTGATTTGAACGTTTGTTGCGGTATGGTGTGTCCTGGAGTTCGGGGTTGTGGTTTGTTTCATTTTTAAGAGGTAACTCTCAAGGTGTCTTGAGGGTTTTTTGGGGGGCGTTAGACAATTAGAAGTACTTAAAAGTGGCAGTTTTTAAGCTTGAATCTGAAGAGTGGCATCTAAGCAGAATGACAGACTATACTGAGGAGTTTGCTTTCTGTGTGGATGGGTTGGGTTATCTGTTGGGTTTGGGTTGTTTTAAGCACTTCTCTGGAACTGAGGAGCATTGTTGTTCTGTGTGCAGCCTTAAACCTGTGTGGTAGAATGGGTGGTGTGATGTACTTGTTGCAGCAGTGCTCAGTAGCCAGCAGTCATAAAGCAGGCTTCCCAGTAGAGTGTATTTTATGGTAATGCTTCACCAGAGATTGGGCTTTTTTTAGAAAGACATAAAGGAATAAATATAGAGCAACTCAGGTGCTAAAAATAACCACTTGCATTGACGTCTACTTTTTTTTTTCTTCCTTTAGAAGAGACCTTTTGGATATTTAGCAAGATGCATCATATCTGCTCAGAATCCTTTTGGCTGCAGCGATGTCTTGAGGGACAGACAAGTCAGCTGATCTTAGAAAATAGCTTATCTTGGTTTGAGTGAAGAGTGCAGTGTGGGAATAGAGCAGATGCCAAGGAAGAGACTTCATGTGGGTAATGGAATGAGAAGTTGGTTTAATTACTGCAGCTGTAGAAGCTGGGCATTTATGATCTTGAAGATTAGAAGACTGCTCAGCTCCTGTGTTTATGGGGAAAAAAAAGGGTACTAAATACTTCAATCAAACCCTGAGATATATAATGGATCTCACTGAAAAGATGGTCTCTTGATAGGAAAGCTGCTTTCACTGAATGGTTTCAGTTACAGTCCAGGATCCAGTAATTCTGTCATCCTTTTAACTGTGAGATGAGGGAATGAGTAATCTTCCAAAAGGTCTCTAATCTTAGAAGCTGAGATTTACGTAGCAGGAGAATGATTTACTTGAAGTGGATTTTGAAGTAATTCTCAATTTTCAGATGATCTGCTGTGGACATAATTCCTTGCAAATACTTGGCCTCTTGATTCTGTTCCAAACAGTCCTTTGAGATCTGTTGTGTGAGAGTGAACTGGTGAATCAGTTAAGACTTTTAAATCAGTTTAAGATTAGATTATTACTTCAGTGCCCTTCAAAATGCATGAATTCAGTGCCACACTCATTTATATTTACAAGCTATGCACACGTTTCAGTATCCAGAAACACAGAGATGAGCCCAAGCTCATCCCCATTGCCTGGTGCTGCCGGGATGGGTGGTGTGGTGCGTGGGGGCAAAGGGGTCAGGCCTTTTGGGCATCTCTCAGGTTGTGCAGCATCAGACAGATGCTGGTTTGTGATGGCTGGAACAGACCATTCCTGCAGACCATTCCAGGGCCACAACCCACTCAGTCTCCCTTTCTCCACCACTGAGCTGAGAGCACATCCCTCTGCCTTCCCTGTGGGAATGCTGTGGCTGCTTCTCCCTTTGAACTTGAGAACAGGTCAGATGTAAACTGAAGTTTAGACATAAAAATAGCTGGCACCTGCTCCAGTCACGCTGGGCTGGGGTGAGCTGGGGCCCCGTGCCAGCCCAGGCTGGCCAGGCAGAGTGGTCTGGTGAGGTTTTCTCTGCCTGTCACAGGTGGAGCAGCCCTGGCCATGGGGAGGAGCGTGGACAGACCCTTGGCAGGGCTGCTCCCTGGGCTCCTGCAAGATTAATAAAACATCCATGCTGTGTCACCCTTTGATTACAAGTATTTTTCGTCTCCTCAGCTGCACACTCTTCTGTTTGACTTGCTTTCTTTTTTCCCCCCCCTCTGCTTTTAAGCAAATTTACTCTCTTGCAGTGTTTGACCAAGGTAGGACAGTGTAAAGATAATGCTTCCTTTTAGGAATTAATTACATTGTTATTTTAGATTGCAAGCTCCATCAGGCTTCTGGAAATCTATTATTTATGTACATTTCTGATTAATTAAAAATGCTGTTAAGATGGTATTTAAAACTTCCCTTGTGTAAACAAGGGAAAAAAGACAATTTAAAAGTCCAGTGTACAGGTTCTCCTAGAGAAGATGAACTAGGCCTTCTCTGCCTTGACTGTTAGCTCTTCTGAAGATTGTATTTTTTATTGTTAGACACAGTTCCCCAGAGAGGAGTGTGCATATCTATAGTATTAGTATGAATATCTGTAGTATGAGTATGCATATCTATAATTTTTCTTAGAGCCTGAAGAGGTGAAGCATTCAAAATTATCATCTTATTCACTGTGAAATGGCTTCAACCATAACAAAGAATAATATTATTTTTCTCAGGATAGAGGTGTATTAAACTGTTCTTTCCTTGTTTTATCCTGGAATGAGTTATGATAGCAAATGCAGCTTGTTCTACTGTTGCCTCTACAGATCTTACCTGCAGCAGTTCAGAATTTTAAAGGTTTCTTTAAAAGACTTTTACCTTCTTTGCGCAGAATACTAAGGATTTTGGACAGGGTGCAAACTTCATTACTTCAAGTGCTTTATAATACATTTTATTTCTAAAGTGCTCTTCATTAAAGTTCTTAACTAGATTGCCATTCTAGAGCCTTTTAATTTCACTTGTATATGAATTATGAATAGTGAACAAACAGAAATACTGGTAGTTAGTGTAATCTAACCAGGGGGAGTAAAATAACTCCTGAGGAGGAAGATCCCTGAGGTGCAAACAGGTTTGTGCCCAGTGCTGGGATGTGACTGTCTCTTGGGTGATGTCCAGGGTAAGGTGGACGACAGTGAGCCGGGCGAGGGACAGTGTCAGAGAATATTTTTAGCCAAGCCTGCTTGACTTGTGACCCTGGTGACAGTCTCTTGCTAAAGGGGGCTTAAAGCAGACTGGGAGGGGGTGTGGGTGAGCTCAAGGTGATGCGAGTCTGGCGTGCTGGGACATGCAGGTGGCTGAGAGTTTTAATCCTGGTGCCGCTGACACTTCACCTACAAATTTTCATTTTGGAATCTTATGGGTTCAAGGCTGGTAAAGGAAAGGTATTTCTGCCAAAGACTGACTGCAATTCTCAAATCCCACGAGGTAGCTCCTTCCTGATACCTTTGCCTGAGAGTTCCTAAGGAAATGATTAATTTGGAGTAGTCGGGAAGTCTGCTTGTGGAAGATCAGAGCATGAAAGTTAATGATCAATTGCTTCTCGTCACTGGGTAATTATGAAGAATTGTGTTTAGAATTTTTTTTTTCCTGACTGAAGTCTATTTAAAGACCTGCATCTCTAAAAGCTACCTGTAAATCTGTTGCACACCAAAGAAAAAGTCAGAGCAATAGGAAACAGCTGATGCAGTACTTAGGGCTTGTTCAGGGACTCTCAGCCCCAGGGTTTGGGGCAGGGCACAAAATGAAGGTGGTAGAGGACCACTGTAGGGAAAGGGATGTGCTGTTATGAAGGTCAGCCAGGAATAAATGAGTGAAAGCTGTTTGCAACTGATTTTTTTGTTTGTTTGTTTTTTAAGACTTGAAAAGTGAAAGAAGAAGAGAAATTAGGAAGTTAGGTTTATCCCTTACCCTGCAGATCTGTCCCACCCTCACTCCACTCAGGTCTCTCTCTCTCTGTAGGATTTAAATGCTGACTACAGCACCTCTCCTTGTTTCTGTGGAATGCTGTGCTTTACATAGCTCTGTGTTCTGCTATTGCCATAAACATTTTCTATAATGGGCTTATTCTAAGCAAAAGAGTATTCCAGTATTTAAAAGAAAAAGAAAAAAAAAAAAAACAATCCTTGGAATTACTCTGAACATGACAGACTTACATGATATATTGCAATAAGAAAAAAAAAGTGTGTACAGTTAATGGTCATGTAAAAAAATAATTTAGATCCTTTTTCAGAGCCTACTTCTTCCCAGAAGTCAGTTTAGGCAATTCTTGTGTAAAGTGTGGATGAGCTTGCATCAGTATTCAAGATTTATTCACAGTTTAAATTTCATTAATAAACCCAGCTAAACCCCCAAGCATTCCCAAACACAAGGAAATACAGAAAACTTACCTAAGCCCTCTTACCCTTACTCTCTTCTGCTGTTTTTCATGTAGGCCTTTAATCAGGGATAAGTCATGGGCAAACCTCAGAGGTAATCAGGCTGTAAGAAATTGCAAGGCTGTAAGAATTTACTCTTGGGAAGTGAACCTGTCTGGACTGTAGCTGGGATTCCATTTCCCAGGACAGGGCACACTTCCCTTCGTTCAAAGATGTTCTGCCCTGGTTGCTTAGGGCAGCTGTGTCTTTCCCAGCTTCATTTTCACGTGGCTGTGGTTTCCTGTCCTGTATTTGAAATTCTGTCCCATTTGAAGCTGGGAGTGAGATGAAAGTTTTCCAGCACAGTTCTACCAAGTTAACTTGCTGAGGACTTACCCTGTTTCTGGTCTCTAGCAGCAGGAGAATTATAGCCTCTTTAACAAAGAATAATTCAACCTCTTCAACTTGGCCCAGGGTTGTGCAGCAACTCTGCTGCAATGACCTCAGACATCATCTCCTCTTCCTCCTCCAGGTGTTGCCAACCATTGACACTGCAGGAAGGACCATGTGCAGCTGCTTCAGCCCCAGCAGTTCACGGCTGGAAAATTCTGGTGCAGTTTTCCTGTAAAAAAATAAATAACAAAAGTCTTGGTAAGAACCCACCTTGATCAGGGGGCTAAAGTGACACACTGGGCTGTGGACTGGAGCAGCTGAGGTGCAGGCCATGGAGCAGTGATCCCTGGCAGAAGGCTGGGATGGACAAGAGGGGGCAGTAATGTTTTAGGCTGCCACAGCTGAACCCAGGATGTTTGCTAGGATGTTTGTCCATCAGAACCCTGGCTCCACATGGTTAGGGACAGGGTTAGATGAAACCGATGGGCTGCTGATACTCAGGTTCTCCTGATGAGTGAACAGAGAACTATGTGGAATTATGAGGACACAGATACATTCACCATTTCATTCTTGCTTATCTTGTCTTAGAGGGAAACTCAAAACTGAAGAGTTTGGTTGCAAGTTGCAATGGAAAATGAATTGCTTTGTTTGCTGAAGAAGTCTAATTTCCATCTTGGAAAGGAAAGAATTTGTCTGTCATTGGTCCATCTAGGTCAGTAGTCTGGCTTATAATGGATTTCCTTACTAAAGGCTTTACAGTCAACACAGTGACTGGTATTTGCTCTGTCCTTTCTGTGTCATTCATGATTCCAGTTCTCTTTTCACTCTACTTACACAACCTCAGATGGCTGTGGAAGGAAGGTTCACAGGTCAGGTATGGATTATGAGGGGGGAAAACACTTCCAATTGATTGTTGTACACCCATCATAACTTACTGACAGCTTCTCTGTTTTCCCTACTGTGTGTGAAGACTTCTTTATCTGAAAGCACTTTCATGTCAATCATTCCCAATTATTTTTAGAGGCTTTCTTTCTGAGAGGTGATGGTCACAGTTGTAGGATGGTGGCACAAAGGAATTTCTTGAAGCCATTCTGTCAGTGATGGATGATTCCATAAGACATTGAGAGAGGGACATGCCATGAAATCAGCTTTGCTATCTAGAGAGAAATTCAACTTGTGATTAAAAATACATTATCATTTTTCCCCCTTTTTCTTCCTGACATTACTCTGTCAACATCAGGTTATTATATAGAAGGTGGCCTTTAGAGAGGGAACCAAGCTGTGGAATCAGGGCGACCAGGGATTCAAAGATATTGATACTTCCTATAGTGAGGAAGAAAGCTGACCAGAAAATACTTTTTAGTAGTTTTAATAAATTAAGTAAAAGGAAAGAAGGGGTGGAGGAAATAAAAAGGAATGAAATGCTCTCCTTGTGAGATGATGCTGAGTACAGAATTGTGTGTGTCCACTTTTGAGTCTCATATGTCTTGAATGTTGGAGCACTGAGAATATTTTCAAGGGTGTGGTATCACAAAGCAGCTAATGGAAACATGGGTTTGGAGGTTATATTGAATTCAGAACAAGGTATTGTGCAAGAGAGAAATTGTGTAAGTGTTTTAAGTGCGTGCACATTTATATTTAATTGTGGGACTGTTCTGAAATGGAAAAATACGTATATGCTTAAATGTGACTCTTATCCTCAATGTACTGCCTAAATATGTTTGTTCCATTTTAGAAGACATAGAAAAGCAATTTAATACAGCTTGCAGCGTCCAGTACATGGTGTTTTATATATTAATATAGCAGTACTTTTTTTTAAGTGAGAAAGATGAGGATCCTAAATGGGAAGAGTTTCTCTCTCATTCTTTAGGGCTCAAGTACCTCTTAGCAGGCACCAGTACAATAAGCAGTGCCACACCAAAGCTTGCTTTCACATCCTGTTCTCTTGCATAACACTGCTGTGCTTCAATCTTGAACCAGAAATTATTCTCTTACCAGCTGCACTCTGTCATTCTGAGAACTTTGACCTCAGTTTTATCAGTTTTAGTAAAATGTCTGCATGAGAGTTGCTGTACACAGGCATTGAAAAGGCAAAGATCCCTTTGATAGCCCATGGATGGAGTGTTCAAGAATTGCTTCAAGACCAGAGAATGTGCTTGTTCCAAGGAGCAGCTCGACTTGTGTTGCATTGGTTTTAAGGATTCCTTTGTTGTGGGATAATGGGAAGCAGGATGAGATACTGTTCGTGACTTGCTGAGCTTTTTCATTGAAAACTTTTTATTGCCATAGTTGCATGTGAGGATTTTAATGAAAACAAAATGGGTAACGTTATTATTTTAAATTTAACAATATTTGTTTGTCGTACGGGTATGCAGGAATGTCATGATAATTTTTTTTTACTTTAGCCTATAAACCAACCTCCTCCCAACTCTGTAACTCACAGTACTACCTTCCCCCACCAGCACTGAGAACTGAATCAGCTGCTTTTGGGGCTACTTTCCTAGACCCTTTAATAAACCTTTAGATGGACAGCTACAAAACTGGTTGAAGCTAAAGAGAGCAGGTAATGTGTAATAATAGGGCCTCCTTAAGCATGTAAGTTTATTGTCACCAAAAACTTCTCCCAGAGCTTTGCTGTTCTGAAAGGTTCAAGCCTGAGCTTACTCTTGACCATTTGATACCTGTTTGTTCTGGTTTCAGCAGCCTTTTTTGCCTGAAGTGGTTTATTTCCCTTCCAAGTGATTATCTTTACTGTCTTACCAGGAGCAATTGCATCCCAATCCTATGGCTCCAGTCTTTATGACCATGGTGCCTGTGGTGTTAACAACTCGATGCACCTTCATGTTCAAATTGCTTCCCAGCTTTGCCATCAGCTGCCATAATTACTTTTTTTTTTTGTATGCAAGCCATTAATCAGTTAAAAATGAACCACAAGACTGATTGTTGGGGTTTGTGTTTTCATTAGTAACTTCCAAGGAGACTGCAGTTTTTCTTTCTATGCTGTCAGGCACCATCTCTTTTGAGCAGAATCTTTACTGCTGTCACAATTCCTCTGTCTCCAAGTTTATACTTTTAATGTGATACCACATGGAAAAATGTGTTTGTTGAATATCCAGATAGCTGAGACTTACTTGTAGTTATTTTGAGCAAACTCCCTATAACCAACCTGTTTTGTTAGATCTCTTTGTAGCTTCATATTCTGATTCTTCTTTGTGAGTCTGCTGAAATCTTGTGCTGTTGATGAGTTCTGTAGCCTGTCTTATCTGTGGCAAATCAAACTGGTTCATAAGAGTACTGGCCCTTACGTCTTGAAATGAATCTGCATCTTCTGCATTTTTAGAGGTTTGAGTATAGTTGACTTTTAATTGAGTGTTGAGCAGTTGCATGTCTCGGTTTTGCTGGATGATTTAGAAGACAAAAAGTTGCAAAAAGCAGTGTACGTTTTTCAAATGTTTGCCTGGTCATCTGTTTTCCTTCTCTTTAGTGGCAGCACTGGAAGATGACACCCTTTGTTCCAAAAGCCAGGAAATGTGTTTTGACATAAAACTAGCCTTGACAATGTCCCAGCCCAGATGGACTGGCAGCCAGTGGTGCCATTAAAAGTCTGCAGAACTAAAGCTGAGCTGAGTGGGTAGAAGCTACCAGGGCTAACTGGTATTGCCTAGTGCAGTTTGGTTTCTACAACATAGTTTTGTCTGAAGTAGGTTGGAATTGAGCAGTTTTCCAATGGCATCATGTCCAGGGTCAGTATGAACAGTATGGACCTACCTGCCTGGTCTTTATTTCTGTTCCTCTGAGAACACTGTCACAGAAATCTTAAAGTGTCTGAAAGTTTCATCACTGGTGACATCCCATGGCAGGAACCTGCTGGGCATCCTAATAAAACATTTTTATTTGTCTGCAGACTTCCTGGTTAAAATAAATTGTAAATGAAGCAGTTTGTGTGAGAGAAGTATTCTTTGTTCTAACAACTTGCTAAAGGAGTGGTGGGTTAAGGAAATGCTTTGTGTTAGCTTTTCTGATACATTAACTTGCTGGACAGATATTTGAAAAATATTTTTTCATCTTTTTATTTAAGGAAAAACAGGTTTGAAGTCTGGTAAATCCGAGTGTCTTTGGGGGTTTTCTCATTGTTGAAGTTTGGGGTTGTTCATTTCTGCATGAAACTTTCATGGTGTGAGGCTTGTGAAATTAAATAACATGCTCTAAACAAGCCACTTCTGGGTAAAGTACATTTCTAATTACTGAGACTAAATTATGTGGAAAGTGAGCTTGTGTCTGAAGTAAATCTCCAGTTCAGTAACCTAAAATTAAATAATGATTAGCTTAATTGCTTCAGGATCATAAAAAACACTCTTAATAAAATATAGGGATTAAGTGTGTGTTCTGAGAGTAGATAATTTGCTTCTGCTTCATTTTCAGTAACTTCTCTCAAGACAGGGTTTGGAGGTAAGAGAAATAAAATAACCTTTTGTTATGCTGATTAGTTAAGCTAGGAAAAGTAGGCTAGTTCTTGTGTATGCAAGTCTTTGCTCCTTTCTGAATAGAAGCTGCAATTTCACTACTAATGGTAAATTTAGAACACTTGCTTTGAATTTCACAGATATGTGCCAGTTAGACCCTCAGAAAGCAATAAGAGTTGGTACCTGTGGAGCTGAGTGTGGTAATAAACATGTGAAGAAGGATCAAGTAGGTTTTTTTTTCTCAGAGAAAAGAAAAAGGCTCATAATTTTAGTAAGAAGTGTCTGAGTTATTCATTACCTGGGTTGTCAGCTGCTTGTTTGCATTGCATTTTGCTTCTAAACAAAGTATTTCTACCTTCATTCATTGCAGAATGTCTTTTTTGCTTATAGGCAAATGAGAAAGCAAATCTCTTGACACATAAGCAGTGGTACTTCCCTGGAGGGAGGAGATGGGGATTCTCCTGTTGCTCTGAGTGTTGCCAGGTGCCAGAAGTGGTCCCCAGTGGTGGTGGTAAGAAAGAAATCTTCCCCCACGTTTCTGTATTTGCGTTTTGTCTGTAGCAATGTGCTTTTAGAAAAAAAATGGGTGTGCAAACTCTGTTCTTTTCATAGAGCTGCATGAACTGCTGGGAGAGGCGTCAGAAGTCTCCCACTCTGAGAAATTTTAGTTTAGGAATGAAATCAGCACTTGTGCTTGTTGCTTCTGCTGTCTTGTGTATGCTGTATCTCTTGGTAATCATTGCAGCAGAGATTTAACCACAAATAAACCTCCATGGAACTCTAGAAATACTTACCTGTCTCCTCCTTCCTTAAATGTGGAAGAAGGGGAACTATGCCCTTATAGTGCTTGAAGGACCTCCTTTATGGGGTTCATAGAAATCTTATGAGTGGGATCATCTTAGGCTGCTTTAATCAGAACATCTTTAAATTTTATCCAGTAACCGGGTATGAAAATGTTAAGTTTATCAGCAAACTTCTTACTTTTTGCCTTTGTTTTTGTAGTCTGTCCTACAAACAGTGACAGGGCAAGTGGAAAGCTGCTGAGACCCCACTGACAGAGCAGCAGAACAGTTTTTTTTCAGGACAGAATCTTAAAACCTGTGGTTAGTGTCAGATGGTGACGTTTTAATGACGATCTCTGATACCCTGCCCCTTCATGGACTATTAGTAGATGATTTTTTTTTGGTAAGAAAGTAATTTAATCTTCATGATTTTGCAAAGACCTGAACTACTGTTTTAGTATTCTATCACCTTTCAAGGTCTATTTTAGGACAAGTAGTATCCCTAAAAATGCTGATTTCTGTGAGATATTTCTCAAAGCTCTGATTCATAAAGCAGCACGTACTGGATCAGCCGCAATCTGCATTCAGGGCATGCACTGACCCTGTGCAAAGTTACATCCCTTTAAGATGTACATTTTCCTGCTAGGGGGGAAGTTAAAGCCTTGATCCCAGCTCATTAGGTGGGCAAACAGACACTTCCTGTAAGCCTAAACTATTCTTGGGTCAAAAAGTTTTACCCCCAAAAATTTGCTATTGTAGCTGAATCTGGCTGACTGCCTGCAGCTTTGGTGTGTGGAGGGAGACCCAGTGAGTTGATTCATTAAAGTAGCCTTGTCCCAGTGTCATGGTGACCAGCTGCTTTTAAAACTGGTTGTGTAAAATGTTTTTGCCTGGGCTCATTGACGCTGGTGTAGGAGCAATGCCCCAGAAACACAAGAAAGCCCTTTTTGATGCATTTGCTGTTTTGTAGAATACTTTTCAACATACATGGCTGCAATTTTTTTTCTTTTATTCTTTGTGTGTAAGGCTTGAAATGGCCACTGGTGAGTTAGTGAGAAGCTAAAACATGCTTGGGGGGCAGGATTTTGAATTGTGACAGCTCTGGAATTCTCAAGCTCTGCTTCTGTTCAGAGAAGAGAAAATTTGAGTTTCTCGTACCCAGCCCTGTTACCTGTGCCCTTGTGTGGTGCTGCCTGGGTGTCTCATTTTGGGTCACTAGAACCTGCAAGGAGGAATAATCTGGAAATTAAATGTTCTGAGTGAAGTGAATGGCCATGCTGAAAGCTGCATGGGTTGAATAATCCCATGAATAATTCCTTCAGCCTTCACCTTCTTGATTGCCCAGGAGAGGCCACCAAGATGATCAAAGGTATGGTGCACCTCTCCTAGCAGGAAAGTCTGAGAGAATTGGGATTGTTCAGTCTGGAAAAGAGAAGGTGACCTAATTGTGGCCTTCCAGTGCCTAAAGGGAGCCTGCAAGAAAGATGGAGAGAGACTATTTCTAGTGACAGGACAAGGTGGAATGGCTTCAAACGGAAAGAGTATGGTTAGATCAGATATTGGGAAAAAATTCTTCCCTGCGAGGGTGGTGAGGCCCTGGCACAGGTTGCCCAGAGAAGTTGTGAATGTCCCATCCCTGGAAGTGTTTAAGGCCAGGTTAGAAGGGGCTCTGAGCAATCTGGGATAGAGGAAGGTATCCCTCCCCATGGCAGGGTTGTTGGAACTTGGATGATCTTCAAGGTCACTTCCAACCCAAGCCATGCTGTGATTCTGTGACCTATGTCATCTGCTGCTCTTGTCCTTATTGTGTGTCTTGGTGGGGGCATTTCTCTTTCTCAGTCTTGTCAGTGTTACAATTCATAGAATTGCTCAAAAAGTCAGTTTTCATATAAATGTACCTGGGGACCACTAAGAGGAAACAAAATAATCTTTGCAATATAAGAATCCATCAAGCTAAACCTGAAAGCAGCTCGCAAAAGCAGTTGTGGCAGTCACAGTTTCAAGAGTTCCTATAGTTCCAAGCAAGGAGAAATGTAAACTACATTGGAAAACCAATTACAGTCCCTGTTTTCATATTTAATGTACCAGTTTGGAGGCTGTGGTTACGTTTCAAAGCCTGTAAGACAGAGGCCTCTCCACTGGCAGAGCGATGTTCTGAAAAGCTGCTCCCAGAGATATGTCCCTGCTGTTTGTGTGGTGTGGTCTGGTTTTTAGGCTAAGAGTCAGTTTTGCACAACTTGCAGAAGTAATGTTCTATCTGTTTTTAATAGATAGGGCACTGGGTCGTTGTGTGTTTTATTTGGAGGAAGGGAGCATGACAGTGTTTTTTTTCTGTAACAGTTCTCCCTCTCTTCAAAAACTGCACGCCATTAAGCTTTGTGCCTCTTTCCTAGGGAAAGAGCAGCCTTGTCAAACAATGCTGGATACATTTAATGCCTGCAACCCAGCACTGTTCAGCCTTGCCAGGGTGGTCACTGCTCTGGGCCAGCACAGGTTCCACTTCCAGCTGGGGGTATCTGCTGGTAGAGCTCAAGGACCAAACTTGATCTCCTGGGGAAGCTTATATTGAGAAGAAAAAAAATAATCCAAACAGAAACCACTTTCTAAGAAGCCATAATGGCATTTACTCTTGCTCTTTCATAATTGTTTTGAAAATGTCAGTGTTGCTGTGGGAGCAATTGTTTTCACATGTGTAAGTTGTGAAGGCCACACAGTCAGGACCTTTGGCAGTACTCTCCAAAGCAGCAGCAAATACAGATTTAAATACAAATACTGTTGCAGGACGTTTCAGGACAATATTATTGTACCTTAGCAGCAAGGCCACTTTCAATTCACGGCTTCATTTGCCCAATCTCTGCACCTGTGCCTCCCTTTCCTCCTTGGTTGTGGTGTTTAAGTTTAATGGGATGAGCGATGCACAAGAGTGGATGAACCTGAGACTGAGGAATTAGAAATTGCACAACTAAATATATTCGTGATTGAAAATGGCTCATAAAGGACACCCCTCTAAAAGCAGAACAAGCCCTGATCCTGTGGGAGCAAAAGGCCTAAGCATCTCCTTTGTGCAGTTCTTTTTCCTGTGCTGAAGACATAACAGTGCCACCTGTTACTGTCCTGTGTGGCCTGGGTTAACTGTTCCCCAATTTCTCTACTGAAATTATCTATTTGATAAAGGGTTCTAAACCAAAATTGGAAAAAAAAAAAAATCTCAAAACCCAACCCAAACCTAAATAAAATCCCCAGCAAAACCCCAAACCCAACAGTTTAGCTTTAGATATATCTTGTTGGTACAGATGTGGGATGAGTAATAATTGTAAACGCAGTTACACAAGCAAACCTTGAGGACATGCTGACCTTAACCATGAGTTAAGAGTGAGCCTCTAGTAGTGCCTGGGAGTAGAGATTTGTGAGCAGTCAGTCAAACCAGGCATAGAATAAGCTCCCAGTTGCCTGGAAGTAATGAACTTACAGAAAAATACTTCTGATTAATGTGGTGAAGTTTCAATTATTCCAGTTATTCCAAAATCTGTTTTATTACAGTAAAGGTAAAAACAATTTAAATAGAATTAATAAAAAGTAGTTAATGTTTAATGGGCTTAAAAGTGAACAAAAGCTGCAGACTCAAGAAGCAATTATACATTGCTGAGTAAATAGCATGAAGGTTCTTGTTATATGTCTTGATTGGAGAAATACTGATTCTTTTAGATCAGTTCTGGTAATTAGACCAGGCTGCTTGTTTGTTTGTTTTAAATGAAGCTAGCCTGGTTTGCTAGCCTCTTTGTCTGTAAGTGTGTCCCATATTAACACATTGCACTGAACTGCAGGCAGTTTGTAATACCCTTGAATATTTGAATTTTTTGACATATAATTGCGGATGAGCTGAGGGTTATTCTGGCAGATAAAAATGAATCCTAAGAGTATAAATGCTGCTTCTCAAACCACTACTCAGCCTGACTGAGGAGCTTTTGAAGAGCAGTGCCAAGCTAGCAGTGGTGACATCCATAATTCGAGTTTGGCACATAGGCTCTTTTGAATATGAAGCTTTGGTACAGTGAACACCTCTTTTTACTAATTAGCTTCTAATTTTTCAAGTGATGGGGAGCAGTTTTTGACTTGGCAGTCAAACTGTTCTGAAATGCTGCAAGCTCCAAAAGAAATGGGTGCTCACTTTTATACTGGTAATTTCACATTCTGCATTTTTTCCTGTGCTTTATAATTGTGCCACGTAGCAGAAAACAACCTCTGCTCTTGTGATTCTGTGTGTCTGACAGAAGTGGAAGAGATGCAGAGGAATGTATGGAAATGTAGAAATTTCCACACAGGCAGCTGCCCACCCACCCTGGCTTGGGTTGTGACCACTCAGAGATCTCCTGTGGTCAGATTAGTAGCAGTATTTGTGGCACTTGTAGGACTGAAAAAGTACTCACAGTGGCAGAACTGTTTAATGTCCTTTTGTCTGGATCTGTCAGAGCCAGTTTACACAAGATGATGATAAAGAGAGCAGAGAGCATCTGTGAAAACTCCCATAGTTTTACTCAGTTGTGGCTAGTGCAAAGCAAGCATGGATTTCTAGTGGGCCAGTCATTCCTGGGATTCCTGCAGCCCTCAGTGAAAGGATATTTAGGTCATGTCTGTCTCAAACATCACATTAAAAAGCCAGTGTTCAGCAGAAGCTGAACAAGTGAAACTGAATCGTGATGACGCTGACCAGTCCTGGATTTGTGATCTTTGTTGGCAGCTTCTTTCAAAGACTCTGTGTGTCACCACAGAAGGGTCCCCTGCTCTGCAGAATCCTGAGTGGCTTAAATTAACTGTATACGCTGCTAGAGGCCTGTTTAGCAATAGGATGCCAAAGCCACCAGGAGATGGGAGACCTTAAGAAAAGGTGAGAGCTGTAGATATTTCTTTTCAGCTCTTTGTCTGATGTGGATTTTAAAGACAGATGGGATGTTTACAGAGTGGCTGCTGTTTAGTTTCCCAGCTGAATGGCCAACAAAAGCCTGAACTTTAACAATGTTCAGCCTTCCCACTTATAAGTCAATTTTTTTGAATTGTGGGACATTGTATTTGTAAAGAATTCTGGTTGTAATTTATAAAAAATTCACCATGTACAAAAGTGCACATTGACATGCATGCAGTTCAGCTTTGTGTTCAAAATGTCATCTTCAAATTTGCACAGGAGATTTTTTTTTTCTTTTTTCTTTTTATGGTGGCTTTTTGGGGGGGTTTGAGGGGTTTTTTATTGTTGTTTGGGGTGGGGAGGTCACTGTAAAGGTTGTGTGGTGTGTGGCTGCTGCCAGTATTGGTATTCAGACCCAGAAGGGGCTGCTGTGATCTTGTCAGAAAACACAGAACAATGCAGCTTTGTCCAGCATGTATTTGTTTTTGCTATCAGTCTGCTTGATAAGTCTGGTCTATCTTTTTAGGAAGATGCCTGCTTTTGTGTATATGCAAAAAGAGATCTGACCACAGGGGTAATTATGGATTCAGGCTGATAATCGCCGTGTGAAATATTTGTCAGTGAAATAATCCAGAAGAATAGATGTCTTATTCAGGAATGAGCATGCTGCTGATGGCAGTTAGGGTGATATCAGACAGAGTAAAATCAGATCCCATATAAGGAGGAAGGGGATGATGTGAGTCCCTGCCCTGCTGTACAGCTCTTCCTTTCTTGCTTTCTTCCCCTTTGGGTCATGAATAGCAGATGCACAGCCCTGTATGAGCAGTGTGACTGCACTGAGCAGGATCCAGCTCCCCACCCACTGTCATTCAGGCTGCCAATTCAGCTCACTGAACTTGCTGAGGAGTTGTTGGGTAGTGTACCTGCTGCATTTTCAGGTCATATTTTTCACCTGTTCTTTGTTTTTGACTGCAAAACAGTGGGTTTTATCCAAAGCTGCCTCGGTGACAGTCACTCAGCAGAACACCTACTTTTGGTGTTAGTATTTTTGCTTCTTTGTCTTCCCTGTGATGATCTGAAACATCTGGATTTGCAGGAACGGTGACTTCCATCTTTCCTCCCTCTCCACATGGCCTCTGTCTCCTTCCAGGGTCAAACCATGGAAAATCTGACGGTTAAAGCATAATCTTCCTTTACAGAAATGTATTGATGAGATATATTTGTCCATGTGACAAATGTCAGCCTGGTGGCAAGAGGCTGGCTGGTCTTTCTCACTTGTCACAGACAGGTCAGGAAGACTGGGGACTGTAAAGTCAAAACTACATGGCATATATTCTGCTTCTCAGCCATGTTTTAGAGCAGCCTTTCTCCATTGCTGGTAAGCTGTGAGCAGTTCCTTGTTCAAAGGTGCGTTTGTAGGTGAGATCATGCAAATGCTCTTCTGGGGATTTTTCAGGTTTAGTGTAGCAGGGCACTGATGGAAGAAAACTTTCCTTCTGCCTCTCTTTGGTCTTGTGTGGATAGCTCTGGCGTCACTTCAGGCTTTTGCTTTACGCTGTTCATCTTACACTAATTTATTTAATAATCATAAAAATAATAAATAATTGTATTTAATCTTTTCCATCTTGGCAGTACAGCTTGTGGTAGCAAACTCTGGAGCAGAGGCACGAATGAATGAGGGGGATGTGCCGAGCCCTGTGTCTGTCTCTGAGCTGGCTCTCAGGAGGTGGTGGCTTTGCCTCTGCACACACAGATTCAGGAGGTGGTGGCTTTGCCACCAGACAGCCCTGGGAGCTTTCCTGCCCCTGCCTGTTCACTCACATCAGAGCTCCTGCATTACTGTGGATCAGAGAGCAAATCACACTTCTGCAGAAGGTAGTGTTTTATACCTGAAATTTAAAGCAGCTCAGCACTTCTTAAAAGACAGACTTTCCATTTCTTCCCAATTAGTGCTCAGTAGTTCAAAGGAAAGCTTTGAACCTGGGCAGGGGCTCATAGGCACGAACACGGTGCTTGCTGAGACTCCGTGTAGCAGCAGTCAGAGGCTTCTCCTTGTTCAGCCACAGCACATTTGCATGCATACAGATGTCTCCTGGCTGGCTCTTTCTCTCTCTTACATTTGAGTATTGATTTTTATTTTTTTTTTTCTCCCCTGCATAATTTTCCATCCAGAAAACAAAGTATATCATTCTCCTTGTAACACTTATCTCACAGATGAGACTCTTTTGTTTATGCTTTATTTTGCCATCCCTATTTTAACAAGTGATTGGGCCTGTGCCACAAAGCATTTTCCAGATTCACCCAATCTGTCTAGGAAGTGGCTCCTTAGGTTTCACAGCTTGGTGTGTAAATGCATTTAAGACTCCTGAAGTTTCTTTTGTAGTTTATTTTTATCTGAATACAAAGGATGAATTCCCCTTTGTCTTGAAAATTCAACCACTTGGAGTGAAGAGGAGCATTTTATGTAGTCTTAGAGATGAGTAGGCACTACTGAGGTTTTTTCTTAATCATCAGAGACTAAGATTGGCAGCATTTTGTAATTACATAACATTGATCTATTTTATACATTGCAAGAGGCCTATTACTCAAATAATTTAGTACTAATAGGGCTTCTGTTAGATAACTCCTTTTCTGTTTGTTATGTAAGGACTGGTATTATAGAATTGCTGTTTGAATACCAGCACTATAATTTGAGAGTAGCTTTTATAATAGAAATACCAAGTAAGCCTTGTTCCAAATATAGGCAATTATTCCACTACCATAATTATTTTTTTTTTTTTCCAAATGAGGTCTCTTGATAATTGCTACTTTGGGTTTTGTTTTCATTTTAAAAATCACGATGCTGTCCTGTGCCCACTCATAATCCATTATGTGCATTTTCTGTAATGAATGTTGTGCATTGGAAGAGTATTGATCAGCAGTCCTGGAAACTGGTGATCGAGCTTCACCTATGAAAACGTTGCAAGTGCCAGTTTAGTGACTCTGCATGTCTGAAACCCTCCTGTCATCTTTGAACTCTGTGTGTGTTTGTCTCTTGGGCTTTGGGTTTATTTTGATGTAATTTAATATAACCTTATTTCTGCAATTGAAAGCAGAACCGGTGTGAGCAGTCTCAGAATGAGGCTGGGGAAGACAATCAGTAAAAATTCCTTTGGAGCCCACAGAAACTGATTATTTCTAAGCTGGGAATTCAGCTGCAAGCTATCTCCTTCACTGACAAAGATGTAGATAGTAGTAAGACTTTAATCTGTGTAGTTGCTTGAGAAATTGGTTGAGCTATAGGTGAGGTTGAAAAAGGTTTTACAATAGACCCTGGACTTTGTGCAGGATATAAGAGGGCAAGGGGACCCATTGGCTTGGTGCATGGAGAGCACCTGAAATTTTCCTTTATTTCACAAATGCTGCAGTGCTTCTGTCCTGGTTTTCCACTGGACCATTATTCACTGCACTTTCTGGAGGATGTTGTATTTCATTTGTGTGTGCTTTAAACTCAGAGGCAGGTTTTACATTCTTTTTCCACACAACTCCGCCGAAATGGATAAAAGTTCCTATTTGTAACTTTTAAATTCACGGCCTCCTTCTTTTTTCCTTTTTGGCCAAATAGTTCCAAATATTGTCTGTTTCTTTGGTTGTAAAAACTTTCTGTTGATAGCATCTTAAGTGGTTTTATATTGTGTCTTTCAGCTTTATTGAAATCTTCTAATGTGACTCCACTTCCAGGGCAGCCAGGAGTTTGAAAGGGGCTAACACTATCGCTTTGCTCTCTGTAGTGCTGCTGCTAAAGTTTGGCCAGAAAATGGGAGTGTCAGGGGGCTGTGACTACCTCTTAAATTTTATTTTTGGTATTTAAACTAGATTTTGTTTGGATTTTGTTTCTTTAGAGGCCTAACTTTAGAGGCAGCAGCTGCTGCCACCTCATTTTTTCCTCTCCAGGCTCCTGTATCTCCTTTTTGTTAACCAAACTCCTGGACTGTGCCTGCTCAGTGCCTTCCCAAAGCCCTGATTTTGGAGCAGGGAGAAGAGAGAGAAAACACCATTGTCATCGCTTGGGGTCCTGGGATGGCGCCTGTGTGCTAAAATCTAGATTTTTGTTAAAATCTTTTAGTGGCTCCTGTAGAAACAAAAAGTGTCAAGTGCCATGCTGAGCACACGTACAACCACGCGAGCGAATCCGGTCGATTGTAGCCTGGTAATTTCCTGTAAGGAGCTTAATGGATTAGAGCAAAAGCCTGGTTTGTCAGCAACACCACCTGACTGAAATATTTATTGAGAAGTATTACCTGTTTGAAATATTAGTCCACTTCTGCCCCATTCATGTCTTCATTCTTGAGGTAAGAGGGGCTTTTTTAGTTCAGTGGTTTACAAAGCCATGTAATGGAGAGGACACCCAGCTTTTTTTTTTTCCTGCCACTGAGCAGGCCGTTTTAGTAGCTGAAGCACTTCCAGATTTACCTCGATGTGCTTTTGTCACCATAATCCCTCCTCCATGTCAAGACTGATTTGCTTTCCTGGCCAAGACTCTCATCGTGCGTTTTTCGCCGTTCCATTTCTCCTCCTCTTTTTTTATTTTATTTTATTTTTTTTTGATTGGTTGTTTTATTAATCAATAACAAACTGGGAAGATGTTGGTAAACCAGTCAAGTATATGCTTATTAGCTGGAGTCTGCACTACGCTCATTGTCCTGGCTTTAGCCTATTACTTGTATTGGTAAGTTGGATTTTTGTACTCGACTGTGGCGGTGATGGTGGCTCGTCCTTTAAAATGCTTCCTCGGGGTGAGCTGGAGAGTGGGGGTCCTTTTGAAGTGTTTTGAAGGCTGATGTGTCCTTACCTAATGTGTGTCTGGGGTAGATACCTTCCCTGATTTGCTCTGGTGCCCTTGTTATTTGTTACGGGACTCGGTTTTGTTGCTGTTTGAGTTTTTGTATGTTTTTATTCAACTGAAAGCACAGTGGCTAAGGATGCCATTTGGGCAAGATGGTGATTGTGTATTTCCAGTTTTTTCTGGAAGCCTTTACATACTTCTTCCACTCTTATTTTGTGCTCTTGGTTAGTGTTCTCACAGCTGTCTCTCAGCACATAACATGGAAATTAGGTTGTGACAGGCTCACTGTGTATTAGGGTGTTTGTGGGACACGCGTGTCTTCAGCATGGAAAAGGGACATTTCAGGCAGATGAAAATTAAAGTTCTACCCCTTGGGGGTGAGCTGTGCCTGGGAGGGTGCTGAGTGGGAACACCAGAGCCAAGAGACCACACGTGCCTGGGTGTTTTGACAGGGTTTTGGAAGGGTAGGAGCTGGGCAGGGCTGCCCTACATTTCTGGGCTGGCCTGGTTTCTCTGTGTCTCCACATACATCCAAGACTTTGAGCCAAAAGAAATTTTGAAACTTCTTAGAGCCATGTCTGGAGCAAACAGCAACTTCTAGAAACCCGACTGTGATCTGGTTGACTGGCTTTAGTGAAAAAATGCATGTTAGTTCAACTGTGAAAAGAAAAGGTTGCTGGAGTTGGAATTAATATAGCTATGACTGGAAAACTTTCCAAGGGGTGTGACATTGCTGTGAACAAGATTCCAACATGGCACATGAGTTTGTTTGTTTGTTTTGTAAGGTGTTTAAAAAACAAAAGAAATTAAAATCTGTGTAGGATGATCTTGGCTTTTTTGTTGTTGGTGGTGCCAAGTATTTCTTCCAGGCAGTTATGCCTGTACTATTTACAAGCCTACAGTCCTCTGTGTGTGAGAATGCACACACTTGTAATATTAATGAGTTTATTTACATTTAAGCTTTACAGTGAATCTCTGCAGATATGTAAACTCTCAGCTATACAGTGTGGCAGCTCAAATTAAAAAGTGTGTGATTACTAGTCTCTGTAGTCCTCAAAATATTCAAGAAAACAGGCATGTCTAAGTGCCTTTATAGTTTTAATGTTAAAATCAGGAAATCTAGGGCTTAAGGACATCTACAGCTGTCCTGCTAAATGTTATTTTTAACAAAAGAAAGTTCATGTGCTAAGTACATACATGAACATAATGTAGTTTTTAATTAACTCTTCATGTCTTAACTCAATACTGGGGTGTGGTGTGTGCATCTAATATCAGTTAGATTTTGTACTGATGCAAACATAAATTTGCGTGTATCATGCATAGAGCATAACATGCACATGTCTCTTAGAACTCTTTTCTTCCCCTTATTATATTCGCTCTTAAAATTCTTGACTTGGATCCAGGTCAAATCTGGTTTGCAGGAGAGATTACAATTCTGCACACAGCAGGAATTAGCTGGTATTAGGTCAGATCCTCTTCTTCGACAACCTCAGGGTTCAGGAGAAAATTAATTACATCACCTGCTTCTTTGTGAAGAGAGAATTCATTCAAACCTCTTTGATTAGATATAGATGAGACTTAATGCAAGTACCTCAGAGTGCCTTTTTGGCTTTGGTTTGGATATTTTTAACTCTTTAGTTTGTTGTTGCTTGAAGAAAGCTGACTTTGATAAATATTTTAGTTTATTAATTTTTTAGCATAAGCCTGCCCTGTAGGAAGTAACTAGAACTCTAATTATTTCCTTTTTCTTCTTAAATGTGTTAGTTTGGCTGCTGCAATTCTCTTAGAATATCCTCAGATGGAGCTGGGGTGATTAAGATCAGAGATCACCAGTTCAGCAGGGAATCAACTTTGCATATTGAGAGATTAACTTGGGGCCGGTTCTTTTTTTTTTTTTTTTGCTTCTCCCGGCTTGGAGCACCCTTATTAGCTTGCTGGACTGGACGTCTTTCAGTCACTTTCTGGGCAAAATCGAGTTTGCACTCTCTAAGCAATTCATCTAAGGAAGTGAAGATTCTTTGTTCCTCTGGGACTTGTGGCACCCTCCAGGCCTGGGGCTCTCTTGCTGCGTTTCTGATGCAGTATCACCCCAAACCTTAGAAATCGGCATGTCCCTTCCACTTCACCCCCCCCACTCCGCCCCCCCAAAAAAAAGAAAAAAAGCAGAAAGAGAAGGACAAATATGTCTTTCTTAAATAAGTGAAGGCTCAGGCTGTGGTGTAAGGGTGAGGGAGCACCACAGTGTCAAAGGTCTGGCAGCTGGATAGGGAGTAATCCAGAGGGTTTCCCCATTACCCAGCTACATCTCCTCACGTAGGCTCCTTCTGATACCAGGTGTGAACTCCTCACAGGATGCACTCAGCAATCCAGTAGTGCAAAAGCCAAGTACACAGAAGTTGTAAGAGCATGAGACATCACATTTTCTTCTTTGCTCACTCAGAGAGTTTGGTTAAATTCCCCCACAAGACCCTAAAAGAATTGTTGTTTTTCATCAATCAACAAATGGCTTAGCACATAAATAATGGATTTCTCTCTCTGTGTAGGCTCGTCGTCACTTAATATATAGGATAAACTCATAAGAATCCTCCACACTATTTTTTGTGGGTTTTAATTGACGTTTCCAAGCTACAAAATATTTGACACAAACGCTTTTTCTTTCTTCTTCCCCTTCTGCCAAATCTGTCTTATGTTTTGGTTTCTGGCCACCAAAGGAGCCTGGAATACTAATACATATTTAGTGTGATTAATTGGTGTACTTTGTATTAGAAATGAAGGTAATACTTTGCATTAGAAATGAAGGTGATTTGACACAGTGATTTTGCCATGTTCCTAGAGCTGCCTTGTAGCTTGAGTGATGTGCCCAAATGCCTGAACTTGCCGAGAATGCTTTGATTTCATTAATGCACCTTAAGAGCAAAATAATTCAGATCACAACGTTTTGGCTACTCTTGTACTTTGTGCTGCAATAGTTTAACATTCTTTTGAGAGGAGAGATCTATGACAGACTTGCAGTTTTAATGAACTACGTAATTTCACTGCCCATGTATTTTATCTGCTTATTGACTCAAACTGTGCTTTGCTTTCTCTGTTTCAAGTGTTCGAAGCAGTAGTTTATCACATGATGCCTATCTTCACTTGGATTTTATTAGCAGTTCCCATAATTGTGTTTTTGGACTGAATGTATTATCTGGTATTTCAGGCACAATGACCTAGAGGTTCCTAACTTGTCCGTGCTGGGGGTGTGGTTCATAATGGGGACAGGTCGTTTCTGTGGGAAGCCCCTGGTCCTGGGAATGGTTTGGTGCTCTGGGAAGTGCAGTGTGAACACTGAACTGGTGAAACGTGAGCTTTGAGCCCTGCTCCTGTCATGTTAGGGCTTGGTTTGTGTTATCTGTGGATAATGTGCCCGTAATCTAGCTGGCTGTGCTTGAAATATCACATTTGTGTAAAAGCCACTGCGTGCTCTGCTGCTTTATTTAGGCAGCTTAGAGCGGAGCACTGAGATGATAGGTGTCCTACATTGACTGAGTAGTTGTCTCTGAGATAAGTGCCTGGAGATTAGAACAGCCTGTGTCTTCCTAACACACCCGTAGCACCAAACCACGCAGTTTTAGGAGCGTAGAGTATTTCTCTAAATCAGGAGTTTGCAGAGAAGTTGGAGTTTTGAGCAGCGTTCTCAATGTGGATTTCAGGGGGGTTGTTTCTGTGCTGTGGCTGCTGCTTGTGGAAAATATGGAAACTTTGAGTATCTAAAATCTTGTTACCCAAAGAATTTTGTGACCATGCCCATGTGCCTAAACCATGAGTTTATCTAAGCTAAAATAGCATTGCTGTGTCTTTAAATGTGATGAGCTGAAGAGGGTGAGCTTGGCAGATTGTTCAGCCTGCTTTGCTATGGAAATAAAACTTAGTGTTGTCCTGTTCAAATACATTTATCTGTCTCTCTCTCCTCAGTGATGTGTTTTGAACCCATTGAGGAATTTCCAGACACACTTGGCTAGCAAGTGTCAGTGAGGGTGTCTCCAAAATAACGGGAATACTCCCAAGTTTCATGGAAGTAGCCAGGGAGAGGAGAAAGGGCATGCTAAGAGCCTGTTATGACAAAGTTGGATGTTCTTTGTTATCCATGTCTCTACATGGATGTGAACATTGTCAACACTAAAATCCAAGTTCATAAGGAGCCAGGCTTTTGGAACTACATGCTAAATTCCTGTCTTTGGCAGGCAGCTCTCTAAGCTACTTAAGCTCTCCTCTGCGACCAGAGCAATTGTTATCCAGAAACTAAACAGAGATTCCTATATATGGGTCTGAATCAGAGCTTAGATAAAAAATGAGATATTAAAGGCTGGAGGAAAGACTGGAAGAGCAGCTGTCGACACTGCACAGGCTGTTTTTTACTCTTGAATGCAAACCAAGTTGACCTCAGGGACTTGGCTGGTCGTTCCCCATGCAGTGGTTGCTCTGCCACAGACTTCTGGTCGGGAGAGGCAGCAGCTCCCATTCCACTGCGGATGTGCAGCAGCACAGTTCTCCAGGCACTTGGTCCCCCTTGGCTGATTTGATTGCCCTGACAAATGACGTCAGGCTGTGATGTGAGAGAGATTTCCCAAATTTCAGACTTAGCACTCTGAAATTTGGGAGCCACCACGAGAGACACCCATCATTTCCGTGCTAGCAAAGAGATTAAGAGGAGCGAAACAAATGTTGTCAGTACTACTAAAACTTAGATCTCTCTTAAGAAGGATGAATGTGTTTCAAGTCACATCTTAGATTTGCACAGGTAGAGGGAAAAATGAATCTGTGGCTGAGTTACCTGGTAGGGTGTGTCTGTACTGCAGCTGTGATGTGATTAGCTTTAAAGGAGGGGTGAAATGCTTGTAAGAGTAACCATGACAACGTAAAGCTCACTGCAGGCTGCAAAAAACACCTGGTAAATGGAATGAAAACTCAGGCAGTTTGGACTTAATTATTATTGCTCCATGTGCAATGCCTGCCTTCCTGTAGAGCCCGTTGATGACATTTCAACGACAGAGAGGTCTCAGAATGATTTCACATGGTCAAATAAGAGATCTCAGCATCTTGTTTTTCTATGCAGATTGTCGTTCTGGGCTTGTCGTTAAAAACAAAAAATACAAAGAATATAGTTGGGTGGGTGTAATTTGAGTTTGAGGCAGCTTTCAGCCAGGCTTATTTTCAGAATTAGGTTGGTTTGCTCAGGGCTTTGTCCAGCTGAGTTTTGAAGATATCCAAGGATGGCATTTCCTCAGCCTCTTTCGGCAACTTGTAGCAGTTTTGAATCGCTCTTCCTGTGCTGTTAACACAGCTGGCAGTAATATGAGTTGGTGTCATCTTCTAATGAGATGCTTACTGGTCTGTGCCCAAAAGTGAGCCATGGTCACTTTTTGCAGAGGTGGCTGCTTGGGAGAGGCCGGTCGACAATGCAGAGCGAACATCTGAAGTTTGGTACACTTTGAAACTGAAGTGAACCTGGAAGCAGCCTGTGGGTTTTCTTTGTTGGTGGCCTTTTTGCCTGGAGAGGAGAGACTCAAACCAATGCAGGTGTCCATTGTTTGGCCTTGTCTGCGTGAAGTGCTGATTTCTCATCCTGCAGTAGGAGTCTGCCAGGCAAACAGATGTTATCAGCAGCTGGAGTCACTCCCCTTCTCCTGATTGTCCTATAGTCTGAAATATTCACCTGTAATTGTTTGAAGATGCTTTCCCTCATATCCCTGTCATATATGTATTCTGTTTGCTTTCACACAGTCCAATATATTTGTAAAACCAGAAGGTGAAAGCACAACTTTGAGATATGTAGCACAGATCATAAAGTGCTCGCAGGAACTGTCATTCAGGGAAAGATTGAGGAGACGAACTGGCTGTGAACATGGGAGCAGGTAGGATGACAAAAATGCCATCAGGGTGCAGATAGCAAGGATGCATTAACACAGAGGAGAGGGAGAAGCTTTGCAGAGAAAACTAACTAGAAATGATGGTAGGAAATGAGATGTCAGGGAAAAAATGTTGTTCTTAAAATATAATAGCCTTGTTCAAAACTTCTTTAGCAGAAAACACAACTGGGGAAGTGGCTTGTAATGTCAGAAAAATTAATGGGTACTTGAGTTCTTGTGAAATTATTGTAAAAATAAAACTTGCAAGCCATTAGGATACTGTTTTGTATCTTGAGTTCAGAAATAGCATCAAATGCACTTTACTAAATAGACTGTCTTTCTACTTGGTGCACGTATTGCCATGGTGAGAGGAGAATTAAAAACAAATCATTTGTTCTCGAGAGATCAATAATAAAAGCTACACTTCTGAAAATAGATGTTTACGTGGAGAAGGAGATGAAGCAAGGATATTTTAGGTTTACTACCCTCTTGATATGTCTGAGAAATTTTTGGATTAGCCAGTGATTGCTTTGCTTGTCCAGTGGGAGCAGGTCTGGTGGAAGGAAGCTGATGAACAGGGCAGAGCTGCACCAGGCTGATGTGTGTTGTTGGATGCAGCTTCCTTCTGTGCCCAGTGAGTTGGGAAACAAATAGCCCAGTTCAGAGGGGTTTTTTCTGGCAATTAGCAAGCTCCTCCTGCCTGATTGAAGTGTTGTAGTGGTTATGGTTATTAATGTAATACCATGTCTCTGTGGCATGGTAGTCCCGAGCATCAAATTTACGTCAGGACACCAGATTGTCACTTTAGTCCATGGATTCAGCAAGTAGGGGGAAAAATAAAGCGATGGGGGTTTCTTCTGGCATATAAGTAACTCCTGTAGTTGCATGTAGTTAGGGGAGGGAAAGAACATGCTAAATATTCTGGCATGGAGGTGGAGAGTGATGGATGGAAGACTTGTTCATGTCGTGGATTCAGGGGGCAGCATGGTCTGCACTCCTCAATTTCTCAGCTTTTAAGCTATCTTCACGTATCTTTCGCTTCTTCCTGAACAATTGTGAATCAGGTTTGGGCCCCTTGCTCCATAGGGATATGGGGAAATGCTGTTTTGGAGGAGCTTTGGCTCTCTCCCTGTGCACTCCTTGGATTTAACTTATCTGGGCGTCAGTCATGGCAGCCCCACGGATCTGGTTTTCTGTTTTGCAGCTGTGAGGCTCACTTTGGAAAGTGTTCCTCCATTCAGGGGAGCAACTCCAGGGCACACTTGGAGTTGTGCACTGTGGGCTTTGTGGTAACCATACACTCATCTGGAAACAGGCAACGTTTTCTAAAAAATGCCTTTTTATACAATATTTAACTTCTACTTCTTTAAAGCCATTATTATGGATTTGTGGTGTTATAAAGTTTATTTGGACACTCAAGCAAAGAAATCCAATATAATTTACCGTGTCTAATTAATTTGTTACATTCCAGGCTCTGCTCTGGCCACTTGCTGTCAGTAAAACTTTCTCTTCAATGAGGGTGGAGGAACTCGGAAATTTTTTGCAATTTGGAAGCTGTACAAAGCAGAACAGGTGACTGAGGAAAGGGCGCTTCATCAAATCTGCTGTCAAATTGTAAATCCCTGCCTACAAATACAGAAATGCTAAAGTTAGAAGTGCTAGTTTCTCCCTGAAATAGTGATATTTCAACCTGGTTTGTTTGGGTTTTTGGTTACTTGGTTTACTTTGGTTTTTTGTAACAAAGGAAACATTTTTAACCTGATTAAACTTCAGAATTTGGGACCTAATGAAAGACTTAATTATCAGATACAAAGCAGATGTTAATCTCAAGTTGAAAAATAGGAGTCAAAGGAATGATGTACTAAGCGTGTTACTCTTTAAATATTTGTTAGTATTTTCCCCACAGCATTCATTTAAAGCTTAAAAAGTGTCACTATCAGAGTCTAGACATAAATTTGACCAAATCCTGTTTTATGGTGCCAGTTGTAATTGTGGTGGCTTCAGGTTTTTGTATTCATCAAAAAGCATTTTCACCTGTGCAAACTATCTGTCTTAACTTCAAAAAGAGTGAAGGGCTTTGGAAAGATATTAAATTGCTGTTAAATTAAATTAAACACTCTGGATAGTATTCTTCTCAAAGACTAGCCACAGCCAGAATATAAGGGGGAAAAACAGGACCTTAGTGCCAAGGAAAATCTGGCCCCTTTGAAATTCGGGGACCTCATTTTCTCCCGCCTGCTTTTTATTCAGAGATTGCAAGAGGCTCTTTCCTTTTCCAACTCCCAGTTGAGTTCTCAACTTTGAATGAACTAGTTGAAATGAAGAAAATACTCACTACACCTGCTAGCTCTATCAAAAGCAGAAGTAATTAAGGCAAAAAGTCTTTCTTTGCAAGAGAAATAAAAAATGCTTACATTTGAGGGCAAAAATGTCAGAATCAGCATTTGCTCCATGGGGAAAGGCTGAAAATAATAGAGCTGCTAGATGCAGAATGTGATTTCCTGGTGGTTAAATCTTGACGTGATTTCCAGTCAGGTGGTGCAAAAGTCCTGAGCTCTTCAAAATAATAGAAGTGCCATTTGTTCTGCAATATGAGAAAAACTTGCAGAGGGAACTTGGAGCTCCAGCTATTTCTGTGAAATAACGTGTTTGTAAGTTTTGGTCTCAGTTCTCTTTCGTCGTTTTAAGCAGCTAGAGTTTGTTTCACTTTTTAAATGTCTGGTGTGTTGTGTTGTTTTGTTTTTTAATTTAACTAAAATCCTGGGCTGTATTTTTGACTCACAATATGTACTTATAGTGTTGATTTTGCCCACCTCCCAGTGGAGTGGGAAGGTTATAGCTCTTCCTGGCCTGTCTCAGACCTGGGAATTTTGTCAGCACCCAGCCTGGTCAGGGTTTCACAATATTCAAGGTGTGTGTCAGAAGTAACAGTTCCAAGCCAGTTAAGAACTGGGGAGAATTGCTTCCTTTTGTCTGTCCTTTAAGAAAAGTGTATGTATAAAATATTCATCTTAACTGTCTTACTACTCTGTGTTGGTTAATCTATGCATTGACTTAACACCAAAAATTCACCTGGCAGCAGTCACTTTTGTGGACAGGGAATAAATTTGATCTTCCTGCCACATTGCTTGTAAAAAAGAAACATTTGTGCTTCTGACCAAATGCAGATTTTATCCCAGATTTGTGAGCTTGCTCACAGAGTGCAGCACTTGCATAGGTTTTTAAACTGCAGTGGGATGGGGCTTTGAGCAACCTGGGACAGTGTAAGATGTCCCTGCCCATGGCAGGGGGTGGAATGAGATGATCTTTGAGGTCCTTTCCAGCCCAAACAATTCTGTGAAGTCCTTTCTTAGGTATCACTGATGAGTGAACCTGTCTGGGAAAAGAAAGGGAGTGTTTAACAGCAGGAGCATCCCAGTACTGCCTGGCAGAGATTGCATCCCAGTATTGCCCATCATCTGCCTGACTCGAAGTCAGGCAGGACGCCCTGCCATTGCACTCAGAGTGAGGTTCCAGGGAGCAGTTAGCAGGACAGACAATGTTTGCCTGTCCTTCAAGGACTGGAGTGAACCTGCTAGACCTGCTGGAGCATGCTGAGTTCTCCAAGAGCTTCTCCCAGCCTGCTTTTGCTCTCAGAGCAAGCTGGAAACTTGACAGTGTTTTTCAGAACTTGGGGTTGACACACAAACTGAACACCAGTTGGGCAGGCAGTGCCTGCAACGCTGTGCCCAGTGATGGAATGGCATTAAACCCACTGTGGCACAAAGCAGGGCTCTTGCAGGAGCCTGGGAAGCCGTTGGTGTGTATAAAAGAACAAGGGGAAGGAATAGGGAGTTGGGGAGCTAGCAAGGATGAGCATCCTGCTTCTCCCTTGAGGGAGTGTTATCCAAAGGGGCAAAGTGGGGAGAATAGCTGCCACCAAGCAAACAAAAAAGGCCAGGGAGAAGTTTAAAAGTTCCCAAGAGAAGGAACAAGACTGGCAGAAGGTGTTTGACAACCATTTCTGAGTGAGTCACGCTTAGCTGTCTGTCTGGAGCCAGGAGGAATTTGCAAAGCTGAATAATTGTCCCTATTTATTTCTTAAAATATACAGAATGTGACAGTGCTCCAGCTCGTGCATTTTGGCATAAATGTCTTGCAGTGGGCTGGTATTTTCCCCTGGTTTTAATCCTTTTTCCTTTGAAATTGCAGTCTTGCTTATCTTCTTGCTGCTCCATGCTCTGTCTTGCTGTGCTGGTGGGAGGATGGATCCCCCTTGCCGTGGGTCGATGTCTTATGTGTCTGTACCTTCCACTAAAGATGAAACCAAGAGTAATGCGTGTCTGCCTGATTTTGGTTTTCAAAATTAGGTTAATTATATGATTGCATGCTTTGTAGAACAAGATAAGTTACAGGGTGTTTATTTTCCCTCTTGACAGCAAGCAGGTAGAAGAAAACTTGAGCTCAGGTGCTTGCACAGTTGGGTAAACGTTGGTGATCAGAAATATTCAAGTTTGGGACAAGGTTTGTTAAGGCTGAGTTCTGCAAGAGCTCTCACAAGCATCTGTAAATATGCATATACCCACAAAACCCATCGGAACCTGTGAGAAATGAGGCAAACTTGCCACATTCGCACTTATTATCTGATCTAAATGTAATATGCAATTACGGTTTTGTAATTATAGTGTTAAGAAAAATCAATTTTGTGCTGCTCGTACTGAAAGAAAAGCGTGAGACTGCAGACTGAGGGATGACAAATGTGTGTATCCAGGGGAGAAGCAGCACACAAACACCTACCAGCATTTGTAAATGACACACGCTGATAGAAGCTATTGTAAGTTTATTAAAACTTAAGACAATGTTTTTATTTTGGAAAAGGCAAACAAGCTGGGTGCACAACCAAGCGCTGAAGTTTTGGGGTACCTTCCTTGGAAAGCTCAATGCAGAACCCAGTGATGTCTTGCGAGTATGGGAGGCTATTTTGTGGGAAAAGTGATGTCAGCCTGGTTTGATGATACTCAGCCATGATGTTTAAGTTGTCTGGGCTGGTTTTACCCAGGGAATTCGTGACAGAACCTCTCTAGTTTCCCTGCTGTGAACAGAAAATCCTTATGAAAATATCATTATTTCCTTTGTCAATAAAGAGGTGCTTGCAGTGAGAGAAATTGTGCAAGTTGTTCTTCCTCCTTGTGGGGGTTGTGTTGCAGCCAGCAGATTTTTAAGCAAGTCAAGATTCATTTTTGTTATCCAATCCATTTGTTCAAGTAGAGGCAGAGTTAACTGAGGGTGTATGCTGAGGAGAAATTGAATTTGTGCACACTTGCTCTGTCTTGTTTTTTTGCGCCAAGTGCGATACAAGGAAATGGTTGAAATTAAATTTGGAAAACAGCCATTTTAATATTGCTGCTGTTTTCAGCTGTAATATTGTAGCAACAACTTAGAGAAAATATAATTTCATCCCTAGTGGTGGCATAAGAACAGTGCTCTTTGCAGCTGTGGAGGAAGCTCAGTCATGTCAGTAACACTGAATTTAGGGCAGGGAAGAGTGAAAACTGCCCCTCAAGTTCAATGATGTGTAACATTGAGAGCTGTGTTTTTTCCCCTCTGGTTGCACTGAGTTGTTTGAATGCTTTTATTTGCTTTGTTATTATGTTCTGTGGTCTTCTCTCTACAAAATACCACTGAAACAACTGGTTATCTCGGTATTTTTTTCTTAGAGCAACCTGGATCTTGAAGATAAGAAGAAAATGTAAAAACTTCTCAGTACCTCTCATTCTGTATGCCTGGGAAATGGTCATGAATGTCAGAGCAACGTGCACAGCTTTCTTTTCTCTCTTTCTCTCTTTCTCTCTTTCTCTCTTTCTCTCTTTCTCTCTTTCTCTCTTTCTCTCTTTCTCTCTTTCTCTCTTTCTTTTTTAACATCAAAGTATTGGCATCTAGGTTGATGAGTCAAACCAAAGGCTTTTTATTTGATGGAAATAGTCTTAGCAAAAATCTCTACAGATACTGAGCCAAACCTATTGATACGAGTGGAAGTTTCTGTGGTTTGAATGCCTTCAGATCAAGTCCAAAGTAAGGAATATATTTGAGACAGATAGTGGTGATAATCTTTCTCTCCTGACCTTTTCTGGAAACTGGCTGTGGTGCTGTTTCAAGGCCAAGACCGACAAAATTTCAAGGAGTAAGTTTTCATCTAATTTCGTGATGGTAACTCAGTGACATTTTTTCTTTTTGAGATCTTATTCCTAGTTCTTACAACTCAGAAACAAATTCACATCTCTGTGACCTCAGTTTAGCTTAAGGTTCTTTTCCATACATTTTAATTTTAAACATTCATGACAAGCAAGATTTTTAATGAGCTCTGAATCAGTCTTGCACCTCAGTGAGGCATGTTCAGGGAAATTAGACCCATATTGTGTGAGAAAATAAGATAATCTTTCTGTCATGCTTGCGTTTAAAAGCCTGGGTCCGTAGTAGACAGTTTGTAATGCTGTGTGGGATGCAATTGAGTAGCTGTCTATTTTTACAGCTTATCTGGAGAATCCCTGGTACAGACTGTTCAAATGGATACCAAACCTGTTGTTAAACCTTATTTGCTTATTTGCTTATTCTCTCTACTGACTCACTGCTGTTGATCTAAGCTCTGTTTTCCAGCCTACTTAGACACCTGTGGTTGCCAGTGGTGGATCTAAAATAAATGAGGCCTGAGTGGAGACTGCTTTTAGTGGTGCCATGGCACAGTGGGAAGGGGTCTTGGGATGCTTTGTTGAAGTCTGGGGCAAAGCCCTGGGTAAATACTCTCTCCATTGGTTTTGTGTGTTTTTTTGCATCACGGGGATCAGGCTCCCAAATTCCTCATCCCACAAGGAGATGTGGTACAGTGCAGGAAGTGGGAGTCCATCAATGACCTGCTGCTTTCCTGAATATTTTCCTGTTATCAGGGTTGCTTGCTATGAATATATAATTTCACTTTTAAAAGCTGGATAGCCACTGCACTTTTGTCTTTCAGCTAGAAGAATATTGTGTATTCTGCAAGGAAAAATTATTTCTTAGTAGTAACTGAGGTAAGCATTGATCATAAGATGATCAACATATTTTTGTGTGATATGTCCCAGAAATGTCCAGGAAAATAACCTGCTATCCTTGTGCCAATGTGATACTTCTGAGGGATGCTGGAATAACCAGACTGGAAGCTGTACTTACATTTATCTGCCAAAGAGGTATAGGCAGAGCCATTGGAAGCTTTCTTTCATATCTGTGCCCTGACTGTTGGGTAGCTGCTTAGTATTCTTGGGTTGTCAGATTTCATAAGGAGAGGTGAGGGAATAGACACTCACGCTGGTGATTTTCATGCTTTTGAAAGAGAAGTAGCCTGAGTGTTCAGTCATCAGAGAGGTTTTTGGAGGGTGGAAACTATAGTGAGAAAAGAGCCATTTTCTCGAGCTCCTGGTTTCTGCTGCTTTTTGTCTGTCCCCATGCTCATGAAGCAGCTCACAGAACAGGTAGATCTCACTTTGAATAAAAAATAGGTGTTGATGTTCTTTGCATGTTTTCTATGAGCATTGTTAGTAAAATTCTGGAAAATTGTCAGGAAACTCTTGATGGGCAACAAAATGCCTTTCATGTACTGCTTCTGACTTACAACATCATTAACCCATCTTCAAAGACAGGGTTTGCCAAGTTTATACAGACAACAAGGAGGCTTAGAAAGCTGCATCTGAAAAATATAGTATTTTAGAACATGATGGTGAAAGGTAGAATTCTGTGTCTTAAGAGTTTCACTCATTCCTCAGCTAGCAAAAGTGTCAGGAGGTAGGTAAAATACCAGATTTCAGGGTGGGGGTAAGACGTTCAGGGCAAAAGATGGCTTTAATTAGTTTCATAAGTGCAGGTAAATATGGCACAGAAAAACTGAAGGCAAAGGTCTAGAGATGTAAGTACTGCCTGCCACAGTTTTTGTTGTTGTCAAGCATATTAATTCTAACGGGGTTTGAATATTAGGATCAGTGGACCAGTTTCTAATTTCATGCTCATATTCATGCAAACATTATGAACTTCAGAGGGATTGCACACACATGACAGCAAGAAATTAATTAAAATCTGGAGGTCAAACTGAATATACTCACAGAATGATTAATAGCTTAATTTTTAATTTTGAGTTCATAAATAGCTATGTTTCATGAAATCCTGTAATGTGCTTGTTTTGCATTTGGGTTTTTTAAACCGGATTTCTTAATGAAATGGGGCTGATGCAGTCACGCTTCTTTGTCACTCTCCCTTCTTAACGGCTTTTGAACTTGGTGGCGCATTCCAGTGACATTTGGCAGAGGTAGAAGTCTCCAGCAAGTTTAATCATTAGGACTTCCATGAATATAGAAAGCTGGGTAAAGGAGAAAGGTTGTATTCTGACTTCCACTGAGAGGCACATATCTTTTGGATACCAGAGAATCTATGTGAATGTGGGGCCTCGAGACACAGTTCTGTCCCCGAGTCCAGGACAGACCCACTGGCCAAAGCTGAGCCCATCAGTGATGGTGGTACCACGCCTGGGATGATGTGCTTAAGAAGGAAAGTGGGAAAGAACTGCACAGCAGCAATTGTAGCCAGAGAGGGGAGTGAGAACATGTGGGAGAAACCCTGGAGGCACCAAGGTCAGTGCAGAAGGAGGGCGAGGAGGTGCTGCTGGCACCGGAGCGATTCCCCTACAGACCCTGGTGTGAGGCAGCTGTGCCCCTGCGGCCCATGGGGATGCAGAGCTCCATCTGCAGCCTCTGGAGGAGCCCACATGAGAGCCTGAAGGAGGCTATGACCCTGAGGGGAGCCCAGGCTGGAGCAGGTTTGCTGGCAGGACTTGTGAGCCTGTGAGGGTCCCACTCTGGAGCAGCCTGTTCCTGAAGGACTGCACCCCATGGAAGGGAACCAGGTGAGGAGCTGGTGAAAAACTGCCTTCTGTGGGAAGGACTCATGCTGGAGAAGTTCATGGAGGATTGTCATCTGTGGGAAGGACTCCACACTGGAACAGGGGCAGGGTGTGAGAAGTTCTCTCTCTGAGGAAGAAGGAGCAGAGATGAGTAGTGGACTGACTACAGCCCCATTCCCTGTCCCCCTGCACTGCTGAGTGGGAGGAGACAGAGAAAATCAGGAAGTTGAGCCTAGGAAAAAAGGGAGGGGTTAGGGGAAAGTGTTTTAAGATCTGGTTTTATTTCTCATTACCCTACTCTGCTTTGATTGGTAATAAATTGAGCTGATTTTCCCTCATTGTGTCTGTTCTACCCATGATGGTAATTGGTGAGTGATCTCTTCCTGTCCCTATCTTTACCCACAGGCCTTTTGTTATTGTCTCTTCCCTGTCCAGGTGAGGAGGGGAATGATAGAGCAGCCTTGGTGGGCACCAGTCCTCCAGCCAGGATCAACCCACCACACCAAGACATTTGTCTCCTTACCCTTTACTTGAGAGGCACAGAAATAGGGTAGAGAGCCCTGAAGGATGCAAAGCATTTAAGAACTGTTTCATCAGAGCACATAAAAGATCAAGACCAGATTGGATGGGGCTCTGAGCAGCCTGGTCTAGTGGAAGTTGTCCCTGCCCATGGTGTGGGGGTTGGAAGTAGATGATATTTAAGGTTTCTTCCTACCCAAACCATTCTGTGATCAGTACTACGGGGAGGGATCTCTGACTATGGAAGTCCAACAGCCCCGTGAGGTGAGGCTGTAAAAGGCACTGGAAATCCTCTGTGGTTTGAGCTGGATTTTACCCTGGTGCTGTCTGGCAGCGTGGCTGTGAAAAGCAGGCCTTTGGCAATGATGGGAAAGCAGGGAGAGTACTGAAATCCCCCACAGTTCTCAGTGGCTGTACAGGAGGAAATGCAGGTTTTGTGGTGAAAGGTCAATGCTGTGAAGTTGCAAAGTGTTTTCGGAAAACAAGGATGGAAATAAGATTTTACCAGCAGGTCTTTAAAAATGTAGACGATATGGGCAGACTTCAAACAAAAAAAAAGAAAAAAAATTAATAGTGCTGAGACTTGCTGTGTTAGACTAGGGCAGATGTTTACTTCCTAGATACTTCACTAAGCTGATCTTAATACATATGTTAAATGCAGATGTGGTGCTTTTCCTTGTTTCAGCAAATACTGATTTCTTCGTCCTCCCCCCACCCTGACCATGGGATACAACAGAGCAGCTGCTGACCACCTTTTGCCTGTTGCCCTGTCCCTGAATTGCCTGGCTGTCCTACATGGGTAGGAATGCAGAAAACTAAAGAATTCCTGGATTAAGGTTAACTTCTAATTATCTTAAAAGTCAAATACAATTAAGTGAGGGATTGTCCAAATGACACTGGCAGGTTCTGTATCCAGAAGTGAAACTGGAAGGATCAGACAACAAGATTAACCCATTTTTTTAGTTGATTGCTGTCTGTTTTAAAAGGAGGTGCAAATGAACCAGCTTTGCAGGCACACAGGGTGGCTGTGCTGTGTCACCAGCCAGAGTCACACAGCTCTGGGGTGTTACCTTCCCCCTGTGAGGCTTCATCTTGAATCCTGTGTCCAGTTCTGGGCCCTGCACTCCAGAAAAGACATTGAGGTGCTGGACCATGTCCAGAGAAGTGCAGCAGAGCTGGTGAAGGCTCTAGAGAGTAAGTCCTGTGAGGAGCAGCTGAGGGAGGTGGGAGTGTTTAGCTTGGAGAAAAGGAGGCTCAGGGGTAACCTCCTCACTCCCTACAGCTCCCTGAAAGGAGGTTGTAGCCAAGTGGGAGTCAGTCTCTTCTCCCAGACAACAGCAACAGGATTAGAAGAAATGGCCTCAAGCTCTGCCAGGAAGGTTCAGACTGGACATCAGGAGGAATTTCTTCATGGAAGGAGTTGTTAAGCATTGAAACTGCCCAGGGAAGTGGTCAGTCACCATCCCTCAACAACACTCAGGTGTTCAAGAAACAACTGGACGTGGCGCTCAGTGCCATGGTCTGGTTGACAAGGTGTGGTGATAAGTCAAAGGTTGGACTTGATGATCTTGGAGGTCTTTTCCAACTTTAATGAGTCTCTGGTGCCCAGCATGTGGGGCAGGATGCCGGTGCAGGAGTGATCAATCCTGTTTTCCATGTGTAACAAAGCTGGAGAAGCAACGTGACGTGCTGCAGTGTAAGGAGGGACCTGTCCTTTGGGGTCTGTAAAACTGCAATGTCCATAATGTAAGGGACAAATACCAGAGTGCTCCAGACTCTGCTCAAAGCCAAGAAACAGTGGAAGTGAAGCCAAAACATTTTATTTGAGGATAATACCTGACATTCCTATTTCTCCCTGTGCCATTTGTGTGTGCTTTGTGCCCTTGTCTGAAAGGGGCCAAGCTGTGTGTCAAAAGTTGTGCAGTTAAGTGCTGGTCAAATGATTGTGATAGACAGAATCACATTGGAAAAGCTTCCAAGATCCTCGAGCCCAGCCTTTGAATGGTTTGATACTAGACAGTCATCAGCAAAGCTGCTTGTACATGGCTGTACACAGGGCAAGCAAGAACTCAAGAAACAGCATGAGGGGTGGAGGGAATTGTTCTTTTCTTGTTTGTTTGAACTGGCTTTTGAGATAAACCAGATGAAGAGAATGACTCTGGTCTTGGAAGCAAAGAACTTGGTGTTGAATGTTTGGCAGTATTTATTAGAGTATGCCAGTGGAAAAGACAGAGGAGCCCAGTGCTGTGTTAGGGAGTCACTGGATGCCACAGCTGCCTCCCACATGGCAGCGTGTGAACACTGGGGTGCTGTGTTGTCTGGGTGAGACAACTGTAGACTTTTGGGGAGGAAAGAGAAAGGAGGGCTACACTTGTTCATTTCTAAACAGAAATCTCTGCTTCCCAACAGCTGTTCTTCAAGTAATTTATTCATGGAAGAAATGTTTCTCTCTTCCTTGCAGGAAAATACAAGGAAAATTTAGATTATTTATCATAAGTTTCAACACTATTCATCTTGCTTTGCTTTGCTTTGCTTTCTCTGGTAGGCACAATATTGGCTGTGTTGAACCAGGCTTATTTTTTTACCTCTCTAATGTGCTTCTGAAGTGGGGAGGTTACTGATGATGCAAATGGATGTTAATTGTTCAAAAACTAGACACTGTGTCATGAAAAGCAGTACCTGACTGGTAGAAGAGATGATGGAAAACAAGCTTTCACAATAAAATTGCTGTAGAGGTTTATAAATAGCAGCACGCTGTAAGCAGGTGGTGAGTGAAAATGGTTTGATTCCTCACAGCTGGCAGGGGCTTTATTTTTGGCAGCAAGTCCACATCAGCTTGGGATGCCTGACTTGTCAAAATTATTTGTTACCATCTACTGCTTGATCTGGTCATTTGCCACACTTGTAAAAGCTGAGCAAGAAAAAACCATCAGCGAGCAGTGGCTGTCGCAGAAAATCAGGGTCAAACTTTTATTTTTCTGGGAAGAGACATCGAGGCTGTGGTTTGACAGCCTGGCTGGCTTTGTAGGACTTTGGGTACCCAACAGGTCAAACAGGCCAGTGCTGGGGTTTGCAATAACCTCAGTTTGGTGGCTTGGTAAATACAGTTTGCTGGGTTAACTCTGTGCTGGCAGTATTTGTAGTGGATCAAGCTTGTCTGTCTAAGCTCCTGTGGCATTCTGCTGGTTCAGACGTTCTGTACCTGGCACATATTTATATATGTGCCATATTTATATGTGCTCAGAGTTAAGTGCTCTGGCTTGTTCTGTGGAATCAACTCTACACCAATGCCCTTTCCAATGAAGTTTGTACTGCTACATAGCCTAAGGCTTTTTTATTATTTTGCATTTTTTCCCGTGCTAACTGGTATATTTGATCATGGAACTGAAGCTTGACAAAGTGAGAAGTTATTAAACCTTCTCCAGCATGGGTTTTGAATGTGGAAATACCTGATTTCCATTTGCCATGCTTTAGTGTTTGCCAGACTGATGCTGTGTGTGACCTGCCCTGCTCTCTCCAGGGCTGAGGCTCCTGTTGCAGTTCAGGACAGCAGCCCTGAAGGTACAGCCCAGCCCCTCTTTGCCCACTGGGGCTCAACTGCTCACTGTGAGTGCAGGGCTCTGTGTTCCTCCCAGCATTAATTTCCAATTATATGGTACTTGTTTGAAGAGAGGTGTGAGATTAGTCTCTTCAGCAAACAATAATCTTCCTGGTGGGCTGTAAATTGTAAATAATGATTCCTTCCTAATTTTATAAGGGATTTGCACCATCATCAGTTTATTGTGTGAAGACCTGCACCAGGCAGGCTTGGAGAGCAGAGTGTTTTTTGGATTGGGTTCCTCTTGATGAATGAGCCTCGACTGTTTCAAGGCTTTTGCTTTGTCCTTCCTCACAGCTTGTAAATCCACTCTCCATCTGACTCTCTTCTTTGTTGTTTTCTCTCCTCTTTCAGGACAGTTATTCTGAGTGACGGCCCTTGCACACGCTTCTGAGTGGTTATCATGGGCTTCATTGCCTTCCTGAAGACCCAGTTCATAGTTCACCTCCTCATTGGGTTCGTCTTTGTTGTGAGTGGACTGATCATTAACTTCATTCAACTATGCACGCTGGTCCTCTGGCCCATAAACAAGCAGTTTTATCGCCGAGTAAACTGTCGCCTTGCCTATTCCCTTTGGAGCCGTGAGTATGCTGGGAAGAGATGGGGCTGGGAGGGGAGAGGTTTTTCTTGGTTTTGTTTTTGTTAACCAA
>VZRN01006285.1:639079-736438 GCA_013397935.1 Dasyornis broadbenti | reverse complement strand
TTAAAAAAAAAAAAAAAAAAAATATATGCACGTGTATCTGTATACACACAGAGATGAGAGAAATAATAAGTGAGACAGAGACTCTTTCAGAGCAGGTCAAAACAGTCCTTTTTTCCCTGAAATACTGGGAAGTCGTGCAGAAATCAAGGGTCTGATGTGTGTTGCACTCAGGCATTCAAAAAAGTGGGAAGTAAAGCTCCTCTGCACCTCCAACCTTATCTGGACTGATAGGAGGTGTTAATTCTGTCTGATGCCACCTTCATCCAGCATCAGCACCTCTGCTAAGGGTCAATTCTGAGACTGGCTCAGGTACTGAACATACGAGCGATATTGACCATGTGGAGCCCAAGTTGGTTGTGTGGGCTGCAGAGGGAGAGGTCTGTCTTACAGTATCTCATGTAGGTGTGTCTTTAGCTGACCCCTGGGACAGACTTCAGAGTCCCCTTACATCCTGCAGTGTCCATCACTGAGGCCAGGATCTCCTCTTGTGAGCAATTTGTTGGTCTTTTCTTCTTCTGCCCGTGGTTCAGCTCTGCAATGAGTGCAACTTCTTTGTTCTTCTCTCTCAGACCTTTGCAAAATGTCCTCCCTGTGGATGCCTTCTTTCTCTCCTCACAGAGCTTAACAGGGGGCTAGATTTCTGAAAATGTTTAGAGTGTTTAGAAGGCGCCTTAGCCCAAATGTCACCTCCTGTTCCAGCAGTGAATCATCTAATCGGTTTCCATTCTCCATCCCCTCCCAGTATGCACGGCCACTTACCTTAGTGCTCAGCATCCAACTCCCACTTCGGGTAAATGAGTCACCAAAATGAGCGCTGAAATTACAGTTCAGCAGTCCACTGACAGGCACCCACATTTCGTAAATCATCGATGTGAAGTGTCACCAACAAAAACTCTCTAAGTTGTCTGGTTGGGTCTCTTTTTAAGCTTGTTGTCCCTGTCTTCACTGTGCTTTTTGTCCTGCCTACTGAGAAGCATGGGAGAAAGGAAATTAAATAGAGTGGCAGGCAAATTGTCAGGAAAAAAGGTATTGTAAGAGAAGAGCTTAGAAGAAATTTCAAAATGAGTTTAGTTGTATGAGAGTGGGGATATATAGGAGTTTTTATTTTTAATTTGCTTGTAAGAATTTCTTTGTACTTTTAATGATCTAGAATCTGATCTCATGCTGAAAACTATTATTGCATTGTTTGGCGCTTCTGAGGATATGAGCTGCTTGATGTTGTAAGGCTTTAACTCAGCCCCTAGTTAGCATTGTGCATGAAAAAAATCACATTTTCAATGCTGCTGTCTTCTAAACACTGGAAATAACCCACACCATTGTTCAAAGAGGTTTGGAGAAGCTGAGTAGATAATTGGGTTGTACCTAGGATAAACCCTAGTGTATAGCCTGTTATAAATTAACACATTGGGAAATTAAACTCTGAATATTAATGTAAATGTTATGTGAGATTGCAGAGAGCTGATGGCCTGTAATGGAAGAGCTGACAGAATATGCACTTTAATTGTGATTTATAGCAATTTAAGTGAACTGTGTAAATGCAGCAGCTCCAGCGTTGCCATTCATAATGAAATATATTTCAGAATGGGGAAGCCTTTTGGCAAGGAAACCTGTAGGTTGGTGTTCTGCTCTGGATGCTATGCTTTGCTCACTTAATCCAAGCTGTTTATGGTTTTAGGCTGAGGGTCTGTAAGAGAAGCTGCTCTGCGCACCTGGCAGAGGATCAGTGTGCAGGTGATTGTGTATCTGGCTCTGTACTGGAAACCAGGCTCTATTCTAATTGTATCGCCTCTCAAATACAAAAAACACAGCTTCCCAAGGGGAGGGAGAAGAGACTCTACCCAATGTTCCTGACAAACATTTGGGGAAGAAAGTCTGTTGAGCTCTGGCCCCACCATAAACCCATAAATTTTTGACAGGTAGTCTGTACTTCCAGCTCTCCCACGTCAGCTCCTTTCACATGAGTCACACCTTTGGAGAGTGCAGCGTGTTTGGGTTCGTCTGGTTGCAAAAATATCTCTCAAACGTTGGTGCTTTCAATTGAGGGATGTGCTGTGCCCCTTGTTTGCTTTGTTTCTGGATGGCTTGTGATGCTGTAAATGCACCTGCTTTGGTGTGTGGGAAGCCCAGCCACAAGGGTTGGTTGAATCCAGGTGTTGCTTATTCCCTGTAGGAAACATCCTGGGCAGTGCAAGTGTTCCCATTTGTTCCTTCAGGAGGATGTTCTTGCTGTACGTTGGCAGGATCAGTGCCACGCAAAGTAGCTGTAACCCACACACCAAAAAAGGGAAATGAGCCCACTCCTGGTTATAATTACATCATTTGTCAGCACACTTGTAGAGGACAATCTGTTTCCTCGTGGTAATTCTTTGGCTCATCAAACCTCCTCTCTCAGTATGAACTCTGGCAAATCCTCCACTATTTTAGGGAGAAAGATGAAAGAAATATACTGCAGAAAGTCATCTACCCTGGCCTCTGCAGATTTTTTTTTTTTTCTGATTTTGAAGAAGAAACACACACACTTGATTATAACTTTTATAAGCAAATGCAGCAGTTGTAGCAGGTACTGGAGATGTTCCTCCTTGGTACATAGTCAGCAATGGAAAGGAAAAATTGCTCAGAATACCATGCTGTGTTTGGTACCACTGCTCCATTCTCCTGGCTACCTACTCGGAAGGTGCTCTGAGGACACTCTTGCTGTCCTCATTCCCCTTTTGCTGAGCCAGGAGAAACAGAGAAGCGGAGGTAAGTGATCACAAAGCATGCAAAGCTGGGAAGCAATGATATAGAAACCTGTTCTTGGTGTAAAGGAACAGGACAATTCTGTCTTTCCTCTGCCAAATTTCCAAATTGACCAGAGTTAAGCTCTCCTGGTCAGCAAGCTGCGTAACTTTGTTGTTCCTCCAAATGAGCAAGTGTTGAAAGTAATACAGGAGAATAACCTGGTGGGTGAGTGAGTGGTCATGAGTGAAAAAGGTAGTGCTAGGTGAGCTCTGTACCTTCAGCAGACCAGGACTGGTTTTCCCCATTAGTCACCTAAATACTGTGTTTGCCTTCTCTCTGGTGTGGTGCAAAACTGGATCCTAAACTCTTGTTTAGCAGCAAGGAAAGGTGACTTTGTCTGATCCCACTGATCAGAAGCCCTTGTGCAGGAAGGTGCTGCCCTGCTTGGCAAAACCAGGGCCTCCCAGTGGGAAGTGGAAATACCTCCTGGCAGAGCCTGAGAGAGGGAACAGAGGGAGAGCCCTTCAGGTGTAGTAGTGTGGGAAGAGTTGGACTCCTTTTAACTGCCATGTTTGTGAAATCAAATTTTTATTTCATCCATATCTCATTGAAATGAGAAAATACCAACGACCACAGTTTACAGGGAAGCAAATCTTCCTACTGGGAGGATGAACTATTCTCATACTTTTTATAGTTGTCCCATGATGCAAGCAATGCCTTCCATCTGCCTCGATGTACTGAAATGAGGGAAATAAGCTAACCATAGCAACTACAGTCAGTGCATGCTTAATTTAAGGGAAGGAGGTTTTTTGATGCAAAAAGGGGAGGTGGAAAATAGGAATGGGTAACAAATGTTCAGGGTGGAATAAGAGTTGCTCTGTTATTTTAAAGTTGGAATAAATGGAGGGAAAAGGGCTCATTCTTTTGCAGTGAAAGACACAATTTACCATTCCTGTCTTTGCCCAGGTATTTTGATAAATTAGCTCAATTCTCTGCTGTTTTTAACTCTGTGTTGATGATCATAATGCAGAACAATTAGAGCCCCATGTTGTAATATTAAAATCTATCACAGAAGATCTATGCCACTGCATCCCTTTAAAAGACCTTTATTGGTCTGTTTACCTCCATAAGGCTTGTTTCATGTGAAGTGAAAGCATTAGGCTGCATCTATGCATAATTTGTATTCCACCTGGGAGGAACTGTACTCATTTAGTGGAGCAATCAACAGCTCCACTGTCTGTCTTCAGGCACAAAAGTCTTTGGGCTTTTTTTTTTTTTCCAGTGATTGCAAAATTTTGCATTTGTAATGTAATGCCCAAACTTGTTGCTGTTAAAAACTTGGTAAATGTTCCATAATGCATGCGTCTGGTGCCTTAAATACTGTTTAGGGATGGTAATGTGGTTTGGTCTGTACCCTTCCAAGCTTTTGTTTCATCTCTGCTGGGTGGGTTTGGGAAGGTGATGGTGTTGGCAGTCAGGAGAGAGTGGGGCTGAGGGTGAAACTCTAAATGCTTTCTGGAAGGGGCACCCCTAACTCCTGTCTCCACCTTCATCACGTTTGCTAGAGTTGGTAATGCTGCTGGAATGGTGGTCAGGCACAGAGTGCACCCTGTTCTCAGATGAGGCCACGGTGAAAACCTTTGGGAAGGAACACGTCATCATCATCCTCAACCACAACTTTGAAATCGACTTCCTGTGCGGCTGGACGATGACGGAGCGCTTTGGAGTGCTGGGGGTACGTGGGCCATGAGCTTTCCCTTCCTCTGCAGGGTGATAGGTCTGTTTAAAACCCATGTGTAAACAGTTCCTTTGCATTCAACTTTCCAGATACAACTCCATCATCTTAGCTTTAATGTGTTTCACCTCGTTGCACAAATCAGCAAATAACATTCTTGGATTTTCACTTTTGTTTTTTTTTTTCTCCAAGAGTTCCAAAGTTCTTGCTAAGAGAGAGCTGCTATATGTGCCCCTAATTGGTTGGACGTGGTACTTCCTTGAGATCGTTTTCTGCAAAAGGAAATGGGAAGAGGACAGAGATACAGTTATTGAGGGATTGAAACGTTTGTCTGATTATCCTGAGTATATGTGGGTAAGTGTTGAGTCCCTCCTCCACTACTGGCTGCCAGAAGTGAAATGGTGACAGACTGTGGCCTTACGTGTCAGGAGAAGGTGTGCTCCCTTCCAAGTGTTGTCAAGGAAAAGCCATGCTCTGTTTCAGGAGGTCTTTTGGGATATGCTGGTAAAAAAACTGCTGTTTGCCTGCTGGTAAGGGAAGACATTTGAGAAACAGTTCAGAAGCTTGAGAATAATTTATGAAGTAGGCTTGTGTGGTACTTAATTATTTTGTCCATGCTTCTTTTTACATATTAAAAAAAAACCTCCTACATTTGATTACTACATCTGTGTAACCTTAAGCTACATCATCTGAGGTAGGCTGAAAAGACACATAAACAGTCTTTTTTTGAGAAGTGAATTCAACTGCACAGAGTATTTCTATTTTTTTGATAGAAAGTTCCTGTTAGTGTTCATTGATCCATGAAATTACAGGTTTCCCAAAAAGTCTCTATAAGAACATATGGCAAGCTTATATCTGCTTATGCAGTTATATTTTTTCCCTTTTTATTTTGATATTATTTAAAATCAAGGATAAAACATCTCTGTTTCAGTGTGTGCAGAGCTGTTAGACTTCACTGCAGCAGCACAGTGGTGTAACCAACTCATTAACCTTCTTAGAGCTTTCTATGCAAAGGTTTTGATAAATTCTCAGTTTTGCTTTTATAGCAGCACATGTAATGTACAATTATTTGGCTTATAAAACATTAAGAGGCTTTTTATGCATTTTAAGTGAATTTTCAGTATTATCCAGTACAGCTTGTTAAAATGAATAGTGAAGCATTAAGCCTTAACTAGAACATTGTGAATGCGTTGTAATTTTCTACCATTACAAAGATAGAAAAAGTGAGAATCTGGAGAATGTATTTTAAGCTACTTAATTGCTTGAATATATGGATATGCATTATATTGAATATATCTTCCTGATATATTCCTGATATAACCATACCAATTAGAAAATCTCAAGACTGAACGCGAGCTCTTCAAATCTATACATTTTAATGATTCTACAAGTGAGAACCAAGGACTAATCTCTAGGGAAAACAGCTAGAAAATGTAAGGGCAAAATGTAGTTAGCATTGATTATTTAAATCAAGACTTCCTGCTTGATAATTGAAATCATGATTAAAATTGACTTAAGCGAATCAATTTCCTAATTTCTGTGTATTCCAAATGCCACAATTAGGGCTGACTTTTTGCCACCTTAGATTTGGTGCGAGTGTTGTTAAATGTAAAGGTAATTGTAAATGAGTTGTGAGTTGGTACTTACGCCTGATACTTGGTGAAGAGATGAGGCAATTGAAGTGTGTGCCCATGTATGTTTATCTTACACAAATTCTCAGTATTCTGCTGGATTTCTTTTGATATCTCAAGATATCCTTGGGTTCTGTTGCTTTTGTCTTGCACAGTTTCTCCTGTACTGTGAAGGAACTCGTTTCACTGAGACCAAGCACCGCATCAGCATGGAAGTAGCTGAATCCAAGGGGTTACCTAAACTGAAATACCACCTGTTGCCCAGAACCAAAGGTTTCACCACTGCTGTCCAGTGTCTCAGGGGAACAGGTACTGCCAACCAAGCTTTGCACCACTGGTAATGTGTTATTTAGCAGACTCTGTGCAGCACAGCGTAGTCTGCTCTGTTGTTCATTACAATTAGGGAGCTGGCAGTAATGAGGATCCAGCGTGTCAGCTGCTGATTTGTAAATTGCCACAGGACTGTCAGCTACCATTCTTAAAAAAATACTAAGAACCTTTCATGTTGCTTAGTTCATCAAGTCATCTGGTGCTTTATGGAGCTGGGAGTGTCCGGGGGCTGGTGCCGATAAATGTGATGTGTAAACACAAAGTAACGAAGGACTCTGTGATATCATTAATGCAAGGCTTGCGCAAGGCTCTGTTGCTGTCTCAGGCAAGGATGCCAGAAGGTGCTTGCTAGAATTGCTGCTGTAACAGCCCTGCTTTCTATTTTTTTTTTTTTTTGCAACAGTTTCAGCAGTGTATGATGTAACACTAAATTTCAGAGGAAACAAGAACCCGTCTTTATTAGGAATTCTTTATGGAAAGAAATATGAAGCAGATATGTGCGTAAGGTGAGCATATACTGATGGAGGTGAGCCCTAAGATCCGTGCTTTGGCATGCTGAAGTGTATTTGGATTTTACAGGGTAATTTCCTTTCCTGTAGTCCACTTTTCCTTGTCCTTCAGCTTCAGTGGTCCCTTGCAGTAAAGAGTGTAAAGCTCCTTTACATGCCAGTTCTTCTCCCTCACTCAGATGGTTTGATCAGCAGATTAAAAATTTTAAAATGCTGAAATTCAGACATCTTATGAATGAGGTGGGACATTGCTCACATCCCTCACTGGTTTTTTGCCTAAAAGAGTAACTGCTAACACCTAACCCCATGCAGCACGTACACATGCGCACACACACCCCCCTTCTCTTTCTTGCTTTCTCCTTGCTGCCTACTGCTTTAAAGGCTTCTTTGTGATCATAAAAACTTCCAATCCTGTTCAATTTATTCTTTTCCCTTTTATGTTTGGACCTGACAAATGACCTGGTTGTTCTTTCCACAGTTCTTTGGACAGTTTGCTTCTGCTTTTCTGAGGGCTTCACCCACACTTTGGAAAACATTGCTGTGTTCTGGTGACAAGGTTGATGCTTTTAAAAGATTAAAAAAAAAAAAAAGCCTTTCTGCATCCCCCCACACCGTTCCCCTCTGGCCTTGCATCTGTGTGTTGCAGGTGAATGGCACAGGCACTGTACATTGTCTGTCTAATCAAAGCAGGTGTGTCTTGGCAGAGCCTCCAATGGTGAAAACCTTTGTAGGGAATCACAGTGATTATCCAAAGTGTTGAGGTGCAGCAGCAACAGTTTTGAGGAGGAAATGTTATCCAAGGGGAGGCAGAATTCAGCCTTAATGTGCATGGGGAGGGCACTTGTTCCAGTTCTATTCTCAGGTGCTGCAAAATCCACAATTTTTTAGTCTCTCAGTTAAAAAGACTGCCATGGAGGTGTCCACAGAGAAATGGGTTGCTCATTTGCAAGGGGTATAATTTTCACTATTTTTAAACTTGCCAAACATATCCTTGATGAGAAAAGTGAGCAGACAATTTGCCAGCCAGCAAAACAGCTGGTCAGGTAGTTCCACCTGTAATTCCACATGGCAGATTCATGTAGGATAACTAGCTGGATCTGGGCTGCACATGCATGGATGCACATCTGTGCAATTATACACTGAACAGTGGCAGCCTTCAGTTAAATATCCTATAGTTTGCTAATGGAGGTGCAATTTTGTTTTATTTCTTGGAGAGGTAATGGGAGGAAAGAAGAGAAATGTAGTTTTCAAAGGTGTTAGAAGAGGTTTGGGTTTGTAAAATTCTACTGAGGATGGTGTTGCCAGGTGAAATTACTAATCATACCCTAGAAAAAGAAACAAACGGCTGTGCTTAGATAATTTTGATTTAATATATGTTTGTGGACTGAATCAATATTCTCAAGGTGCTTTTCTACACTTGAGGCTTTTTCTCTGTTTTGGAGAAGAAGCTATGAGAGTAAGGACATTATTTTTACAGATTTTTTTTTTTTTCTGAAAATGGAACATGTCCTTATTGTGCCAACAGACTTATCGTAGCTCAGAGAAGGGAAGCACATAAGCTCTTGTTCTTGGTATATGCAGACGTAGTTACCTGTGCAGAGGTAAGCAGCTTAGCTCTGCAGTGGATCCAGTCTTTATCCTGACTGCCTCCAGAGGAAATAATCAGGAATTTAACCAAATGTTGTTGCTGTGAGTCCCCTCTAGTGGTGACAGCAACACTACAACAGCTTCACCAGAGAGCTTTCAGCAAATGACTGTTTACTGAGCTTTTATTGAGCATTATTTGTATGAATTGAGCAGTTACTCTTGTTAGAGCTCATGTAAGTAAATCTGTCAAATCTGGTGTTCAGTTCGTTTACGGGATTCAAAAGTCATTAGGAATGTATTAGAACATATTCACAGAATCAGAGCAGTTTGGGTTGGAAGGGTCTGAGAAGATAAAAGAATTCAGGGAAATGGTTGGCTCTTCACCTCTACAGAGAGGGTCTTGGAGGGCACCTGTTCTCAGTGAGGTCAGGGCTGGCACTGGACATGATTGTCACACACCCCCAGAACTGTGTCCCTCAGTCTGTGGGGCTGGAGAGGCAGAGAGGGACAAGAGCAGGCACTGCAGATGTTTTCCCTAGAGTTGGTATGAGGTGCATTTTAGTCGCCTCTCCCGTTACTTCCAAAATGGGTTTTTCACTACCAAAATGTAATGAACACTTATCCTTGGGTTTTCCACTCGCTTGTCTTTTCCCAGCTCTGAATGCCTCAGTCTGAGCTCACTGGGAATCAACCAGTGGTGGATCCGGTGAAGGAGGAACAGTGTTTGAATGCTTATTTTACTGATGTGCTCTGAAACTGATAGGAGCTTGTACAGTTTCTTTTGTCTTAAAAGCACCCAATTCTCAACCTAAAAGCTCAGATTCTTGAGTCCCAGTTCTCTTTGTTTACAACCTCTGCCATCAGTGACAGCATTGGCTGTGATTTATGCCCTTTAGTGAATGGAAGATCCCCTCTGGCAGAGGGATAAAGTCAAATACCTGGATTTTCCCTTAATTCTTTTTTGTTTTTCTTCTTTTCATTTTTTAATCTCTCTACTAAACTAGGAGATTTCCTCTGGAAGATATCCCTCAAGATGAAAAGGAAGCTGCAAACTGGCTTCATAAGCTTTACCAGGAAAAGGTAAATTGCTTTCTTTCTGTCTTTGGCACTTGCACAGAGGAGTGTATTAAGGCAGTGAGTAATACACACTCTTCCACTGGATGGAGAGGATATTCTACATAAATTAGGCAGCCATCCCTCAAAGTGCCGGAAGGAGCAGGACAGAGGAGCCCCTTGGCAGCAGAGGGCTGGGGAGCGAGGTCTCAAATTGCCAGGAAGCACAGTGGAATTCAGAGATATGCCTGAGCTGTGGAAGACTAATAGCAATCCACTGTCTTTTTACATTTTTCAGTGCTTGGATCTCTGTCATGCATTTCTAAAATCTCCATTTTCCCTGTGGGTGTTTTTAGGCACTCGAGAAGAGTGATAACTGTCTGTCAGGGACAGCCACTCCCAGCTTTCAGCTGCAATTGTTCTTTGCTTTCATTTTTCTTCCGCTGTCACTTTCCTTCTGCCTCCTGGTAATTCTTCTGCAGTGGTGTGTGACATGGGACAGACAGTCCCTGGGATCTGCTGCCAGGGACTGACAGAGCACATGCCTAGCGTGCCCTCAAATGGCTCAAAGCTTTTCCTTGTGCCGCTTCTTTTTCTAACCTTAGATGGTTATTTTCTTGACCACAGATTTAACAGTTCTGTGGGGAGTAGAAGAGAACTGTAATTAATGTTGTCGAGCTCTAATTGATGGATTATTGAACTTGAAAAGTGTGTCTTGATTTCTGTGTTATCTTTGTGGGAAGAGAGAATAGCACAGAAAGTTTAAGTATCTTGGGCTTTCCCCAGCTGCGATGACCTGTGCTGCAGCATTTCCAGGCTTATTCTCAATCCCTAGGTAGGCAGCAAATTGTTCTGAGTTTCATTATATTTATTTCAACCTAATTTGTTTGAATACCTGAACTCTGATTGAGTTAAGGAGAGACAAGTTATCTTACAAAGAGCAGTAGCTCATCATCATCACCCCCCACCTCCCCTTAGCAGGTCTGTAGAACCACTGAGCCTTTGAGGTTGAAAAAGACTTCCAAAAAACACCGAGTCCAGCTATCAACCCACCCAGCACCATCACCATGTTCACCACTAAACCATGTCCTCAAGTGCCAAATCTGTGTTTTTTCAAACGTTTCCAGGGATGATGACTCCACCAGCTCCCTGGACAGCCTGTTTGACTGCTTGATAACCCTCCCCATGAAAGTTTTTTTTTCCTAATATCCGATCTAAACCTCCCCTGGTGCAATGTGACACCATTTCCTCTCATCCCTCCTGATGTTGGCTGTACCTCTGTTCAGATTTGGTGTGAGATGTTGCCAGGGAGGTATTGCTAATATACATGGGTATTATACATATTGATCTTAGAGTGTTAGCAATACTTTGTAACTGGAATCCTCTTATGCCAGTTATTCCCATGACTTTGTAACTGGAATCCTCTTCCTGCACAGAGGATGTGTCCTCAAAAGGCTGTTATTGGCAAGGAATGCCTTGTGCTTCCCAGCCCTGTGTAAGGGAAATCAAAGAAAAATAAGGAATAAGGTAAAATAAGAAATAGCCAGACTTGAGCCATCTTTGGGAACAGCTTGGAAACCTTAAAGAACAATCTTACAGACTGAGTGAGGACTGTGGGCACCTTGTTCCTTTGAGTGATGTGTTCCAGGATTGCATCTCTGCAGGCTCGGCTCGGGATGCTGTTGGAGTGCTGAGATTAGGGCTGGTGTGGTGCTGCCTCTGCCCTCCAGCTCGTGCCTTGCCCTCCCCTCCTGCCTCTTTATACAGCATTTTTCTGCCATGCTTTGCTGAATCATGCTGACCTTTCTGGAAGTAAAAACGGGAAGGAAAAGCACCCAGTTAAGAGAGTGTCTGAACTGGTCTCTGGCCTGAAGCTGCCCTAAATTCCTAAGTAATTAACAGATAAGATGAAGGTATTTGGTAGTGGAGAGGATTATACGGTTTCTGGTTTTGATGGTGCCAAAATTGCCATCAAAGGGCTTAAAGGTCACTTGGGTGGTCAACAGAAATGCCCAAATAAATGACAGCAGATGGATTTGGATGCTGTGCACTCTCGAGGAGTTTGTGCCATGGATACTGTCCTTGATGCTGTCCTGGAGCTGACTAATCTTGGGCTGCTTGGTGCAAACATTATGAACCTGTTTTCTTTTCTCTTTCCCCCAGGATGCTTTGCAAGAGATGTATAATCAGGAAGGTGTATTTCCTGGCAAGCAGTTTAAACCTCCTAGGAGACCATGGACCCTCCTAAACTTTCTTTTTTGGGCCACAGTTCTCCTCTCTCCTCTCTTCACATTTGGCTTTGGAGTTTTTGCAAGTGGATCACCTCTCCTTATCCTTGCATTCCTGGGGCTTGTTGGAGCAGGTAATAAAAGCAGAGATGATGCTAAGCCCAGTGTGATATGTATCAAGATCCTTTACATCCAATAAGTTCTGTGTATTAATTAATAAGAACGGGGCTTGCAGGAAAATATTTGGAGCTCACTCAGTAGTCTCTCTATTGTACAGCATTTTTAATTGTTTCAAAAGCTTTAATCCAGGCAAACTTGCCTTCATATTTTAGGCAAAAATTGTAGTAGTAGCAGGTGAGTCTTGTAGCCCATTATTCTGGTGCCTGAAGGAAAAAATACTTTTACTGGACAACTTGTCTGAATTTAAAAGAAACCCAAAACAACACCACAAACAAACAAAAAAATACATAAATACCATTCACCCACCAACAAAAAACCACTAACAATAAAAAAGGGAGAAGTAGGGGGAGGGGATATGCTTCAGTGTTCATGCTACATGTCCTGTTAGCCAACAGAAGCAGTAATAGTATTTTTAAATCTGGATTGTCCGCCTCTTTGAGTGTCATTTGACCTGTGATCCATGTACAGCCTCGTACAGTGCACTGCTGGTCGCCACTGACTTGGGGATTGGGTGAACTCACGTGGGTTCTACTTGTGTGTTTACATGTAACTTCCTAGATGCTTGAACTGACTTTAATATGCCTCTCATTTCTCTGTTATATTTTAAAGCTTCCTTTGGAGTTCGTAGACTGATAGGAGTAACTGAAATAGAAAAAGGCTCCAGCTATGGCAACCAGGAATTCAAGAAAAAGGAATAACTGATGGCTGCAGTTCAGCACATATAACCAGACTATGGTATCCGATTAACTTCAGTTAAAAAACAACAACAAACACTTAGAAACTATCTTTTTCTTAATAACTGATGACTAATATTAATGAATAAAACTTGAGCCAAGAATGAAGAAGTTGGAGGCATCGGCTGAAGAGAACGCACCAACCCTTCTGCCTGTTCAAGGATTACTGTAGTCAATCTGTGGGAGAAAATCTGGGGTGGGGTGGAAGAAGAAACTAAATTTTTTCTTGCTTTGTTGGGGGATTTGGGGTGGGGGAGAAAAGAGGGCATTGGCCATGGCCATGTGTATCTTCAGATGACTGAAAACACTGGTTTCTGTCAAGAGCACTACACTCACTTTTACAACAGGAGCCATTGAATGTTTCCTCTTGCTAAAGCCAACGTAACATTTATTGATTTACAACTTCTCTTACTAATGAGCCAGGAAAAACCACCCTTCTTAAATTAATTGACAGGTGTTCTTTGGGTTAGAGTCTTTTTGGCTGTGTTTCATGGCTACAGACGAAATCCTGTTTGTATGTTACACTGACACTTTTTATTTTCAAGCAACATCTTAAGACTTCTGTAATGCAGGAGAATGGATAGTGGAGTTTGGAAGCAGCGTGTTATCCATCAGCACATCCCATAGAACAGATCCAGTAGCATAAAATTCTCATCCTTACTCCTGCTAACTGCTCAAGGCGGTTTAATTTCAAAATACTACTTCAGTCTTGAGTGCTGTTTGCCCTGTTTCACATCAGATGTGATAATTTTGAATCTATTTGGGCTTGTTTGGGTTTTTTTGAATTAATGGTTGACCATGGGATTTACAGTTGTTCAAAGAAGGAAATTTTTTTCAATTCTCCTTTTATTTCTGTTTGCATCTCTCATTACCAAAGTCCAGTTCAGCCAACCTCTCTCAGTTAACTGAGAGGCAGCACTAGAAATTAGCACAATAGTTTTCAAAATGTCTTCTTTTGCAAAAAATGTGAAAAGGAGAGGTCTGTAGCAGTCAGATTTTGAATTCTGGCATCCCTTGAACTTCTAATGAGAGTTTCAACATTGATTCAGATGGGGCCAGGACCTTACCCTGTGTGTGTGAGGATAGGGTGTGCTGCTCTTTTGACTTGGTCATGCTTTAGATGTTCATGTGAAGTTTTTTGCAAGGTGAGCTGTGCTGTTAAGCATTAGAAAGAGTATAAGGTCTCTTCAGGGATTTTAAGTATCTTTAGTTTTGCTTGTTGACATGTTGGTCTTTTTCACTGAAAATTAGAGTTCAGAATCATGTCTGTACCTGTCTCTCTTTCCTTTCTTTCCTTTATTTCTCTTTTTCCTTTTTCTTTTTCTTTCTTTTTCATTTTTTACAAACGCACATTCAGAGGTTTCTGTAGATTTCTGCTGTATGCATAGCTGGAGAATTATTTGCAAGCAGATGGTAACTATACCTGTATGTTCAAGTCTGAAGGTCACAATCTGCATTTGTCTGCTCTCAGAAGTGGGTGAAATGAGTTGCAGATCTATAGCTGAGGGCAGAAGCTGACCCTCAGGGTCTGTATCTTTAACCCAGCTGCCACTAGAATATTTATCTCACTTTTGTAAAGAGCAGATTTTATCAGAGCACTGGTTGTTGTTTTCATCTTTTTTCCAGTAACCAAGATAAGAGAGTAATAATTTACCTTCTTTCCGTATTTGCTCTTAACTGTTGGAATGTAACCTCTTCTCCCACAGGTTTTTCTGTTTTCAAACACTGAAAGAGCAATTTTGTAACCTAGGAAAATATTTTACTTGGGGTCATTAATCACTTGTTCTGTCATGCACTTGATTTTTATTTGTGGTCTTTTCAACAAGAGCATTTGAAGGATGACCTGCGTCCTGTCTGTCTCCTGTTAGACTCCACCTCACTGAACCCTTGTACCCAGACCCCCAACGTTAGTGTGTCACCTTCGTCCCCTCAATAAATCTTCCCTAAGAGAGGGGGTGCAAAACTGTTGCTAATGTTAGTGGAGTTTGGAATGTGCTTTGGGAGCTGAGGAGAGCAGAGCCTAGCCATAACTCTGTTTTCCTTGCTGGATGTTTTTGTACTTTGTCTTCAAACACAGTCAGACATCCAAATGCTGATAAAGTTAACTCTGGCTTTCCCCTGTTTTTAACGGGAGGACTGAGAACAGTGGGGGTTTCTTTCTTTCTTTTTCTTTATTTTTTTTTTTTCTTAACTAATTCAGTAATGGGTATAATTCTTGCTTCCTAGAAAGATGTTACAAATGCTGTATACTTGCTTCCTGAAGATGATATTGAGTATATATAAATTGTACTGGCTTAGCAGAAGAGGCTTGCGAAGCAGGCTGACCATTGACTATGTTTTATACTTACATTTTGAGCAGTATATTAATGGGCATGACAAGAATGTCACAAAATAAATCCCTTCTTAATGCTGAGAAGAGGGGAGCTGCTTAGAGGAGAAAGGAATTAATAGCCTTTCTCTTTACAGGATCCTTTTCTCCTCTTAGTGCATGTAACTCCCTATTCAGGATCATGGGATTAGTGCATGTACATCAAGGGGAGAATAATCAGCATTTCATATTTTCTTATCATAACGTACTGGTCATGCTTTCTTTTTGAAAATATAATAAATACATCATCAGATACTTAAATTTTGCTCTTCTAAACAGACATATCAGTAACCACTTGAAAAACTGAAACCTACAGCAGTGCACTAAACAATACAAAACCAACACGAATCTCTTCATTTTGAATTTTGTCTCCTCAAATAGGGGTTTTTATACACGCGCGCGCACACGTACACAGAGTATGTATAAATTAAAATGACTGGAAATAGCTGAAGTTAATGTCACTAATGAAGATTTAGCAGGTGGATTGGATTGGAAAAGTGAGCATAGATTTTATATCTTATTTTCTTCTGGTTTAATAGAACATAGCTTGTATATTTGACTACCAAGCCCTTTAAGAGCAATAATAAACAAAAATATATCATGTTTTTTGTCTTTTGCTTTTCAACCATGCTAGGTTTAATAAACTTACAGCTGTGGGAGTGTTTTTTCTCTCCACCTTTCAGAATTTTCATTTATTGCTTAGTTGTTTGGAGTAAATAGAGCTTTCCAGTATGGACTTGCAAGCTGACTGCCATGGAGTTCAGCACTGACTCCGAGGAGGAACAGTTCTCAGACTAACGTGGACAGATGATAGATGTGTGCTCCTGGCCTTGGCAGCAATTCTCATTGTCACGAACAGCAATGATGCTGCTCTCCACGTGGGATTTGCAGTTCCAAAGTGGCATCACGCTGACCTTTGTCTGAGACCCTGGTGAGAGAGCTCGGGGACTGCTGGCCATGCGGCATCTCAGTTAGGAAGGCACAAAGAGTTGATGCTGAAGAAGGACATGGTCTCCAGAGGCCTTGGCTCGGTAGGATTACAGTTCTCTCTGCTCATTGTGGGCTGAATGTGCTCTTGCAATTGACTTTGCGTCACTGACTGTCTCCGGCACAAACAGCATGGGCAACGTTCCTTTGTTCTGCTTTAACTTATCTAGAAGGGCTCTACACTTAATTGCTGACCAATGAATCTGACTGCTGCCTGTGTCCTAATTGCCTGGTATTCACAGGAAAAGTGAGTGTGTCTGCGCGCTTCCACGCGGTACTTCTTGTCTCCATCACCGATGTCTGTATATTTGCTCACCTGTATCTCCCGCAGATGGTTCGGTTACAACCTCGTTGAGCTTTCCAGTTCAGCCAGTCCAACAGCAGTTGTCTCACATGGCTGGGGTTTCGTCTTCCTCAATTTTGGTGCTGGTTGACAGCTCTGTAGGTCTGAAGTGACACGGTTGTGTTTATGTTAACGTGATAATGCAACTTTGCCGCTCCAAAGCAAAACTTTTATCAGGGAAGAGAAGCCCTTTCCAGGCCTGTTCATACAGGCCATCCCTACCTGGCAACAAGTCCCTCTGGCACTGGTGAAAGGGAGCTGGGACAAGGTTTTTACCAAGAGGTGGAATAATGAGAAAGCAAGGGAGTCAGTGTACATCGGATATTTGCTAAAAGTACCGTTTCTATCTTGGGACTACCCCAAAACCTGATTTTGCTTCTCATACATTTTGAAGAAATGTGGGGTTGAAGGCTTTTGATAATGCTGACTTCATGCTGCACAGAGTGTTCCGGGTTGAAGACAGACAATCTGATGTATTTTGGCATCTTGGAGAAGTATGTGCTAAAAAGTCTAAAGCCAAGCTTGGGCAGACCTCACCCAAGTGTTTCATGCAGATGCTGGAGGCCAATACAGATCAAAGTGAAGAATCCATTCCTTGATCTCCTTTGAAGATAGGATGCAGCAGGATCGCTCACAGCATCTCCTGGATGCCATGTGCTTCTGTCTCCTGATGTGAAAGCTCTGATTCCCAGCAGACGATTGCTACACGTTCTGCTTTGTGCTGGCACAAAGCAGCTCATCCCTGTGATGGGAATGCTGAATTTGTACTCCCACCCAGTGTGTCACAGCTGCTTGTTCCCGTATTCTTGAACCTTCTGATCATAACCTTGGCAGCTCCAGGAAGCTGGGATTTGAAGCAGGTGACAGCCGTCCTGGAAGCTGTGAGGGAGAAGGAACACTGCAAGGTGCATCACTGGGAGGAGCAGGAACACTGAGTCCAGCCAAATTCTTGCTCTGAGAAATTGAGTGATCACCAGGAGCTTTGCAAAGCAGAGATATGTATGTGAGAGGCAAATTCTGACTCTAATGTGGATGTGAGACCTCCCTGTGACAACTTACGAAATAACCCTTGCCATGTTCACGTGATTTGGGTAAGAATTCATCCCAAGGGCTTTTTACAGATGGGAGCTCTCATTCTGCCACACCTCCCCCTGTTACCTTTAAGGCTGGTTTATCTGATTGTCTCTGCCACAAGATCCTTGCAGCCTCTTGGTTGTGTGTTATTCACCTGCTGTGGTCTGCAGTGAGAACATTCTGCATGTCAGTGTTACAGGGTCTGTGCCACATGTGTTATCTACCAGAAAATGTCATGAAAATATTTCATACTTCAGAATTGGGAAGACTTCGGACTAACATCTAAGACAAATGTGTTCCTCTGATCCTTTGCCTCTAGGCTTTTAGAAAGCTGCCTGTATTTCTTAAAATGTTATACCTGTAGTTACCAGCCACTCTTCAGTTTTTGAAACTGTAAAGAAAGATTATTTGTGCACTTTCACTGTTGAAAGCACTTGAGCGCAGATGACTGTCTATTTCTAAAAACCACTAGCAGAAGCAGCATTTTGTCTTTTTAGGAGAAAAATGTGTTTTAAAATTAGACACTTCAGGAGAAACCAGAACATAATAGTACTTTTAAAATTTAAATTAGAAATATTCTTTAGTGTGGGGGCTACCACTACCAATTTTCAGTCTTACATGACTTCTGTTTCTTTTTTTATTTTGGCCAGCGTGCATTCTTAAGGAAAACACACCGATTTACTAATTCCTAAAATACAATTTGCGAAGGAAGGAGAGCAAGTAGCAGAGCCTAATCGGGAATTAAATTTTACTCCCCAAGGCATGAGCGGGTTCTGTGTACCTCCTTTATTCCGTGCATGTGCATCTGTGCCGAGAGCCAAGCTGTGTCCCTCCGTGTCCCTTTGCTTCAGCTGTGTCTGAGCTGTCCCTTGTGACATCTGAATGCTGAACTCGCCTAACACCCGGCAGCCGCTGCCGGCCGGCGCCTCGCTCACTCCTCAGATCACCAGCAAGTACTGTAGCTTTAATCAAAACCTTCTCTCCGAGGAAACTCACCATCCTTAAGTTGATTTGATTTATTGCAAACCTGTCATTCGGAGGGAAGCGTAAGTCACCAGATGATCATCATTAGCCAAATCTAACGAGTAATAAAACTGTATACAGGGTATGCATTTACTGTGCATGTGTATATATTTTTGTATATTTTTACGATTATTTCCTACACTTGATTTTACGACGTTCAGAAGAGGTGGGTCTGAATCTGGTGAAAAACAAGAAGCTATTAAGAAAACCCAATCCTGTCACCTACTGTAGTTTTTACTGAGAACTGTGCCCAAACAAATACGCAGATTTACAGTGCTATGCAAATATTACTTTGTAAGTTGTCTCTTAAATTTTGCTTAAGTAGTTTACGCTGTTTTTACTGGGCTTTCAGAAAAAAAGGTGAACGCAAAAGCCTCATCTTGTAAAATAAAATAGCTTTGGCTGTGTGAAAGTACTGTATATTAGAATCTCATTCCTGCTTTCAGTTGCTTATTTAACTGTATGTGATTGTGTACATAAAATGCTGGAATAGAGGGGGTTTAATTGTGCTTGAATGAAAAAGGGTGACTGCCCAGCATCTGTTTTTTTTCCCAGTGTTTACTGAGCAGCCAACAATGTAACTGGGAGATCTGCATCCTTTTCCTACTTGCCACTCTGGTTTTTGTAACTAAACATGCACTAAGGGCTATTTTCTTTTGCTTTGGTTGGTTTTATTTCCATTTGTGCTGTTTGGTCTCAGTCCTGTAAACTGATCCATGTGAGGGCCACAAGTCTGCAGCAGTAACCTGGGTGCATTGTTTTGTGGGGGTGGGAGGCAAGAACAAGGTTAACCCTACGGGCATTCCCTGCACCAAGCCAGTCCTCGAGAACTGCAGAGGGATGGTTCACTACCAAGGCATTTATAGCAGCAATGTATAAAGTTTTGCATGGCTCCTCCAAAAGATCAGAATGGGGGGGGAGGTGTCTTCCTTTCCTGAAGAATCCTCCAACCTAACCCAAAAGCTGTAAGATCTAAGAACTTGAGACTGCAGCAGGGTACGGTGACTGTACAGACAGATGCTGTAGATTAAACCAATTTGTCAAATCTGACATCTTTTAAGTTTTTATTTTTCACTGGAAGATAAAGCACTTCCTTGTCTGTCCACCACCATCATACACTGTACTTCTGTACCCCCAAGCCATCAGCTCTTCTTTAGCCTGTGTGAGCCTGTAACAAATGACATTTGTGTGATAATATCACATTCCTGGGTCATCTTTTTGCTACACTGCATGCACTGGGCTCTTGGTTTCCCCTGTAGGTTGTGCTTTCCCTGATCTGTTTCCCTTTGAATAGCCTAGGTTGGGCTGAGCTGCCTTAAAATGACAGAATGAGTGGTGTCATGTGTCACGGTGTGGGAGCATCTATTTTTTGTGGAGGTGATGGGCTTCCATTCCAAGAGTATGCATGCAGAAACTTTTTTGTGTTACTTTTGAATTCTCACAAACACAGCCTTTTTTATCTCTGTGCCTCCACTGGATCTCCTCGGATCCATAATTCATTTTCAAAGGATGATGATTCTGATCTGGAACCAAGCAGTGTCAGGCATCATGACTCCACCCAGCAGAGGGGCAGGAGCAGCCAGCAGTGGGGTTTATGGACAAGGGTAGGTCAGTGTGGCGCTGCAGTGTTTGACAGCCAGCACTGGGTAAGGGAGCTGCGCAAATGGAAGAACATGTTTGCTCCTTGGATGAAGGCACAGGCAATGCTGTTAGGTGGGTTATTTCTGTACTAAGCAGTCCACATCACAGTGATCTTTAGGCTGTGGGAGCTTCTTAGACACCTTCTCTTTAAATTGCAAACATGGTTAGAGACTGCTTGTAGTGGTGGCATTTTGTGTATGTACTTTTGTCTCACTAATTCCACTCTTTTTCTTCTAATACTGCATTAATGTATTTGGGGAAACAGCCTGGAATTCCATAAAAGCAATGCTGTGTTCTCAACACCGGATACAATTAGCTGCCGCACTGGGAGAGAGTTCATGGTTCAGATGTGCCACCGTCCTGAATGCTGCTGTGTTGGGCAGAGGGCTTTGGGCTGAGGAACAGGCTGATGCACTTTCTACGTGCTTCTGAGACTGGAATCTATTCCTGAGAGGTTTGACAGAGTGCCTCTGTGAAACAAAGCTTTGTATAACAAGATTTTGCAGGTAGATAAAAGATTAATAGCTGTGGTATGGGTTAATGAAATGCTCTCCTGGATTTCATCATATCCTATATTATGTGTCAGAGTACAGTGCTCTCTCAACAGGTTCTGTTATCCATCCCACACGTGGAGGGGATAATGTTAAATTCCCCCTCTCCTTGTCTAACTCAGGGAGGTATTTACACCACCAGCTGCTCCACTCAGCTGTTGGCAGCTGTTGATCTGAACCAAAGGCCACCCTCTGCTCCCTGCTGTGCAGTGCTGAAGTCAACTTGCTGTGCCACAGCTGTGGTCTGTCACACCTCACAACAAGGGACCTTGGCAGGCCTGAGAGGTGGAGCCAAAGGGAACCTCATGAAGTTCAACAAAATGAAGTACAAGGTCCTGCACCTGCGTTGGGGCAATCCCAGACACACCTACTGGTTAGGCAGAGAAGGGGTTGAGAGCAGTCCTGTGGAGAGAGACTTGGAGGTGGTGGCTGATGGAAAACTCAACATGAGCCAGCAGTGAGCACTCACAGCCCAGAAATCAACCCTGTCCTGGCCTCCAGTGAAAGAAGGGAATGTGGGCAGCAGGTCCAAGGAGGTGATTCTCCACCTCTACTCTGCTCTGATGAGACCCCTCCTGCAGGGCTGTGTCCAGTTCTGGTGTCCCCAACATAAGAAGGATGTGGAATTGTTGGAACAAGTCCAGAGGAGGCCACAGCATTGATAAGAGACAGGCTGGGAAAGACGCGGATGTTCAGCCTGGAGAAGAGAAGGTTGTGTGGAGACCTCACAGCACCTTCCAGAATCTGAGGGGGCTACAGGGAAGCTGGAGAGAGACTGTTAGGAACTGTAGTGATGGGACAGGGGGGAATGAGTACAAACTGAAACAGGGAAAATTTACGTTAGACAGTAGGAAGAAATTCTTTCCTGTGAGGGTGGTGAGACACAAACAGGAAGGTTGTGGATGCCCCATCCCTGGCAGTGTTCAAAGCCAGGCTGGATAATGCCTTGAGCAACCCAGTCTAGTGGGAGGTGCCCATGGGAGGGGAAGTTGAGACTAGATCATCTTTAAGGACTATTCCAACATCTTAAAATTCTATGATTCTGTTCTTCATTCCCTGAGCTTCAAACGCTCATCACCCTCACTGATCTCCACTGAGCCTTCTTCCCTGCTAGGGGGTTATGATTCACACACAAAATTAACATATATTATATCAATACATTATATGAGACACATGCACATCTAGAAGTCCCCTATAATGCCAACATCATTACATTCCATTGTGATAAAGGTTTGTGCCAAAGGGACAGGACTGCTGTGATGAGGCTGCTGGGGCTGGAGCAGGAAATCTTGCTCCCCACTGGAAAGGCAAAGCACGTTGCTTCCCGAGGCATTTGCTGGCAAGCAGAGTGCCAAAAGCAGGTGCCACCTGTGGGCAGTGCCTCTGTGCAGGCACGGCACGTTACTGACAGGATACACAGAGCAGTGCAGGGCACAGCTGACTCTGAGGACAGGTTGTTTTACTTTGCTGTGACTTGGTGGTGTGAGCTGCCTTTGTTTTTCATCTTGCTGATGTCGGGCAACATTTGCAAAAGCCAAATTCAGCACTGGCCTAGTTGTGACGTCTCTTTTTTTTTCACTTCTCCAATGAAGTTACAATAGTTAAGTGCTAGTGGTTGCTCCATTTATAAGGAAAATAAGTAGAAGAAAGAAACTAGTCAGTTTAGGAACACATACAAATCTTCTCACACCTTTGCTGCAATTAAATACAAATTCTACAAGTATTTTCAGGAAAATGCTATTTCTTGCTTGCTTCCTATCAGCTCATAGCTCCTTGACAAAGGTAGGAGAGTGCTACAAATGCCCTTTTTCCCCACCTTTTAATTCAGCTGTAGCAAAGTTGCCTAGTCCAGATTAGAGCTGCAAGCTGCATCTTTTAATTGTAGACCTCCACCATGCAGATCCCCTGCACTATGTTTACAGGCTGCTGCTTCCAAAATTCAGATTTTAATTCATTTTTCTATTATTTAAGTTGAATGTTTTCAGTACAGAGCATTTACTGGGGTTATGATGGCACTGCTTTCTCTCTCCACCAGCAGACAGATTCAGAGCAAGACTCTAACTGAACACAATGAAAGAGTTTACCTGGCAAATCCCATATTTCTTTTCTGATTAATTTAATTCTAATGGTCACTAAAGGATGGAGTAGACCTTCTCAAACTGCTAAGAGATACTTTTATGAAATGGCTTTTGAATATTCTGCAGCTGTGACATGTGGACAAGACACAACCCTGTGCTGCAGACTGGAACTCTGCATTTTTGGGGAGGGAAACATGCTCACACCAGGGTCAGTTCCCTGTCAGATGGGAACAAAGAAACACAGCACCCCTGGCCCAGAACTCCAGTAACATTAGAAAGGCAGGCAAGGGAAACCTGCATGCTTGTTATTTCCTGAGAGTGAGCACTCCTTTGCTGGCAGCCATACAAGAAGGCAGCTGGCCTATCTAAATTAAGTACCGCACATAATGGAACATAAATTATTGCTGTTAACTCCAAAGCGATAACATGGTTAGGGAGAACAAATTGCATGGAAGCAATATGGGGGGTTTTGCTTACTCTCAGAGGGATCTCTCGGTGGAGTAACCTCTGGAGCTAATGTTAGGTCTGGGAATTTTACAGGCACTAATAGGATTAGGCACATGACTTCCTTTTCAGTCTGATGGGAGTCAGTGTTTAATTCCCTTGGGCTTCTCAGAGACTTTAGCACAGGTTCAGAAGTGTTGCCCAAACCATCAGTACACTCAGATTTTCCTCCATGGCTATGCCCCCAGACAAGGAGATTTGCTAATCCACCCATCAGAAGGGTAAATGGCCTTGCACTTGGTGTGCAACCTGTAACAAAACAGTACTCCTCGAGATACAAAACAAAATATCGCAGCTATATAGCACCTTTACAAAAATGAAATATCAGAATTTTGCTATCCCACTTGCAAGAGGAAACCTCATTCCTCAACAGCTCGCTGAGGAGGGTTCAGGCTTAGTTTTACCCAGCTTCAGTTTGATGCTTAGGGGAAGGTTCTCAGTGCCCTGATGTCTTCAGGCACAGGTGAAAACCACTGACAGGGTGTTAAAAGTAGTGAAGGGTTGTTTGCAGTGCTGCTACAGGACTCTGGATCTAAGCAGCATCATCTGTTAGAAATACTTGCTGCTGTATTATTTGGGGGGCAGTGGTGGTCAGAGCAAGAATTGATGAGAGATTTCATCATCCTTTCTCTCCCATCAATGATATCTTTTGTTTTACAGCATTCTCAGTAGCTTTATTACTAAGAGCACCAGGGTCTAATAGGATCAAAGCCTGGAATAGAAACCTGGGGTGGAAATAGCCTGTGTGGCCTGGATGATCTCAAAACTTAACGGTACTGTTGAGTCTCTGGGTGCTTAGTCCTCCTCCTTCTCCATGAAGTCACATGTACCCAGTCAGTTTAACCCTCTGTGAGGATCCTGCTGTCAAGGCAGGACACAAGAAAAAAAAAAAGACTCTGAAGTGGAGGATTATCATCAGAATATTCACTTCTACATTTATAATGAGTGGTTTTCTGGGCCTCTTCTTCAGACTTTATTATTCTTGTAGTACTTCAATTTTGCCACCCAGGGAGGACCTGCCTAAGATAAGCTTGCAAGGGAATCTAATTTCTAATTAATAATGCATTTTAATTTAACGACTAATAATTTTACATGCTAATTTGGAATTGAGCTTTCCCTTGATGAATAGAGAAGAGTATTTAAATAATGGTGTAATTCACTACAAGATTCCCTCCTTCCTTATTCCCATCAGTTTTATGTTATCCCTTGGACACATGTGAGCTCTTCCCCAGGCTGGTGTGATGGACAGAGATTAAACAATCATCCTTAGAGGGTCCTTAGAATAGATCCTTATTGTCCAGAAAATTGAATTAGAAATTTTACAGTCTTGTTCTTACCATATTCAGTACTCTTCAGAAACTACTCCTAAGAAGGATGATAAATGAAGTAACAACCCAGAACTGCTATGATATGTTTGTGTAAAAACGTAATTAGTTGGTAAAGGTTTATTTTATTAATGTTTCCTGTAATGGGCATTTTAAAGTGACCACACACTTATGTTTCTAATAGTGTATTAAGTGAAAATGAATTGAAATTAATATATGCTGGAGGAAAGGGTTGTTAGCCCCAAGCTGAGAGAGTCCAGGTGCAGAGTGCAGAGTACAGCTGATAAGAGTGAATCACCTCATGAGCTGGGAGCAGGGAGCACAGATTAAAAACATGGCGCTCTCTCTGAGTCCTCTTGGCCGGCCCTGACAGGTTTCCTGTTCTGGTGATGAAATCACCTTGCTGGTGGTGGTACCAGAGCCCCTGCACTCAAGCTGTGCATGGAGACATCCCATGGTGGTGTCTTACCTCCCCAGGGTTTTCCAAAGGACAGCCAGGGCTTAAATTCAGGGTGCGTCTTTCTGTGCTTCTAACTCCCTCTCTCAGCATAGAGAAACTTCCGAGACAACTCTTTTCTTCTAAGGTCTCCAGTCTCAAAAGGCAGTTCAGAATTATGTTGGGGTGTGACTGTCCTGGGACTCTGCCTTGGACTGTCAGCAACTCATACTTGTGGCATAAATAAGGATGAAACTCCTGACACAAACCTATCTCATGAGTGAGGAGAATTGATTTCCATTTTCATTCTCTTAGAGCTGATGATCTCACAACACCTACTACAGCTCCGTGCTCGGCAGGGCTGGATAGTACAGAAAAGGTGGGTGCTCAGGGAGCAGTTTCAGAGGAGGTGATACAGAGACGTAGCAACCATGAAAGACTGGGGAGGGGAGTGCTGGCTGCTGTCATTTTGGATCTTGCTGTTCAAGACCTGCTCATTAGCTCACGTGCCTCCCTGCTGGCAACGGAAGCATTTCTGTTTTGCAGCTCAGGTCTGAAAATAGTCCAGAGCTGCAGGAACTCCTGAGGTTTGAGGGCCTTCTCTGCCTGCTGGCACCCGACCTTTTTTCTGCCCATACTGGTTGAAAAGTTGTTTGGATTTCAGGGAGCTGTGCAAGGCTCCAAGATCACTGCACTATTGCTCGTTAGTTACTCAATAAGTTTGAGTGACTCTGGAAATGGATCTAAATGACCTGCTGGGGGGCAAGAACAGGAGGGAAGTACAGTGGCAGCTCAGCTGCAGATTGAATTCCTCTGCTCTTCAGAATTAGCTTGAAGTAAGGGCTGCCACATCTGCTTTTTCCTCTTCATGTTATTCATGGGGTACAGGGGGAGCAAGAGCAGTTGCTGGCACTATTAGACATGTAACATTAACATCCTGGTAATGATGTTTATATGTTCCTACTCTAAATTCCCCACTTTGAACTTGTTCCTCTTTCCTGAGGTGGGTTGGCGTGCTTGTAACACATAAGCACTTGATCTGAGTCCAAATGCCTTTCTCATGTCTGCAAGGTAGAGCTGCCTCTGAGAACTCAAACACGCTGCCTTTTTGTGGCATCCTCCGTGGATGAGTAGGATTTTAGAGAACTATTCAAAGCAAACTGTTTGGGGGAGGAGGAAAGTCTGTCTCAAGGAGTGCTAGAAGAGAGGCACTGCCAGGAAAGGAGGTTTCTTGGAGTCCCAGAAGACAAAGACTGATGTTGAAAAGATTGTGAGGGCTATGCTGGACAAACAGCAAGGTACTGATTCTCCCTCCAGGCCAGGTAGCATCTCCCCCTCCTTGTTCCAGCTGCTCTGTCCTGGCTTGCTGGCCAGTTTTTCTGGAGACTCTTCATAAATGTTTTCTGTGATATAATGAGGATTCAAAATAAGAATTTCTATGATTTCTCCTTTTTTCTCTCCCTTTCTTCAGGCTGTTCGCTTTTCCTGACCCGTCTTGCAGGTCTTTGGTCCCACATTTCAACTTTGTCCTTCTGGTTTGTCCTGGTGGTTTTTTAGGGGTTTCAGAACAGGGACACATACAGCTCTTCCACAATTGCTGTCACTTTCTCTGCATTCCCATATTTTCCTAACTCTGATGATGGGGAATAGTTCACAAACCAGCAGATTCTGCTGCAGAAACACAGACAGAAATCTATGCATGAAATGAAAATGCTCTTGAATAGAGCTGCTGTGGAAATAGGTTCCCCACACTGGTTTTGTTGTATTAAATACATTGCAACCAATGATTCATTCCCAACAATATGAAATAAAAAGTCAAAATTCTGATTATTATGTGGTTTGTGGCTTTCATACTGATTTAAAAAGACAAGGTGGCTTTTAAAGTACTGATTTTTAAAAAATAATTTACTTTGCAATATTATAAAATTATTTTCCCACATATAAAAATCTCGACAATTTTTTTTTCTGTTTCTGCAGGTGGCTGTGAATTCATGAACTTAGTTAATTAAAACCAGAATGCCCTCTGTTAAACTTTCTATGCTGTTTGGTGCCAGTTTTCTGACTGCTGCCACAGATGAAATAAAACCATAAAACTATACATTTTCTTCTCTTCTGACTCCTTGAATAATTCTTCCTCTGTGGTAAAGTTCCCTTCAGTACTTCTATAAAACTTGATTACAGTTAATAAGTAGATTTTTTTCAATCCCAAACACTGTATAGAGTGAAGGCCAACTCAGCAGAGGCCCATCGACTTCAATATCCATTTCTGCCCAAATATAATTTACCAAAAGTATAAAAGGAAAAGGTAAGGAATCCCTACAAGCAAAAATATATCTTTTCATGTTATTGGAAAAATTTCTTTTAATTTTCCCCATAGGTGGAAGTTGATGGTCAGTCTGAAAAAGGCTTTCTATAGAAATCCCATAAGAGGTTTTCTTTCCAAATATTGCTACTGTCCAGACGAAGTTGAACATTCAAATACTCATTTTTCCCGTGAAGTTTCTCTTCTGTATTTATTTTCAGGTCAGACAGAATTTAAACTTTTGGTAAAAAATCGGATGCATAAATGATGTCCTATCAGTTCACACAGGACTATCCATCTGCCTACAGGCTCTGTTTTAAGTAGTGGTGACAATTTGTCAAAATCTGGATATTACCTCATTACTATCTCTGGCATAATCCTACACTGTCATCTCAGGGAAACCAACTCAATCTGCTAAGTGAGATTATTGTAAAAACAAGCAGAATTGGATACTCTTCTCCAGCAAGCAGGTTGGGTTGGCAAGAGATTGTGAGCGGATTTTGCTGGACCAACTGACCCCAACTGGCCAAAGGGCTTTTCCTTACCCTACGATACAATGCCATAAGGTCACGGTACCAGTAAAAACTGGGGCAGAGAAAGGGAGATTTCTGGCTTCCAAGGTGGCTTCTCTTTGGAGACCAGCTGGTCTGCGTGGGGGAGCTGGTGAGTGATCTCCTTTACTTAATTTCCGTCTCTTCACCTATTAAACTGTTTTTACCTCACCCCATATGCATTCCCATTTCTGTTCTTCCTATTTTCTGCCCCTGTCCTGCTGAGGAAGGGAGAGTGAGTGGTTGTGTGGCTGCTGGCCAAGGTCAACCCACTCCATCCAACAGAAATGTTATAGTGTGGAAAGATATGGAGAATATAAAGATTAGATTTTTCATGGAAAATCTTTATTTGGATTTTATGTGAATTAGAGGATACAATAAATTCATGATTGTTATTGCTAGCAAATCCTGGGATCCCAGGATTTACCATAATATCCCTGGGCCCTCATTTTCCTAAAGTCCATTAGACAGGCAACACTGGAGAGGGGAAACCAAATTGTCCTGTAGACACTGCTGGTTTTGTCTTCATCCTGACTGAAACCTGGCATAAGAATTTACTTTCTTCCTATCACACCCTTGCCTGCTGTTGATCATTTCCTTTCATCAACACCATTCTTTCTGTTTATCTTTTCTCTCTCTGCCTCCCCAAAATAGGACGGTTGATACAATTTTCAAACTCAGCAGGAACATTTTCAAATCTGGATTTTCCCCTGTAATGGACATTGCATCAAAACATAAGGCAATTAGGGATACACTTTAAACAGTTTTCTTCTATCTTCCTGCTGCTTAAATTTTTGAAAGAAATTCAACAAGAGTTGTCCCAGTAGGGACCTGAAGACTGACATATTTTAGGATTTAATGTTACAACAAAGAGCCAGGATTGAATTAACCTTCTTGCTCTTTGGGAGACCTGAGACACAGGATCCAGTTCCTCTGAAAACCACTGCTGCTTCTCTTGCAGTTACTGAGCTCATTAATCTCTGTGATATGGTTCTTAAGGGTACAGCTATGTTTTATTTTGATCAAGTTAAAGTGCTAAATATTTTACAGAGACAATGAAATTCCTTGTCCTGCCTTGCATAGAATATAATTTAAACAAACCAGTAACAGAAGAAGAGCAAGGGAAAAAAGGAGATGGAAATTCAGGAGCAGAAAAAGGTGTGGAATATGCTGACTTCCTCTGTTTGCCTGACACCTGTGCCACTGGGTTTGTGCTTCAAAACATATGAAATATGATAGAACAGGACAATGAGAAATTTAACCCTTAGTTTACATGAACTGCCACACAATATATACAAACAGCACCTCTGAAACCAGTTTCTTCCTCTGAAACAATTCCCACCTTTCAAGTCAGACTTCATTCCTCCTCTAGGAGGGAGAGTTCCCAAAAGCCACAGAAACTGCCCACGAAACCAGGCTAACCCAAACCCAGGCATGTAGTACTGATGGGATTGCCTGGTGGCAGTGACCATTGAGTGTATAAATCCCTAAGTCATCAATAAGCAGAAACATTACAGAAGAACAACTGTGCAAAATTTTGATGGTGGAAAATTTTAAATTCTTTACGGTATCTTATAAATCCTATTGCAGAGAGAAGCTGTGAACTGAGGGGGAAGTAACATGGCTGCACAATCAGAGAGCACAGACAAAGTGAAATTTGGAAGAACAGGCACCAGCTACTGCTAATGAAGCAGTCAATGTGCAGTTAAAAAGTGAGTGTGATGTGCAGAGTCTGGGTGTTCAAATATACCAAGTGAGTTTATGTGCCTTGTTTTGGGAGAGAGAGAGTCCATTTTTCTGAGGTTGTGTTTCCTGGTTTTGGTGCGCTGCCATCCACCAGAGCCCTGTTCCTGTAAACACCCACCTCAGGGAGTTGATGATGTGTGCTATGCCTGCTCAATCAGCACACCTCTGCTCTGTGCAGGAGCCAGGCTGAGGAGTAGGGATGAAAAGAAAGGCTGTTGTGACCTTCTGTCCACACCGACCTGAAATCCACAGGAAAATGAGATGCACAGACTTGGAAACCAGGAAACTCTTCTTGGCCTAGTAATATATAATTTCCATCCAGTCATACAGATGCCTCCTAGATTAATCTGCTCCTTTATACTGTGCCTCAAAGTCAAGTCCCGTCTCACAGGTGACCTACTTGGGCACTAAGCCTGTGGCTGGAATAGAAATGATAATGCTGATATGTAAAGGCACTTGTACAGGCTCTGCCCGGCCATAAACTACCTGAATTTCAGCTCCTCCTCTCTTACTGATTCCTCATTCAAAGTGCAGGTGTAATTCTGCTCTGCTAATGTGGGTACAGAAAAGTTTCAGGCACCTGATACCCAACAATCTGAAATAGTGGAGAGAATTTGCTTGGCTAAAGAGACTCAATTGTAGGCAAGAATTAAATTTTATCTTGCCAAGCATGTGAGGCTGAAAAATTGGAGTGAACTGTATTGCCATGATGGCCTGGTGTCTGCAATATGATTGTGTTTTGTGGCTACAAAATCAGTAATATTCACCTGAGACATGCATGATTCCTAGTAGAGACAGAGAGTATTTTAGTTGGTGTAAAAGCAAGAGGAAAGCAAAATTCTAGTTGCTCTTCAAGTGGTCTTCTCCCTTTCCCACATTTTCCCCAAAAGCAAAATTTCAACCATTCATTTCAAAATGCAAGATAAAAGCACAACATTATCAAAGTCCCTGTTTCCAAACACCTTATTTTTTTCTCTGTGTAGTTTGCTATAAGTGATCTACTTTTCCCATCAGAGATCAGGCAATTTCACTTCCCTGTCAAATTGACTTTCAAGTATTTTTGGCAGTTAAACACCTGAGACACAATGAAAAGTTGTTTTCCTTAGTCTTTTTGCCTAAATTAATGAGTCTCTCTCTCTTGTTTTTCTGGAGGGAGAAGATGATTTAGGAATAAACAACAAATGGAGATATATTTGCTTCACTTGCTATCAGAAACAGCAAGCAGGGTTAGGACGGGGGTTTTCTTTTGGTTGGTTGTTTGGGGGGATTTTTTTATGTTTGTTTTTAATAGAAACAGCTACACTGCAACCATAAAAACTAGAGAGGAAATTGAATATTTATCAAATTCTGTAGCGATTAAAATGTTAATCCCAATGAACTATTGGCCTTAGCTCTAATCTCTGAGAAATGGGGATAAGAACATTTCACTTGGGTTTGCCTGTTTCCCTACCTGTGCTGTTCAGGACTGTGCAGGACCATTTGACAGATGCACAAAATGAGTTACTTTGGAGCTTACTGGGAGGAATTTCTAATTTGTTTATATGTGCATACAGAGTGGTTTTCTTTTCTGTTTCACAAAATCATGTATTTGCCACATACTTACACTGTAAAACAGTGTTTAAGTGCTAACATTTTTAAAATAAAATTGTATTGTGATAAGTCTTGACTCTCACAGCACTAAAAAATGTTTGTGTACAGCTGCTCACCTAAACCTGAAAATCAGATAAAACATTTTATTGTGCTATAGAAGACTATTAATGTTTGACTGTGCCAAGGAAACAATTCTTGTTACAACCAAAGTGAAAGCGAATTTCTGAGCAAATGTTGGTGAAAATATTCAAAGAATAGGAAACAAGCAATAATCCCCAAAGTAAAACTGTAGAGATAAAACTGGAAGTATTCAGCAGTATTAAGGGATGAAACATGTTACAAGGATGCTGTAATTATTTTTGAATCAATGTTATAAGTCCAGAAGATAGGGTTAAGGTTTTACTGAAAGAAAATTCTAAACAAATTAACTTCTGTAAATATTTGAACACCCAAACCCCCTGAGCACAATGTCACTGTGCAATAAAGAGTTATGATTAATTCACAGATTACTTTTAGTCCTACCTGAGGTGACATTTGGTTTTACACATGTATGCAGTGTTATCCATTTTTTTTTCCCTTGGAAGACTACTTTCAATATACTCTTCTAGATCTTATTTACTTCTATTTGAGATAGTAAGTGCAAATCGTCTAAAGTTTAGGATTCCTGATTCTGAAGAAACTGCAGAAGAGCAAGAAGAACAGTAGATTTATTTAAAAGAAAGGAATAGCATCTCAGTCTAAAGTAAAACAAGGCTCAATTTTATGAGTCCTGAAGTCTAATACCACTAATTAGACCCAACAGAAGTGTAATGGGGTATTATTATCTCTATGCATTTAAACCCCTACATTATAAACCATTAAACTTCAAGGGCCATATTCACTTATATGTTTGAGGTCAGTGGAAAATACGATCATTAATGCACTTCCATTGAACTAGCTGGGAACAGTCATGGGAATGACACACTGGGCAGCTGCCCATGAAGTCCACCAAAGCCTCACAGAAGTCCTGCAACGAATTTAAATAAGATTCATTTTAATAAAGAGCATCTCTCTTACGAGGAGAGACTGTGGGAGCTGGGTCTGTTTAGTCTAGAGCAGGCTGAGCGGGCATCCCATCCTTACATAAATATCTCCCAGGCGGGTGCCCAGAGGATGGTGCCAAACTCTTCAGTGGTGTCCAGCGACAGGACAGGAAGCAATGGTCATAAACTAAAACACAAGAAATTTCAGCTCAACACGAGGAAGAATTTCTTTACATTGAAGGTGGCAAAGCTTTGGAACAGCTGTCCAGAGAGGGCTTGGAGTCTCCCTGTCTGGAGACATTCCAGACCCACTTGGACGAGTTCTTGTGCCACCTGCTCTGGGTGACCCTGCTGGGTGACCTCCAGAGGTCACTCCAACCCCGACTATTCCGTGATTCATCCCGTCCACACCGAGTGTCAGCGATCGGGGCGGCCCGGGTGGCTCTGATCCTCAGGCGCCTCAGGCCCTCCCTCAGGGGCAGCCCCGTCCCGGCTCCCCGCGGCTGCCGGGGGCGCAGGCCGGGAACCCCACCCCTTTCGCCGGGCCGCGCTTTCTCTCCGCTCCCCGCCGCACTACCCCTGTTCCGGGTTCCCCAGCGGCGGCGCTCCCCGGAAGCGGTAATGCCTGCCCGGTGATCCAGGAAGCGGATGAGCCTCTCCCGCCCGCCTTCCCCTCCGGAGCGGCGCTGCGGGGACGCGGGGAANCCCAGCCCGTCCCAGCCCCCCGGCGTTGTTTCCATGGCGCCGGGCGGGCGGGGGAGCCGGGGCTGACGACCCCGCCCGCTCATGGACCCCGCCGAGGAGGAGGAGGGCAGGGAGAAGCCCCCCGTGATCTACACCATGGAGAACAAGCCCATCGTGACCTGTGAGTGCCCCCGTCCCGCTCTCGGGTCTGGGGGTCTGGCCGGTGCCCCCACCTCGGGCCCGGCGGGAGGCAGGAGGGGGTGGCTGCTTTTGAGGGGCTCTCGCCGCTCCGGGTGGGGACACGGCTCCTGCAAAGGGATCTGATAGCGGGGTTTGCGTCTTCACTGCTTCCCCCCCTTTCTAATGGCAGTGGGCAAACTCGGGGTTGTTTCTGTAGGAGATAACGAGCCCAATGTGCTCTGAGGTGCTTAGGGGAAGAGGGTAAAATAGGATGATAAATCGTGAACCCCGAACTTCTTGCCAGCGAGTTTTGTGTGGCTTTGCTGGTGCTAAGAGAAGTTGCGAGGAGGCATCCTCTGCGGCGATCCTACTGATGCATTCCCACTGACATGATAATTTAATCTTTAGCTGCTGTGCTTTGGAGCCATCCCTGAGACAGTGTAGTTAACCAAAATAGGATCTCGTGCTTCCAGCGATGAATTAGTTCTTTTAGGTATCAGAAACATGCAGCTGATCCTGATGTATAACGTGAGCCCCCCTGCTCTAACAGATATAGCGAGGAGCACTCAAAGTTCCCTTAAAACAAGCACGTGGACTAGGCAGGGCATTAGGAAGCATTACTTTAACACGAGGGATGTCAAACAATGGAAGAGGCTCCCTAGAGAGGTGTCTGTAGCTGTCCCAAGTCTGTCAGTGTCTAAGAGATATCTGGACAGTGCCCTTAACATGCTGTAAGTTTTGGTCAGCCCTGAAGTGGTCAGGCAGTTGGACCAGATGATCCTGGTAGGTTCCTTCTAATTGGACTAGTCTGTTCTATCCTAACTACATCCATAATGCTGTTAATAAAAAGGTAAGGTGAACGAGATCAGCATAGAAAATTCTGCTTTTTATTTTTTAACAAAAGGTAGCCAGTGGCTGTTCTTAGTCAGAAGTATCTCTACTGCTGATGTAACAAAATACATATTTGCACTTTTATCTCTAGAACACTGGGAATGCTTTATGTGCCTGCGAAATAGAAACTTGTTTCACAGTTCTATGTTGTCTTGTTGTGGAGTAAGCATTTATTGGTGATAAAGGTCTTAGACCTTACTTAGAAAGTATCCAGCTTTAACCTTGTAGCTGTATAATTGTGGAACTCTGTGTGTATATATTTTCTACAGACTATCTTGTAGGTGTCCTTTTTTCTGTCTTAAACTTTTTTCTTTTTTTGAATGCAGTTCATGATCTGAAGTGAACAGGATCTATACTGAATCTTCTCTACTCACCTATTTCAAGAATTCTGAAATCCATTCACTTCAGATTTAAAGTCAGAAAAATGTACATACCAGAAACATCTGGAGGATATAGTTTGCTGGTGTTAGTGCTACTGTTCAGGCTGTGGGGGATTGCTTTTTAGATTTTCTGGCTTTATGTGTATATTCAGAATTAGAGAGTCTCCATGTGTGTGGCAGGGGAACATGGTGGTGCAGGTCAGTCTTCACTGTTCCTGTATGATTTGAGTAAGTAACATTTTAGTCTGTTGAAGTACACAGAGTTCTACCTCAGGCTTGGGTTTTTTATTGGTAAGTACTGAAAAGAACTCTGGTCTTTTTGTACAAGGAAATTTTCAAAATTTCCATCATTAAATGTAACCAGTCAAGCCTAGTTGTCTGATATTGAAAATATTACATTTGTTTGGTGAGTGAGCATGCATTATGGTTGTAAAATATTTTGGACTTATCCCCATCCAGTATGGTAGCAGTGGACTTACAAATGACATAAGTGGTGAGCATTATGTATCATTTGTATACCTCGCTCCTGGACTGAGGGAATCATTTTCTAGTGCTCTGGACAAGCACAACAGTCATATCTTTACTGGTATGGACAAGAGTGGCTTGGTCTGAAACAGCCTAATTCAGGCATTAAGGTTAATTCAGCAAAAATGCTCAGAGATTACCTCTCTGGTGAATGTAGTAAGGGTGACTTGCTATATTTTAAACCCAAACTACTTGATTTCGATGGGAAATGCATTTTACTGTAACTGCTTTCTTCTTTTCCTTTCTTCTCTGTCAAGAGAAGTACTTAGAGACTGCAGTATTTCAAATAAGTGCATTCAACAATAATGACTTACTTGAAGGAAAGCTGCTCTAAGCATTATATTGCCAGTGATTTATGGAGAGGTGACGCTTGGCCTTGCAGGGGAAGGATTGACTTGGTGTTGGTTTGTTGCAAAACAAGTTAGAAGCCATGATATTAGAAACTGCTCAACAAACACAGTTTATCTTTTGTCTGTGGTTCCAGTTTCAGGCAGTTGGAGTTGTCTGGGATAAGTGTCCCACCCAGGCGACACGCAGTGGGGGGAAACAGACCTGTGAGGGGATGGCTGGGTTTTGATTATTGAAGGAAGAGTGAAGGTTAAGTGATGGTGCTTTTCAGAACATTAAGTATTTCCTTTTGTTACAAGATGTAGATTAATCTCTGTCAGGTAAACATTTGTATCATGAAATATTGTTAACTCTTAGGGTTTGCTCTTAATAAGAGAGAACTGAAGAGGGACTTTTTTTCACAGTGAAACTTCTTTTCAACATTCTGCATACCAGAGTCGTTTTGTAAACAAATGTTTTTACCTCCTTGAAATAAATTTGACAGTACTCTGAAAGGAATGCTTCTCTGGTAAAGAGAATTATGCTTTCAAATCGGTGAGTTAGTTTATATTGTAACAGTAGTTACTATATTTGCACAATCTTGAATTCAGCACTCTATGTATGTACAGGCTTTGGCCTATGCAAAAAATGTGGCAGGTTCCACCTGTCTTGGATATCTGATGCCAAATGCAAATGCAGTTTTTGTCAGTACTTTTTTCATGTTAGTACTGTAACTTAATCTTTTCGCCCTCAGAGAGCTGTGTGCAGGTGACTTAGCCTTGTTTTTATTGTGTTTGTATTACTGGAAACACCCCATAGTTTTAATAGAGAGTTTTTAGATCCACAGAATTCAGCAAACTTCTAGAGCCTCTTTTTCTAGGCAGACAGAACGTATTTTCTAAGTGTGGAAAAAGTAGTATATTCACAGAAAGTTGCTATTCCTTTATGCTTTTTCCCCTTTTCTCAGTGTGGCAGCATCCTTGAGTATTAAATCATTCTTGTCAGGTAGGACTGAGTGCCATGATGACTCACTTCCAAATTAATTTGAGCCATATTTTTTACTCTGTCAGTCTTACTAGATTGCAAACCCACTGGGGAGTTTCACTGTCCAGCTGTGGTTCTGCACGCTCTGACACATTACTTTGTAAACTCTCAACTCGAGTTTGTAGCAATTTATCTGCATTGCTACCAGACCTGGTGAGCTTACAAAGTGTTTTGAGTCATCTTCTAGCTTTCTCACTGCTGAAGTATTATTTTTTATTATTATTATAGAAGTATTATTTTTAGCATCATTATTTTTTTTGTTTTATTTGCAGAGGCAGGTTGAGTGTTTGCATCGGAGATCTTGAACTTGGGTGGATTCTGTACAATGTTGACTTAACAAAGTCTCTAAAGCAGTGCAGACTGCTTTCCTAGGAAACCCAAACAATGTTGTTTCCTTCTCATTAATCCTGTTTGAAACTTTGAGAAAGTCTTTGGAGCTTCAGTGTAACATTGCACATATACATCAGCCAAAGAACTTATCCTTATGTAGCTGATTTGCACTTTAATTATTACTTCTGTCTATCCATATGAAGAGGAGACTGAAGACTAAAGGCAATTCTGCTAAATGAAGTAACTAATAGGTTTTTCAGAGCTTTCCTAACAAGCTGTTCTTCTATAATTATCTTCATGCAGTTGTGGAATATTCCATTACCAGCTTGTAGTATCAATTGATATTGTCTGCTATCTGTTTATATTGTGTGTTTGCATGTTTGCTCTCACTGTCAATAATCTGTTTGAGCACAATGGACTTTATATATAATCTTTGGAAATAATGGGATGCATCAGTTTTATCTGGTCCATGTTCAGAATGTGCTGTGGTACAGCAACAGAAAAACCATCAGCAAAAGCTTTGTAGGCCCAAGAATAGAAAATGTTTGCAATTAATTACAGCAGGAACAGAAACGTTAATAAAAGCAAGGGGTGGGGAGTGAAAGGGAAGAATTTTGCATCTTTTTGTGGTGAAAATAAATACGTACAGTTAAGAATATTGTTCTGGGACTAGAGGAGCTTCTTTCAAAAGTTCTTCTGTTACCAGATAGATGTAATAAAAAAATGTGCCAGCAAGAAGCGGGATGTAGCCCAAGTGATTAGTATGATTTGCTGCTAATGAGACCATTTAACAGCTATGTCCTGTAAATGCATTTTCCCTGTTTCCAAACAGAACTCCTGCTTGTATTGTAAGTCATCACTATTGTGTATTTGATCCATTATTCTGTGCTTAAATATTTGATTACATATGTCATGAGAAGAAGTGGCATATTCTTGTTAGTGTTAACCCGTTTTTACAGATTTAGAAGTGCGTGAGTAAAGCTTTGCTAAAAGGATTTTCTTCTAGTGAAAGAACTAAGGTTTTTATATAGCAATTCACCTGGGTTGTGTTTTGGTTTTTCGACTCTTTTGAACATGAGTTTGGGTTGGGGGAGAGGAGGACCTTTAAAATATACAAGAACCTCACCAGCCTTCCAGAGCTTCAGGTAGATCCACTTATAACAGGCTAGTGATTTAAGAAAAAAGATTCATAGAACTTTTTACCAGTGGAAAAGTAAGTGGGGTCAGAAAGGTTAGCTGTGAGTGATATTCGGGGATAAGACACAAACAAAACTACACTGAAGTGTAGTCTTGGCCCTGTGTTCTTTTAAAGGTATTCAGAGCCTTTTATCTCAGTTGACTGGGCCTGTCACTGGTATCAAAGGAAAATATTTGTCTTCTTTAGTCATCTGACCTCAGGAGTTTTTGTTTTACACTGCCTGTGTAGTTACTGGGTTAGGATAATTTCCTCTAGAGGAAAAAAAATCATCGTGGGATATTCAGATACTTCAGTGACAAAGCCTCTAAGCATCTAAGAAGTTTGGAAATTGTTTGGAAAAAATAGATTATTGGGGATTTTGGTGGTTTTAGGCAGGCATGAACCTAAAAAAGGTCAATATTTTATAGTTCTTTGGTATTAGACAGCTGCTACAAAGAGTACATGTTCCCCTTGGAAGTCCTGGTTGGGTGGTCATTCTGGTTTTCATTGTTCCTGTACAAATTTAGAGTAGAACAAATGTCCTAGATAGGGAAAGAGGGAAGGGAGGAAGGCTGCACTGATTTGATCTATCAAAATGTCAGGAAAAGAGTCAAAGAGGAAAGAATCACAGAATTGTTTGGGTTGGAAGAGACTTTAAAAATCTTCCCGTTCTGACCCCTTGCCATGGGCAGGGACAGCTTCCACTATCCCAGGTTGCTCAGAGCCCCATCCAGCCTGGCTCTGGACACTTCAGGGATGAAGCAGCCACAGCTTCTCTTGGCAACCTGTGCCAGGGCTTCCCTACCCTCACAGGGAAGAATTTCTTCCTGATGTCTGAATCTGCCGTTTTTCAGCTTAAAGCCATTGTCCCTTGTCCTGTCACTACATGCCCTGGTACAAAGTCCCTCTCCAGCTCTCTTGGAGTCCCTTTAGGCACTGGAAGGGACTCTCAGGTCTGTCTTCTCTGGGCTGAACAAGCCCAACTCTCAGCCTCTCTCATAGCAGAGGCACCCCAGCGCCCTGAGAATCTTTGTGTCCCTCTTCCACTCCAACAGGCTGGTGTTATTCTCATGTTGGGGACCCCAGGGCTGGAGACAGCTCTGCAGCTGGGATCTCAGCTGAGTGGGGCAGAGAGGGACAGAATCCTCCCTTCCCTGCTGCCCACGGGACTTTGGATGCAGCCCAGGACACGTTTGGCTTTCTGGGCTGTCAGTGCATGTGGCCAGCTCATATCCAGCCTCTCATCCACCAACAACCCTGAGTCCTTCTCCTCAGGGCTGCTATCAATCCATTCTCCGCCCATAGCACGTGAAGGGTTTAGATAAATGGCAAAGGCCCTACCTTTTGAACTTTGTAATGTAGAAAGAAAGGAAACAGATGCTTTCTTCTCTTTCTCCTGGAGTATTTTTTTTAACGTATATCACTTGAACATTACTGCTTTCAATTGTTGTGTTTGTTCTACCACTTCACGTACCCAAAACTTGGTGTGGCATCACTAAAAGAATTACTGTGTTCTTTTTAAATTTGCGGGGGTGTGTGTTGACGTCCAGATGGAGAGTAGATTAATTCAGACATACACAGTTTAGAAGCTGAGATAGGTGCTTCAGAGGCTATTGGACTTCTTAATGTTACTCCCTACTTATCATGTCTGTGGGATATTTAGTTCTTATTTGCCTGTTGATTCTAAAAGATGAAAACCGTTCTCTAGACGTCGGGTCTGCCTCGGTGGCAGCGAGGCAGAGGCACCTGTTTGCTCGCTGAGCTATCAGGCGACCTTCGGCACTGATTGTCGTCCTGCCTGGCCATGCCGGGCCAGCGAAGCGGTCAGCTGCAGCGCGACAACTGACAGCCATAGAATGGTGTAAGTTGGGTCTTAGTGTTAAGACCAATCCACTGAAATGAATTTGCTGTGACACAGCTAAGTCATCATCTCTCTGTTTTTTTTTTTTTTTTTCTTTTCTGAAACCCTTCAACTGAAACAACCTCCCTGAGTTGCAAAAAACCACGACAAACCACAAAAATCCCACAACAAAATCTGTGAAGCAATTCTCAATTTTGTGCAGACTTTTTGGGGTTTGCTATAAGTTCGAATTCCAGGGTTACTCGGGGATTTTGAATGTTTCATTCAAAATTCATAGAATTCAGTCAGATACGAGCAAAAATTCCTCTATGGTGTGGCTTGGTTTTTTTCCTTTATTTCTTTATTTTCCATCTTATTTTTTTCCTTATTTTTTTCCTTCAATATTTTGGAAAGTAGACCATGAATACACCACCTACTAATGCATGAGGCATATACACAGCGAAATCAAGGAGCCTTATGGCATGCTTGAGGTTTCTTGAGTCATAGGAATCTTGCTCAACACTTCTCCAGAAATAGTGATGTTTTGGAATGTTTTGTTCTGTTCTTGTCTGCTTGCTGTGAGGTGCTCCCCTCCCTCTCTGCAGCCCAGTAGCACCCAGTTCACAATTCACTGTGCATTTTGCCAGTCTGACAGCTCTTACAATTCCTTGCTACTTACTGGGCTCAGCGTTGGTCCCGTGTCAGTGCTGTGCTGGTGTTGCCTGCTGATAACTTCACTTTTAGTGTTCTTGGCTTTATCAGCTCAAACATGGTGATTACAGTGGATACAGGGTCCACTTGAGCAGAACATGAAATGTTGCAGCCCTTTGGGTGTTGGAAATATGTGGTAGCAGCTTTGGTCTGTGTTCAAAGACAGCCAATGTATTTTGCATTGAAGGTCTGTTCTCACTTTTCTTCTGATCCTGGAGGACTGTGTTGCCTTGATCATAAACCACATTCTTATGTGTATCCGATATGCCCTCAAAACCATTGCAGGAGGAAAAGCTGACTGGTTTTAAAATGAATATACCTGTTTTAAGCTGATAATGCGATGCGGCTGACTGAAATAGCAGGGTGCTTACGCATTATCCTTTAGTTCCTCTGTATTCAGGAGTAGTCCTTTTTACTTAAGGTGTGGAATCCTGGAATTTTTTTTGTGGCGTACACTGAATTTTTAGGTGCAGTGTGTAAGCAGTACTTTGTTATGCTCAAGAGATGAAATACATGGTTTGTTCCTTCCAGCAGACTTCAAGCTCACAGGCTCTCATTTTGATGTGGTCATCGTGCAGCTGCTAAGTCACTAAGCCATGTTTCACTCTCTGTGGGCAGTAATGAGTTGCAAATCAATAGACTGTTCTGGGCTCAGCTCATAGGGGTGTGACTTGGTATAAAACACCATTAACAATATGACCAGTGCTTGTTTCAGTGCTCATTCTGGGCATTTGTTTGTAGTCTTAAATAGCATTTGGTATGGTACAATTAATTAAGACAGGATGAAGGAGGAAGGATCAAGCATAACATGCTTTTCTGGAGAAATAAAGCTGAAGCACTAATAGTAGAGGATTTTAAAATTTATTTTTGTTTTGTTTTTTAGCTATTCTATGAAATTGCATTGTTGAATAATAGCTAATGTGGTCAGACATCAGAAGAGCTGTTTTTGCTTGTTCCTGCATTTAATCAAACTTTTACTATTTAATTTTTGAATATACTTTATTGTGTGGTGATAGAATTGTGCTAGTGCTGGTATTCAAAATAATATATGTGAGAAAATTGATGTATAACAATATATGTGAGAATAAAACTATGTATGAGAAAACTGGCAGAAGGTGAGTGAACTAGAAAAGGATTTCTAAGGTAAACGAAGGAATGCTAAATAATGTGGAGACAATGCCTAGCTGTGTGGCTGGAGGTGAGATTGGCTGGTGGGAGGGAGAAGAAAGGATGTCAGGTACTTCTCCAGCTGTAGCTTCCAGTTCCACAGGAAGGTGAGAAGATCTTCCTGTTCTAGTGTGCTGTACAATGGCAGATGATTGTGGAAAAGTAAACTACCAGGAAATAGCAGAATTGCCTATATGGCTGTTAAAACCTTAATATCGTGTCCTCATCATGTCCTTCCTGTGCCTAAAGGAAAATGACAGAACTTAAGAATTGTTGTTGAAAGGCTGCTGATAATATATTTTTTTCATGCGGTAGACACTGCATTTTATTCTGACTTGTATGTAAGTAGTTGCTGCAGTGGTGTTGTATTTAATGTATTTGTTTGGGACCTGCACTGTGTTAACAGGCCTCGTGTCTCTGAAGTCCTCAAGAACAGCGTGGTGATCAGGGATTTGTTTTGTATTAAAAACAGCCCCAGAATAATGAGGAGAGAGGAATCATATCCAGTAAAGCACAGAACATGTACTAAAGCTGGTTTCCTGAGGGTAAACCTAGCAACAGAACAGATGTGAACCATTGTCTAACCAGCCTTCTGGTTTAGGGAGCCTAAATTCTGCATTATCTTAAAATATATATACATATATGGTTTTGGTTTTGTTTTTAACCAATGACTCCAGCTAAGGATCTGCTTTTTCAGTTTTTGGAGTTTGGACCAGCTGTGTGAATGATACCCACTTTGGTACATGGATTATGTAGCTCTGTGTAAAATCGTAATAGGAAGTTTGTAACAGTGTATGTATTATGCGCCTCCTTGAAAGTGTTGTATTAGGTCTTGAGAGTGATTTAAAAAAAAATTAGTTCAGTGCTGGACTCCAGTTTCCACATAGCAGACAAATGTTCTTAATGAAACAGCACACCATTAGTAGAGTAGCATATTAATAAATATTCTATAGTTTTCACATGCTAATATATTAATGCCTTTCACTTTTAGGTGCTGGAGATCAGAATTTATTTACTTCCTTGTATCCTACACTTTCTCAGCAGCTTCCTAGAGAACCCATGGAATGGAGGAGGTAGGCTTACATTATACTCTGTGATACTTTTTCAGTGTCTGCTTTTTGAGTTGGGTAAATATGTATTTGTTGTGTTCTGAGAAGCTCTTACCATAAACTGATATGAACAGAGCAACTGACTCGAAGAAATTGGAGAAATTAGATAATCAAAGTCAATGTTGTGCACTTCAGGATGATCCTTTCAACCCTTCAACTTCACCTAGAGAAAAATAATAGTAATGCTGTGTTTCTCTTCTTGGTTTTGTGGTTTGTGGGTTTGTCTTGGTGTCCTTTGATGTACTTTGGCAGCTGTGTTCTGAAAGTGATATGCTTTCTTCTCAATGAGAATATAGGTAGAACTCAAGTGGAATTAGATGTACTTCCCATCAGAAAGTTTGGTATGGCACTGTTTTGTGATTGGAAAAAAATATTTGGGGAATTCTCTTATTTGGTATTTTCTACTTGTCCTAGATATACAGAAAATCTCTTGCGGAAAGCTGAAGGGCTTCTTATTCTTCTAAAAGGACCCTCTATCTCATTTCAAGTAATACCAAATTTTAGTTAACTTTATACAAACTGCAGTAAGTGTAGTTTGTGAGTTTCCAGTGCCAAAGTATTTCAGTTTATTCCTTTTCCCCACAACACATGCTCATTTTTCTATTCTGTCCACTAATTTCAATTTTTAAACTCTGTAGGTCTTATGGCCGTGCTCCGAAGATGATTCACCTGGAGTCCAACTTTGTTCAGTTTAAAGAGGAGCTGCTACCCAAAGAGGGAAATAAGGCCCTTTTGACTTTTCCCTTTCTTCATATTTATTGGACAGAATGTTGTGTAAGTACTTGGAAGAGCTCAAATTTAAAAATTAAATTGTCAACATAAGCGTGAAAAGAAAATGAAAATAACAGACAGCACAAGCAGAAAGTCAAAACAGTTAAGTCTGGGTTGCATTAGCGTGCATACCTAATATTGCTGGAAACAAAACGTAGCTTGAGAACTTCTTGCTATAAGCCGTATCTATTTGTAATGTTACTTGACACTAAGAGGACAGGCATTTGAATAACCTGTTTTCAGTACTTTGTCACAAAACACCCGAGGTTCTTACAATGTTACTGCAGTGGCACAGTGCTCTTCCTTCCCTACACGGAAATGTGGCCAGGGTAGTTCAGTTATGATCTGTTGGTGCATTGAAATGTAAAGATACGCTTTTTTTCTTTAGTTCCATCTCCTGTGTGTGTCAGGTACTAGTGGATGTCAGCAATTTAACTGGGCAAGATTTGGAATGTCTTAATCCTGTTTATCTACGGTTCACTGCCTTTTGGTTTATCCCTCTGTTGTGAATTAATTATCCAGTTGAATGACACAGGTGACATCTGATCTGTGACCAATCAAAAAGAATCCAGAACAGCCTTAAGAATTATCTGAATTTATCTGTATAACACCAACCCAGAAGCAAAAAAATGCCAAACAATGCTTCTGCATTTTTTTAAAATTATTTTTATGAAAAAGCTTTTAAACAGGTTGAGATTTGAGCAGTGCAGGTGTAAATATCTTCTGTTACTATGTGAGAATAAAATAGTTCAGGTTTGTAGTTTCAAACATGTTTGTATCGCAAAGTTCCAGAATGTGTAAAATAAAGAGTTTAAATTATGTTTAAAAATCTTAATTTCAGTCATCTAAAGTATGATAATGAACCAAATACTATATTCGCTGTTAACCAACATACTGGAAATGAATTAAGTTCAAAGACCAGAGCTTTACTATGCTTTACCTCATTTGATTTCTTTCAGTGAGTGAACTTAGTGTCACTAATTCCGTTTGATATGTCTTTCTGTTTGCTTTTGGAACAAAACTTGCCTTTTGAAATTGTTCAGAATGCCTGTTTGATTTGATGATTCACCGCTTTTCATCCCAGGACACGGAAGTGTACAAAACCACAGTCAAGGATGACATCACCAAGTGGCAGAACGTTCTCAAAGCTCACAGCTCGGTGGACTGGCTGATTGTGGTGGTTGAGAGTGATGCCAAGAAAAAGAACAAAACCAATATCCTTCCCCGAACCTCTATAGTGGATAAAATAAGGAATGACTTCTGTAACAAGCAAAGTGACAGGTGAGTATTCTTGGACTTGCAAACATTTTAATCTTTTGACCAGTGTGCTGATTTAAAAACTCAGCTCCATATGCAAGACATTCCTTGCTCATTTAAAGACTTCCCTTGATGTCCGGCATTCAGACTGATGGCACTGTAAGATCTGTGCTTTGAAGGAGGTTGGCATGAAGAATAAAGGGAGAAGTTTATTTTCAGTTCTTCCAGGGTTCATGGTGGCTTTGAAATGTGTTTCAAACAGATCTCAAGTATCTCCTCCTGGCTAAGAGAGGTTTAAGGGGAGCAGTGTGATGTTAAATCAGTTTTTAAACCTACAGGGTACTTTGTTTACTTAGGTGCTTGCAAAAATGTTATCAGAGTTACAGGCAGTGGGAGTGAGGTGAGTAGGGAATATGAAGCCAATAGGGCTTATTTTTTGCCATTGTACTTTCTGCTGTTCTCTTAATCACCTTTTCACTCTGAGAATTGGCTTAATGCCGGTTTCCTCAGATGTTTTTATTCTAAACAAATAACAGTGAATATATGAAACTGTTTTGGCTTTCATTAAAGCAAACAAAATAGGATTTTCTAACCAGAAATAGTGTTTTACTTGGATGAGAGATTTTCCTGTCTTTAGAGATATCATCAGTTTTTTGAATGTTACCTGTGATAGAAAAACTGAGGAAAGAAGATGCTCTAAAAAAGGTTGATTTATTTGTGAATTAATGGGATCTGTTTGTTTTCTGAGAAAAGTAGAAGAAGTTTTAGCACATAGGATGTGTAAAACCAAATTGAAATATTGCAAGAATCTCTTATGCATGATTATTTCAAGTGAGCTAGGAAAGGCTGACTATATGTGATCTGATAGATCTTGATCTGTATTTTGTATAATCCTTACCAGCAGTAGCTATATTTGCTGTTCTGCTGATTTGTATTGCTAGGCAGACTTTTCTAGGATAGCTACAGCATTACTTACATTTAAGTAGTTGGAATAATGTATCCATTATTTGCTTCTAGAAAAATAAAAGCTATGGAGTACTCAGTCTCGGTAAAACACTTAACTCTTCTCATAAACTAAATCACATGAAAGTTTTAAAAAAGCTTCCAAGTCCCAACGAAAAAAAAAAAAATCAACCCAAAATCCCCAACATAGCTGCCTCCAAACAAACAAACATAACCCTCAACCTTGTTTTTTTAACTGTGATTAATGTGGAATGAAAAACTAAATGTTATTCACTCTGAATTTGTCAGGTATGCACAGTATTCAGCTGGGCATTTATATGTGAATTATATGTTTTCCTCCTCGAATACAATTTTATCAATCTCTTTACAGATGTGTGGTACTTTCTGACCCCTTGAAAGACTCTTCCCGTTCTCAGGAATCTTGGAATGCCTTCCTGACCAAACTCAGGACATTGCTTCTCATGTCCTTTACCAAAAACTTAGGCAAGTTTGAAGATGACATGAGAACTTTGAGAGAGAAAAGAACTGAGCCAGGGTGGAGCTTCTGCGAGTATTTCATGGTCCAGGTAAGAGTCTCTTGATATTGAAGAAAGTACTGGAGTTCTGGTTGTAAAAATTGTGCCTTTTTTTTTGTTGTGGTTGGATTTCTGGTACTTTTAATGTTCTGATTATTCTTTGAGGGCTGGGGCAGGAATTGTGAAGACTGGTTTAAAAGCAGCACTTTTAGATCCTGTCTACAGCAGGTTTGGCTTACCTGGTAGTACAGTTAGAACAGTAACACAGTTTCCTGCTGTTAAAAAAGCAGAGTCTCTTCAGGCTTGTCAAGGTTTTATGAATCTCAATTGAAGCAAACAAATTGCATCTAAAAAGAGTTGCTCTTGAATTTGGGGTAAATGTCCCATCACTGTGCCTGTGCAAAGACACTCAAACTTGAAATTGGTATTTAATATGGAGCTGCTGTTTTCTTTGTTCAGATTGTTATCAGTATGTATGGAGATGATGTTTAGAAAAGTATCTATTTTGAAGTGATCCAAATAGAGAGTGCCATGAATTCCGTTTTTTAAATAGTTACAATTTTGTTTTAGCTGGTTTAGAGAAAAGCAAGAACCTCTTGTTTGATAAAATTAAAGGCCTTGATTCCTTTGGAATTTTCTGATCCCTGTACAGTGCTGTTCTCCACTCCACCTCATCATCACATCTACTTTGACTGCACATGTTGCCTTTTTCATACGATAAATCTAATTTTGAGACTTTTTCTACTTACCAGTTTGGCTTTGTGTACAAAAAACCCTTTCATGATACACTGCAGTTAATGCCTTCATTTTGTAAACATAGGGGAAAAAATTAGTACTTTTATGGGAGATGAGTCTTCAGAGGTTATTTATTTATTTATCTATCTATTTATTTATTTATTTAAATTCAAACTTTTAATAGCTGTATGAGCAATATCTTGTGAATCAGGATCTGGATACACATCAGAATTTACTGTCAGAGCTGTATGACTTAATCTGGTTTTGTGAACCTCCCTGGGTTAGGAAGAAATGATGCATCTGCCCTAAGGGCAGGTTATCCTGTATGTGTAAAATAAATGTTAGAAGAAATAGTTCCTGGAGCTCTGTGGATGGATGGGGACAGGCTGTAATACCGGTGTGAATAATATCAGTAACATGTTCCCTTTACTGCTTGCGTGCCAAAAGGAAGAATTGGCCTTTGTCTTTGAGATGCTGCAGCAGTTTGAGGATGCACTGGTGCAGTATGATGAACTGGACGCCTTGTTCTCTCAGTACGTTGTCAACTTCGGGGCTGGTGGTAAGTGTCTGAAAATGTGAAATAAATGCTGAGTATATGAATATCTTCTCTCTGCTGAGAGCCCTGTGCTTTGGGCAGTCACAGTGAGGCTGCACTAGGCAGTTTGTGCTCTTGTTTTATGCTGTGTGCTAACTCAAGCGTCCGTCAGTTACAGTCTTACTAAAGTTGTGTTTCTCGTCTCTGAGGCTTAGTAGCAATTTTTAATGAAAGCCTGTGTTTTGCTCTAATGGGGTGATTGTAACAATCAGAGCCCTGAACTAGGAAATTACACAAGTATTGATCTGGCTGAGATACAGCTGCTGTTTTCACAGCTCACTGCTAGGTTTTTCGGTAAAGAGCTTCCTGGAAAAGTACATTCAGTGGTGCCTCAAATTACATGAGATGTTTGGTAATCACTGCAGAACTTAATAGAAATAAGTGCTTAATCTACACTACGGAAGATTTAACTTCATTTTTGAGAAAAAATTCTGTACCAGAAGTATCAAATAACTTTAAACTGTTTTAATGAGCTAAAGCACTTGTTGTTATATAACAGCTTTAATCAGATATGTTTTATGAATCTGGTGAAAATATAGTGCAGCAGTAATTGCAGTGAAATAGATTTGTACTGACTGAACCCAGTGCAATACACGGAAATGGTGGTACATCCATCCAGGATGGCTGAGTAAGAAATTCTTAAGCAGATAAAGCTTGTTTGTTTTGAACTTAAGGAAGGCTTAATTGCTAAGAAATAAATTACAGACTGATTGCCGCTATACTAATAATAAACATTCAATTATGACAAAATGCCTGTGGGAATTGAATGTTCTGAAATTCAGTTGTCTTAGCCCACTTTGGAAGTTCTGCTGGTTTTTTGTTCTATGTTTCAAAGTTAAGACAATAAGTCATTTAACCCTGATGATAAACTTGGGAAGGAATAAGGCAGCCCACAGCCTCTGGAAGGAGGATGAAGAGGCTTTCCTAGAAAGCAGTGATTGATTCTTGGATATTAACTTTGTTTACTTAGATGGTGCAAACTGGCTGACATTTTTTTGCCAGCCAGTGAGGAGCTGGAATGGTTTAATTCTGAGAAAGCCAATAGACATGGAGAAGAGAGAGCTGATTCAGAACCAAGAGGCGACTCTGCTGGACCTTCGTAGTTACCTGTTCTCTCGTCAGTGCACGTTGTTAATCTTCCTGCAGAGGCCCTGGGAGGTTTCCCAGCGAGCACTGGAGCTTCTTCACAACTGTGTGCAAGAACTCAAGCTATTGGAAGTGAGTCAGCGTGATCTATTCCATTATGTGAATGATTTTATCCAGTGATGATCTATCTAATAAGATGTTTCAAGTTTAGCTGTCAGTTTTGAGCATTCAGTAAGCACTGGCTGTGAATTATCAAAATGATGCTGTAATAACAATGATGCTGCAGTTGATTGTGTCATCCTGAAGTTGTCTTTGGCAAGAGATTTGGAGACATCACATCTGAAAACCAAACCTGTATTTAGTTAAAGTGTTTTAGTCTTCACCTGGAAAGTTAACTTCTCTAAACTGATAGTCATTTGTGTGCTTCTTTCATGGATTTATTACCAATCTGTTGAACTGTAATTCCCATAATTTAAATCTATAGTAGTGTTGTATTGAAGGAAATAAGGCAGAGTGGTTAATATGCTGTTATGCAGGCTAATCCTCTGTAACAAAAAGAAGAGATTATTTATGAATATCACTCTGTGGTTTACCCATGTCCTCATGCCAAGGGTGCTCTGTTAGTTTTATCTGTGCCATTATAACAGCAGCTGCTAACTTTTGCCTGTCTGACATTGTGGTAGTAAGTTCCATCTGTTCATCTGCATGTAAAAACTGCAAATCTGCTTCAGATGCTTTGCTGACACCTTCATGTGTTCTAAAACTAATGTGTAATTCCCACACATGATTTGTGTATGCGTTCTGTGGTGTTTGTTTGTTTTGTTTCCAAAATGTAGCCTTTTAGATCTCTGAAGGTACTTCCTACAGTTCTCGTCCTTTTGCTACACCCCAGGTCTGTCCTGTGCCCCCAGTGTTTGGAGTTTTCCTCTGTACTGTCTCTTATTTCTGCTGTTCCTGTCTTGCTGTGCTGATCCAAACTGAATTCAGGTGTTCTGACTGTGAGACAGTGATACTTAATTGTGCATAGCATGCAGTTATCCCTGTTGTGATCCTTTTCCTTAATGCAGGCATCCCTCTTAACATGGACTGACACCACTGAACACACAGCAGAGATCTAAACTATGTTCTTACAATCTTTATATGCCTTAAAATTCTTTCAGAATTCATATCTTTATTATTTCTTCAAGAGCATGATGTTCATAATTCGAACCTTCCTATCCCATTAGTCTCCTAGTTTATTCTGGGTTTTAGGACTTTTTATAGTCTTCCTAAAAGGAATATTTTTGCCTTGGTTATGAACAGGATTTTGAGACACTATTATTGTGTCTGTATTCCATGTTTTTAGTTATGCTCATTTTTATCTTAATTTTTGAAACTGTTCTAGTATCAAACTCTTATTTTCTTTCTTTATCTTTCTCTTTTTGTATGTATGTCTTTGTTTCTTTGTTTGTTTTCATCTCCATTTTTTAATTAGTTGTCCACGAAAGATGTCTTGTCCTTTGATGAATAAACTTAGAGGCTAATTGGGTTTTTTCCAGGTTTTTTAACACTTCTTAGTGTACTTTTAATTTCAGTCTCAGTTAGAACCAATGTCTCCTTAAGAAAGCAGTACTCTATTTACAGGCTTTTTTCCTAACTATGTTTTCCTTAGGCTTAGTTTTCAAATTCTTGGGATTTTTCCAAGTACTAGTACCTATTAGTCTTCCTTTCCTTCTCTTGCATCTTGATGAATGTATCAAATCTCGTTAATATGAACTATTAGTTTCATGAACTAATATATATAAATTATTCAGGAGGCGGCAAGAGTTGGGCTGTGCTTTGTATATTCTTAGAGTAAACTCTTCCAAGAAGTTCTGCTATGTTGTATCAAGAAAAGTATTTTGCTGAAGTTTTTTCTCATCTGACTGTTCCCACTTAATTTTATCTGTTCATCTCCAGGTCTCAGTTCCCCCTGGAGCTTTGGATTGCTGGGTGTTTTTGAGTTGCTTGGAAGTCTTACAAAGAATAGAAGGCTGCTGTGATAGGGCTCAAATAGATGCAAATGTTTCCCACACAGTTGGCCTGTGGAGCTATGCCACTGAGAAGGTGAGTGAATGATGTGGTGGGGTGGTGGTATTACAGTGTTGAAGTAGAATATTTGTTTCCCTGGAACAGATTTTGTCCTTTTTATTGTGGAATTAAATACTGGGTTCTGTACATTATCAGGAGTCTAATCTAGATAGAGACATCCATGTTTATATCCACTTTTTTCACTGCGCTTTGAGACCTGGGAATAACAAGGGTGTGTTCTCCTCTTTTTCTGTCCCTCCTTTCCTCATCACTAATTTGGTAATTAGTCACTACTTTGATTAAACTCCAGAATGAGCTGAGTCCGTGTTGACTGAGAGAAAGAGCATGTGAATTTCATTACAGCAGGAAAAGCTGCCCAGATTTGGATGCATGTACCGTTAAAAATCGAGATTACAGCAGTCTGTTTACACAGGTCACTGTTTCTCCAGCATGTTAGTACAGTAGTAATAGATCCCTACCTTCATTGAAAGTGTTACCCTGGGTGGCTTGTGAAAGAGGCAAATAATTTCCATTTTTCAGTTACTTTCAGCCTTTAGCATAAATGTTCTAAACTGACCTTTTCAGTTTGGTTAAACTGCTTCCCTAACTTCTCAAGTTCCACTTACTCTGTTTCTATGAAAGAGGTGATGTTTGAGATTGCTACTGCTTTCCAATGTTGAAGAACATTTTAGAAAGAAGGTAAACTCCAGAAACAACTGGAATAGCCTGCTGTGTTTGTGAAGACCAGCATCTTTTGAAGACTCATCCTCTTGTTTGCATAGCCTGTAGAATATTTGCTATTTATTTTAATCACAGTTTGCTCATATTTCAGTAGACTTAAGAATCCTCTCACTGACCCTTGTTTTATTACAAAAGCAGAGAAATACAATTTCACCTTGAATAGTTATTGCTAAAAAAAAAGGGAGTGGGGTGGGGATCAGAATAAAGGAAGCAAAGAATTGTTTAAAAATGGCAATTGGTGCATTAGATTCTTCCCATGCTCCTTAGATGTTTCTATAGAAGACAAGTTCTAACCTGAGCTGGAAATGTTCCTCTCATCCATCATTTTTCTAACACAAAAGGTAAAGGGAAGAATTTTAGGATAATGAGGGAACAGTAACGTGGAACAGACTGAATGAAGAAATTTAGCAACTAGTGGCAAAGTAAAGTGGAGTTTAAAATAAATTTAAAGAAAAGTTAATGTCCATCCCCATTTTTTATGGTGTGGAGTAACATGACAAGCTGAGACCTTTATTCTTTGTGGGTTTACCTTTGTAGTGGATTGAGTTTTCTAAGTAAATGAACCAAATGGCCAACAGATAAGAGCCTCTTTAAGACAATACTCTGGGTGTCAGCTACCAGCTGCTGTCTGGAAGGGGTTTTATGGTAGTTAACTGTATTAACACTGTTAGCTGTGCTGATCTTTTTTTCAGGAAGGTTTTCACCTCAATACAATACTTCAGGTGAATTTGCAAGCGGCCTAATCACTGTACTGCAGACTGCCTGCTTTCCTCGATTTTGCAGTTTTCAAAATACGGACACAGCTATTAGAAATAATTCTAGGTCGTAACTGCTGAACATCTTGAGCTTTGTTTGTATTTATATTGAAAACCAGAAGGATTTACTCAGATAAGTGTTGTGCATGTAGGGACGTGTGTGTACAGGCATAAGTTCCAATATTTGAGTCAGTAACTTATGCAATTTAATTATTTAATAAGTTAATTTATACTGTGAGAATAACAGTTCATTTTGAGATCCTATAAGCAGCATAATATGAAAGCAATAAAAATGTGTCGATGTAATAGAATAAGAGGAATTTTATATTGATTTAATAACCTACTGAAAGCAAGCATCTGGTTTCTCTTGTAGTTAAAATCTCTGGGTTATCTGTGTGGGCTTGTGTCAGAGAAGGGACCCAATTCAGAAGACCTTAACAGGACTGTGGATCTGTTAGCAGGGCTGGGAGCAGAACGTCCTGAAACAGGTACTGCCAGGAACGGAGGAATTCCTTCCAATAGCTGACATTGTCTTAAATGCATAGCATATAAATACATCAGTAATAAGAATTTCCAAGTATCCCTGTATATTTATGTATACACACATTGATAGAGCTTTATTTCTTACAGGTTTTTTTTAATGTGTCTAGTATTTTAAATTACCAATGCATCTCCTTACTGTTGCAAGTATAACTTTTTCCATTGATGCTGTATTTATCAGCATTTAGGTAAATGGTTCTTGAACAGCAGTGGATTTGAATTAAGTTTTTAATGCTTTCAGGCAAGTATTTAAAATAAAATTACTTGAAAATCAAATGGAGCATCCCTGATCAGATGCAAATAGATAACCTGCACCTGGAGCTACAAAGTGATATCAGTTTTTAGTTTTCTCTCCACTTTCTACTGGAGAAAAAGAAGGAATGGGGTATGAGGGTGTGCAGCCTGTTCTAAGAATGTGTTTGTAAGTGACACCTCTTGTCCTGCTTTTTTCTAAAGCCAATGCATCACAGAGCCCTTACAAGAAACTCAAAGAGGCCTTATCATCTGTAGAAGCTTTTGAAAAACACTACTTAGTAAGTATGAGTTTTGCTTACTTATATTGGTTTTGCGTGTTTACACTGTGGATTGAATAGGGCCAAGTTTTCAAACCTGAGAAGATACATTGAGAACATAAATCTTTATTTCCATATTTTGGTATCAAAGGTTATTTCTTGCACACTGAGCACAACACGGCTGATTCGTTTTACATCTGGAACCTGTATGGGCCCCAAGTTTCAAATATTTACATTGACTTTAATATTTACAGTTATGAGCTGGAGGTTATTATCTGTAAGTATGTATACTTAGATATTAAAAAAGCCAATGTCATGGCTATCATGTTCTGCTGGCCCAAATTCAGAGTTAACTGAGTCTTTCCCAGAAGAATATTGATGTGTGAATTCAGCTTCCTTTTAAGTGGTTTAGGCTTGCATCTTGCAATGGGTGTTACATGGTTGAAATTAAACTGTTGATTTTTTTATATAACTTGTGGGATATCTGTGGATAAGAGGGTTGTGCCTGGCATAGATTGAAACATTAGAATTCTCACTGTTCTTTAATATGCATCTTTATTTCCTGGCAGCTTGCCTACTGTAATGATTTTAGGTTAGTTGGTTTTGGTTTTTTAATAAAAGATTGTTAAATTAAACAAAACCCCCTCAACTCTTGCAAGATTGTGTTTGATTTTTTGAAGGCTTGGTTTGACAGTTTTTGTTGGGTTGTTTTAGGTATTTTCCTTAAATAATTTTCCTTTAAAATTTCTTATATTTAAAGTACTGCCATTTAAGTTTTCTGGGGAAAACTTGGAGGAAAATGGAACTTTTTTTTTAAACATGAAAACTATGTGATACTTAATTTTGCAAGGTTTTATCAAAAGAAAAAGTCTCAAAAGATTTTGTCTGAAGATACCAGGTTTCACTTTTGTTGTTAATTTCTTTATAGGACTAGTTGTGTAGCTGGATTAAAATAAAAATCTTCAGCGTTGCCAGCTGCTCTTACATGCTCAGTTCCAACTTGAACCTGAAGATCTTTGCTAAGCTCAGCAATATCTTCTTAAATTTAAGAAACTAAATGGGGTCCGTAGTGTTTACCAGTGAAAGAATTGCCATTCCTCTTTGTATTTCTGACTGCACTTTTATGCAACAATAATTCAGATGTCAGATACACTATAAAAGATTGTTTTCTATATAGTTGTCACATAAATATATACATTTTATATATACCCATCTTTAATTCATGTATTCAGTGGAGAAGAACGAATTAGTTAAAATTTCCAGACAGAGCTAAGATAATTTATTTGCATTTAAAAAAAAAAATTCCTCTCAGTTTGAAGCCATTGCCCTTTGTGCTGTCACGATGTGATGTATGTTTTGTTTTTATATATCTGGTCAGAGGTTATTATGGACTTTGGAGAAAAGTTGAGTGGTTGAATACAGTGTGTGTGTTGTAACTGCTAATTCCGTGGGAAAGGTTTGTGCTGTTATTACAAGCTTAGGGCAAGGGAGGAAGGTGAGCAAGGAGAAGAAGGTGACACTTAGACACTGTGGCTGCACTGGAGATCAAGTTTAAAGATGAGGGATAAAGTTCAATTTGGGAATGCAAACAAAATTCCTTTAAGGCACTCTCATGAAAATAATTATTCTGATTATAACTTAGCATTTACAGATACGGGATAATGACCAAATGCAGAAGGAGGGAAGGTGACGTATTACAAACTGCTGAGTATTTTGTGCTCAGGGCAAATGTGACTCATTCTGGGCATTTTGTTGTAGTCACTTAGTCACTGGCTATGAGTTTGTGTGAAATACCATTAGCTGCTAAAAATACATGAAGCTTTTAATAGTTTCTTTTCTTTTAAACAGGAGCTGTCCCATGCCACCATTGAGATGTACACAAATATTGGAAGAATTCGCTCAGCTAAGCTTGTGGGAAAGGACTTGGCAGAGTTTTATATGTAAATGAATCTTTAAAATGTCTTAAATGCATTAGCTTTGAAAAGTTTGAATTTTATCCCTGGGGAAGATATGCTGTATTTAAACAGGAATTTTGAAAAGTATTTTTAAAAATGTAAACAAACTCTGTTTTAAGCTGTATTTCAGGAAAAAAACCCACCAAACTAGCAATCTCTTTATATGAAACCCTAATTCTCACCTCACGATTTTATACTCTTGCCTTTAACTGTCCTGTGTTCTTCAGTTTGATCCTCTCTTACTGTAGGGTGAAAAGGGTGGGAAAGGTAACTAAAAACTTTAAAATAAGTCAGAAGCCTCCTTAGGAAGCAGGCTTAGTTAAATGCAAAGTTATCTTAACTCCATATGTGGTCTGTATAAACCTGAAAGAAAGCCAGAAAACACGTCTTTAGAGATTAATCAGTTTCATATTTGAGGTTATTGGTGCAAAATGTTTGTTTTCCCCCCCATTGTGAAACAGTGATTTTATTCCAAATTTCCAAATATATTTTTTATATTTATCCCTGCTGTTAAAATCCACTGAGAAAACCTCCTGCATTTTCCAGTGCCATTTTATTTTTCTTATTTAGAAGAATTTAAGATTGCTAAGTGGTTTTTTGGAAAACATGTTTAGGCATACCTCCCACCTATGTTCACTAAAGCAGTCTGATCTAGTTGCAACTGATTCTCCTAAATTAACTTAAATTTTCATCAGAGAGAGTAATGTTAGGTTTAAAGACTGCCATGGAACTTACGTGTGGTGATAAAATTTTCACTGAAGTATTTTTCTGCTTTAAAATTTTTGAATAAGCAAATTTTTAGTTAAGTGTCAGAAGCTTTAGATGGCTTTTGTTTCATTTGTGGGAGGTTTCTTCACCTCATTTTCTCTGACTTGGGATAGATCTGCATATAAAGCCTTTCACTGACATGGAATATTGACATTAATTGCGGTTCTACTTGCATAAGTGAATTGCAATAAAGAAAGGCTCATATGCTGATCTGTTACCAGAAAATTAAAGATCATAATGGTTCACTGCAGGTTGTTGTGCATTTACTTGCAGTGTTCCTCTCCCATCACCACTTTGAGAAAAGATGTAGAGAGTTTTCATGGCTGCAAAGGTTCTTGCATTGCTCTGTGCTCATTTTTTCATTTTCCAAGGAGGAAGAAAGGTCCCCAGAAAGCAGAGGTGTATCTTCAAGGAGCACTGAAAACCTACCTTGCTGAGGGCTGGGCATTGCTGGTCACACACACGAGAAAGCAGCTGGCTGAATGTCAGAAACAGCTTGGGCAGATTGAAAAGTATCCTCTGAAAGGCAGAGCCAGAGCGATCGAGACTGGAGAAAATTAGGCTTGGGATTATTTTTCTATCTTAACTTTTATTTAACAGTAGAGACTGCCAAACATTGTGAGTCTGAGCTGGGACAGCTGAGTGATTTCTTGTTTCCATTGTTGCTGTTCATTTGGGGAGAGCTGGGTTATTTATTTTTTCATTTTTACTTTTTTAACAACTGGTTCACTTAACACCTTTTGCATATGGTTGCTGCCCTTCATTTTAACTGTGTCTTGGCTCTAGAGAGTGGTACATCATGGATTGTGTGAAGTTTGTCTTCAGTTCACCAGATACCATAGAGTGTATTTTTGGGCTTCACTTGTGCTGATTTTTTGCTGGTTTGCGTGTTTTTAGAACAAAATACACTTTATACATGTCAGCCTCCTTTGCAAAATCTCACGTCACTTTTAAGCACTCCTAATCTTTTCTGCTTCAGTGCAAATGCTCATAAAATATCTGAGCCAGTAGTATTGCATTCATAGCTAAATATTTAAGTGATCAGTTGTATCCCCAGCACTTAAAATTTTGAAGAATGTCTTATGACTTAGTTATGGTAAGTGTTTCTCTAAAAACTGGCAGATTCTCAGGCAAGTAAATTGGAATAACATAGAATATTCAGGTTATTTAGTACTAAATGTTGAGCAGTGTAATGCAAAACACTGTGTATTTAACTTGCACACTGCATTTATTTTTGTCAAATAATGAATTTTCTGTGCTCATGAATCTTTTTAGATGAAGCAAGATTGCACTGGTTGATAATGGGTCATATTTTTGGTAGGCCTGCTACAGAAGTATTGAGATTCTGCAATACTCTCAGATGTTAGTAAATCTTCCATTGTTTCTTTTCAAGTGGAAAAGTCTGGTGATGATAACTGCAGGTCTTGTCTCTAGAAATCAGAAGAGCAGTACTTGAACTGGCTTGTTTTCAAATGTCTAATTATTGTGGGTTTCTACCTCAAATTTCCTTAACTTCATTAGTTATCTCCAAACAAGCAGCCTTTTAGCTGGTGATAATCACTTAACAGAAGAGGAACGCAAAAGATTTTGCCAAGAAATACTAGACTTTGCCAATCAGCAAGCAGAGAACCAAGGTATGTCTGGGTCTTAAAACTTAAGATGCTCTAATCTGGTTGTTCCGTAAAGGTAGATGGGGAGGCATTTTCTGATTGGGTTCATTATCGTGTGTATAATTTGTGAACCAACACAGATCTTTACCTGTGATCTCCAAAATATTTATAAATCTACAGTAATTAAGAGTAGTCAAAGATGAAAGGGTAATTAACATTTTCATCCGGAATACTGCAAAGTCTTTGTTTTCCTTCAGTTATGTTTCTCTGCTTTAACAACCCATAATTTATTGTGTGTTGTGTTTTTTTCAATTCCTAACTTGTCTTTGTCTCTCATTGCTGGCATGCAAATGGCAACTCTCTGATTGTACTTCTTGGATTTTGATGTTAGATCTGTGCCCATCCACTTGCAGCTTATTATTTTGTCGAGCCCATTTCTTCTCCTTATTCTTCACGCTGCTTCGGTAATACCTTGTTGTCAGATATTAATCATAATTCAAATTCATATGGAATACTTCCTGCAGATCTGAAGGCTGTTCATTTTTATTATTTTTTCTTAATGAATAGATGTACCATAAGTAATATGTTACTTTAGACTTGATTATGGATTAATTTTTGGTACTGCCTCAGGGTTGTTTTTGGAATGTAGAAAAGAGAATGAAAACCCCTTGCATAGCAAAGCTGCTGGCTCAAGGCACCAGCCTGATGATGGTTTCTCAAACTTGTACTTGCTCTTGATATTTATGCTCTGGGAAGTTTGTCACTTAATGCTACTGTGTTTGTGTACTGTGTTCTGCAGTAGTGAAATGTCCAACTTCTGCTTGGACAATCTCTCCTAATTCAGTTATTTTTAATAGCCTGGATATGGAAATTAGTCCTGGATATGGATAGTCTAAGTAACTGCTGGAAAACAAATATTAGCGTCTTTAAGTCTCATGCAAGATAAAAAATTGGAAAGTATTGATGTGTTGTGAAATTATTAATTGTGAAAAGTTGTTGATCCATTTAATTCTAGGGGTTGAATTTTTAAGAGAAAAACTTAGCTCATCTCCAGCAGCCCTAGAGAATAATAAAATCCCTGTTTTTATCTTTCCAGGTCAAAAGGTTTTATTGCCTATGCACTCCTTTGCCCAGCTGAAAACTCTGCATTTTGACCCTCCAAATGCTGTTGTCCACGTGGGTGGAAAGTTGTCCATTGAGTTGACTTTGCTGAGCCAAATGCCCATCCCTGTCCGGGTGGACCAGGTTGCCATCCATGTTCACTTCAGCATTGAAAAGAACAGCTACAGGAAAACAGCCGAGTGGCTCACCAAGCACAAAACCTCCAACGGTGTCATCAGCTTCCCAAATGAAATTGCAGGCCTGCCTTTGTCCAGAAACAACCTGCCAGCACTGGAGCTGTATGAAATGTATGAACGGAGCCCCTCAGACAATTCCTTGAACACAGCAGGGATTATCTGCAAAAACGTGCACATGCTGCTGCGGAGGCAGGAGAGCAGCAGCTCCCTGGACGTGCCCTCGGGGGTCACTTTGGAAGATGGGGCTCACGTGTTGAAGTGCAACAGCTTGACACTGGAACCAGGGGACAATAAAATAACGTTCAATATTCAGGTATGTTTTTGTAGCTGGGTGATTGTAGCACTCGTGAAAGAAAAACTAAAATTACTGCCCGAGGAAGAGCATTGTGCTGGTGAGTGGTACCTGTATTACACTTGGATGATCTGTTCCCCTTACAGCTTTATGTTGTTCTACACCATCATTTCCCTTGAAAAACGCTGTTGTGTTTATGCTAAAATGTACAGATGACTCCTCTATTGGAAATCATTTGGGTCAGCCTTCCTGAACTTATTTTAAACATCTTGACTAATGCTGCCAAAAATTAAACTGATAAATTCATATGCAATAGAATGTACTGCTCATGACGTCTGTTTGCCCTGTTGAGCTCATTCAGAATAATGTCTAAAAGCTTTGTAAATTCTTTTTCAGCCCTTCAGTAAGTGATTGTGTAGCTAAATTTGGTTGATAGCCTGTTTTTCTCTGTGGAAGCGGGTAGAATAATTTTTCACTTGGTGGATGTAGCAAACCTACCTGGAACAAGTGTGACAAAGTTAGGCTCAGCTACAAGTATTTGAATTTAGAAGATGTTAGAATTAAAATTGTTCTCATTAGTCATCTTATCATTTAACTAACTTAACTAACTTTTTAGTTATTGTCTGTGCAATGGCAGTAACGTCATTTGAACTACCTGCTGACCTGATTTCTGAGATTCTCATCCTTTCTAAGGATGGGGACAAGTTAATGGGATTTGGACATGACAGAGGCCTTGGTGACTGGAAATGCAGTTTTCTGTGAAATAAATTAACATGTACGTAAAACTGGATTTCAGATAAAGCAGCATTACTAGAGGAAAGCTGTTAGGGACTGCACTGAGCAGGAATGTGGGCTTAGTGGGATCAGGAAGCAGTTGGAAAACACCAGGAGAAGAAATACGGATGAAAAGCTAGATAGAATTCTGCTTTAAATTTGCCTGGTTCTGCCATGCATCTGGTGGCTCCTGAAGGATGGACAGGCTTACATTTCTAACTTTTCCTATGTCTCAACCTTCCTTTCAAGAAAAAAACTTTCCTATGGAAGATTGCTCAGTGTGAACTCTACAGTACAGTTGTTTAAGGCATGACTTACCTGTCCTTAAAGGTAAAGTCTGGGCACATTATAATTTTAACAGTGTATTATTGGATAACACAATGAAAGCTTCTCTAGATTTGAGCTGCAGAATTTACAAAATACTTACTAAAAATTCATTATCATTGTAGAAATACACTGTGTCACTTCACTGGATTACAAAGCTGTCAGAGGATAGAAACTGCTGACAACTTATTTTCTGAATTTTCTTAAAGTAATGCTTAATTGCACCACTTCTGCAGGAGGAGGAAGGACTCTGCTGCTGTTATACAGAGGGAGCTTGATCCTTTCTGTAGACCTTACACTGATGATGAGCATTATTTATGCTGACAGCAATCTTGCAGTATTTTTTTCCAAGCCTTAGAAGAGATCAGAAAGCACTGTCTAAATTCTTTAGACCAATATTCCCATCCCATGTTAAGATTTAAAGTATGTCTGTATTACAGATTACTTTTGCTTTTCTGTTTTTTAGGGCTAAAATGTAGAGACTTTAATGTCAAAATGCATAATACTGAATTTCAGTCTGGATTTGCTGTGTAAATAACTGCTGAGGTTTGAATGTTGAGTTGGCACAGCTTTTCTCCATAACTTGTAGACTTATTTAATTACACCCAGCATTGGTATTTATGTATTACACTTGGTGAAGCGGCACATGAAAAAAAGAAAACACACTTTCCATTCCCTAGCAGTCCCTAAGAGCAAATAGAATCAAGAATAAATATTCTAGCAGGTGTTACGGATTTACTTTTGTTTTTAATCTTATCGAAGAACATCCAGAATCCCATTACTCAGAGTATGGGAAGAGCTGGAAATTAAATATGTATGTGTTACTTTCTTGTAAACATTGGCTCAGGGTGTGTGGTGGGGAATGTGTGAAATCAATAACTGGAGCTGAAAGCTATGCCTTATATAAATGCTGTAGGATTTTATAATTGTTTTTATGAATTAGCCAAATTAGAACAGGAATTGTTTAAGGTACTTAATAATATTTTTTCACATATGTTGCGCTTTTGGGGGGAACCAACCAACAAATAAGGCAAAACACATGGCAAAGTAACAAATAGACAGCAGAGGTACTATATTAGTTATTCTGATTATTAGTACTTGTTAATGATGATGTTTTCTCTTGGTTCAGCCAGCACTCTAGAGCACCTGTCTTAGTGGGGCAAAAAGTGCTCCTTTGTGCAAATCTTGGCATTTACTCAGAAAACAAACCTGCAGTTTTAATTCTCAAATCCAAAGTACCTGATAAAAATGAGATAGAAACACACTGTTCTTTTGTAGAGGGTTTGTTCTAGAAGTATTTTCTTAAACTTAAAAAATCTATTCCAATGTTTTCTTCCAAGGCCAAAGAACCTGGGACATACACGCTCAGGCAGCTGTGCACTTCAGTGGGAAAGGTGCAGTTTGTCCTCCTTCACATCTACCCCATCGTGCAGTACGATGTGTACTCCCAGGAGCCCCAGCTCAAAGTGGAGCCCATGACTGGTAGGTGCAGTGGCTGTGCTGAAGCTGCTTTAATGATTCCTGTTGTGCTCCTGTGGGACTAGAGAAAGTGTTCCATGGCTTCAATTTGCCTTTCTCTGCATTTTGAATCTAAAATACAATCTTGCTTTTCAAATTATCAAGCATAATGTCCTGCCAGTGATGGCCAGTTTTGAACAACTGATTCCAGTGCTTGGCTCTGGACACATAGTATCACTTTTGAACATTAATTTGAATGTGTAGTGTTACTGAAATATCAGGTGTGATTTGATTAGAAGTGAATATTTACATTTGTAATTGGCTGAGCTCCTAATTGGTTGTGTTTGTGATCACAGGATTTATTAGGCTGGGAAAGCCCTCTGGGATCGAGTCCAACCTATGGCCAAACACCACCTTGTCACCCAGACCATGGCATTGAGTGCCACATCCAGTCTTTCCTTAAATGCCTGCAGGGACAGTGGCCACCTCCTTGGGCAGCCCCTTGCAATGTCTAATAATCTTTTCTGTGAAGAAATTCCTCCTAACCTAATGCTACAGTGTCTTTGATATTTATAAGAAATAAGTAAGAAATGGGATTTTCTACTGGAGATGATAATATAAACTCATTAAAAATGAATACTGAATGCATCCATTGGTTTCAGGGACTACTGAACACTACTTGTTGTAGAGTTTATTAAAGTGTATAAATAGAAGTTAATAGTGATTTGTTTTCAGGCTATGGAGTGTGGCAGCTGAGGAGTTAATGTGCATTTTGTGCTGTCACGCCAGTCACAGGGGTTGCAGTGTATGGGAGAGGAATGACAGGCATACTGGGCATTAATCAAATTAGAGACCCCTATGAAACTGATAGTTGTGATTCTGTGTGCACACTGGCATTCTTGTTATGTTGATTATGTAAATCAGTGTGTGTTTATGACTTGCATCAATCAGGTGCAAAAATAAAAAGGCTGTCTGCAACCTGGAGAACTTCAAAAGCTTAGTAAATTCTTTGGGGTTACTGTAGTTCACTGAATTCTGTGCTGCAGAGCCAGCTCATCTAAGCCATCCAAGATACAGTGGGTTTGGGCTCCCAAGCTGAAAAAAATGGTTTCCCCACAAGTTGTATCTGAGCTGGGTTTAATGTCTCACATAACACCAAAACCCCACACTTCTGAGTTACCCCAATGTGTGACCAGCTGTGTCTGCTAGCAAGCCTCAGTGCATTGTAACCATACCTGCAATCTGTTAACAATTCCTGCTCTGTCCTTCAGAAAGCCTTTTGGCTGGCATTCCCCAGAAGGTGAAGTTCACGGTGACCACTGGTCACTATACCATGAAGAGCGGCGACACTTTGCAGCTCAGCAATGCCGAAGCCATGCCCATCCTGTACCACCCTGAGAGCAAGGCAGTCATCTATTCCAACACCAGGGGTAAGCCAGGAAGTGAAAATGAATAATCGTTAAAAGGCTGACAAGTTCAGTCATCCTGAAGCAACCCGTACTTACCGTATTAAGAGCACTGACACTGTTTGTCAAAAGCCATTATTAAGAACAATTTTAGGGATTTGCAACTGAGTACTTTATTGCAAGATAGATTTTAAATTTTCACCCTCAAAGTAGTAGTATGAACTTTTACAAACATGGCTGGACATTTTACTTTCATTGATGAAATTCAGAAGATGTGTGAAACTGCAGCATATGTGTGTGCCCAAGGTTTCTTGAAGTGAAATTATGAGACTTAACGAGGTGCTTTCACTTTGTAAAAATTAAAGTAAGTGTCATATGATGGGCTGAAGTTGCTCTTCAGCTGGTTTGAAGTTTGTTTTTAAATTGCCCTCTTAGTTCTTTCCTGACTATTAGAAGTAAAATTATCACATGGAGTGTGGTGGTTACCTTCCTTCAGTTTCAGGCTAGAGCTTTACTCCTGGGAAGTTAAATATTTAGCATGTGCAGATTACAGCTGATTTGAAGAGATTACTGTGGAGTTTTATAATGAGGTTTCTTACTGCTGTTTTTGCAAACCTTGCTAGGAAGTGGTTATGGCACCACATATTTTTCTATGATTTTCTTTTCTTTTTCCCATTCTGCACAACTACAGAAAAGATCTCAGAGTCATCATTAAGGATTCAGTCTTCTGAAAAGATCACAAGCATCAGTTTGCCAGTGGCTCCTGCATATCATGTGATTGAATTTGAACTAGAAGTCATGTATTTGCCATCAGCCACGGAATCTGCAGTGCAGAAGGCAAATACAAATAAAGAAAATCACAGAAAAAACAAAGAGAAGCAGAAACAGGACAACTGCATGGCTACTGTTGACCAAAAAGTAAGATGTAGCTTAATGTTTTTATTCTGAAATGTATTTGATCACTGAAACTTGACAGTTCATAAAGCGTGGAGGGTACCTGTGTCTTTGTAAAAGGTGGCACGGTGGTCTTTTAATTCCAGCTTCTGATTCATGGGAGAGATGAAGTCAAGTGTGCTGCTTCAAATTAAAATAAATATACATTAAATGCATTTTAAAAAATATTTTGAGCTTGTACTTAATATATTACACTATTATAAAGACATTTAAATAATAGATCTTACAGCAATTTATTTGCTACTGACCTTGACTAGCTATTGTACTAAGATGCCATTGGTGTTCTTTTATCTTTTCTTTCTTCTATTCCCCTTCTTTCATTTATAATCTTTAGAACTGGGTATGTCAGTTCTTATAGGAAAAGCTGCTTTGAGATTTCATGTCCCACTCACAGGCAAACAAAAACCTGTATTTTTTCAGATTAGTTTTTAACATACTGAATTTTTATTTTTTTTTTCTTTTTCCCGTCCTGGATGCATTAGATATAGATACTTGACGAGAAAAGTCTTGCTTAGAAAGGAGAAGAAAAGCAAAATCATTGTGCTGAAGACCATTGCAAATAAGAACTTTGTTCCCTTTTCTCTTTAGGTGACCATTGATTGTCCTTGGTCGATTTACTCCACTATTATTGCTTTAACATTCTGCATACCCTTTAATGCCAAGCATTCCTTATTGTCAGCTGGCAAACGGTAATGTACTCATTATTTATTTATTGTTTCTTCCTTCTTACAAAGTATGGAGATGGGGTTTCATAAGTCATATTTATAGCAGCCTTTTTTTAAAATATATAAGTTGGGCTTGTATTATCTTCCCACTGGAAGCATGTGCATTTCCTCTCATGTTCTTTCATGACAATAAAACAAATTTGTGGTTTTGGAAATAAGACCACAAGGTGAACCCAGCTAGCCTGCTCTGTGTAGTTCTTTGGTTTTGTTTAATATGAAAGAGGATGTTTTACAGCTTTGTTTTATGGACATGGACTCTTCCAATGTAACACTTCAGCTTTCATTGAACAAACTGTGTCACATTTTTCAGGAAATATGTGCAAGTCTGTGTACAGAATTTGTCAGAACTCTGTTTCCAGCTTTCAGACTACAGCCTAAAAAATTCTGCTGAGTGTACAGATTTGCAGCTGGTACCTCTCAACCCTGCATCTCAACAGGTAAAATTCACGTGGTGTTTTTTTTTTAATTTTTTCATCTTACGGCAGTAGTTTTTTATTGGGTTTTAGGAAAAAGAATCAGGTAGAGACAGTTCTCCAATTAAATACAGCTATAAACCACTTCAGTTGCAGAACAATTTCTTATCATAGAATCACAGAATGGTTTGAGTTGGAAGCAGATTTGAAGATGATCTGGTTTCAACTCCCTGCCATGGGCAGGGACACCTTTCACACTTGGGTTGCTCAGAGCCCCATCCAGCCTGGCCTTGAACACTTCCAGGGATGGGCATCCACAAGTTCCCTGGGCAGTCTTGAAGTTTCTTTCAGCCTTCTCTGAACATATGAAATTGTTCATTCTTGTTGCCTTGAAAAAGTATATAAGAACATACTAATTTCATTAAATTTGACTTTTGATTAAAATATTTTCAGCCACATTTGAATGTGAAGTGTTTCCTTTTGAAAGAAAGAAGAAACATTTGATTCTGACAGTGAAATGGATCCCTCCTTTTAAAAAGATGTGTATTGTGAAAAAAAATCACTATTGGTCATTTTGGTTGCATATTTCCCTAATGCTTTATTGAATTTGTTTATATAAACTGTATCAGTGTCAGAACAGACAAACATATGCACGTGTGCATTTCCCCTCCTTTGTGAGAGGAAGGAAGGAGCTAACACTCTAAACATTCTCTTTCAGGTCGTGTACAGTAAGCAATCAATATTCTTTGTATGGGAATTGAAGTGGACAAAAGAGCTTCCTCTCTCCTTGCAGTGCCTGTTTTCAGTCAGCTTTTGTCCAGCTACCTCCGAAGAACAGTCTCTTACCCTGAAGCCGTTCACTTATGAATTCCAAGTGGAAAATTTTTTTGTAAGTACTCTTCTAAGTAGCGGGTAGTGTATCTTAACTGAATATGGTTTCCTTATAAATGGAAAGGGAAAATTGTTCAACGTATCAAGAGATATATTGGAAAAATTCTCTTTATATCATGAGGTTGATACCTACTTAGAATCACTGGAAAGTCAGTTTGTGAATGATAGAATTGCAGCCTGATAGGATGTAGTGGAATCATATCCTTGCCATGGGAATGTGGTGAGGGCCATTAACAGTTGTGCTTAATCTTGTTCCATTTTTTTACTGTTTTCACCTTCCTGGGTTGGTGCCATGGAGATTTTCTGCAGGTTACTGAGCTGCTTTTTCCCTGCAGGCTTAAGATTGTGCTCTCCAAAGCAAATTGCAATTTCCAAAATACCTTTGCTATTGAAAGCATCTCAGTTGTTTTTTGTAGTGCTTGAGATGAGCTCCTCTAATGAAATATTTAGGGGTTTCTAGGCCATTATCTGAAATGTTCTTTCCCTTCATGGACAAACATTTTATTCCTTTGATCAGCTAGGAAGCTCATAGGCTAGGTAGAATTCCTTTAATAGGAAGTTATTATCAGCATTATTTAATCTCATCTCTAAATTTGGTGTTACCCTTTGTGATGCTTGGGTAAAAAGCAGCATCATGAGAAGACTCTCATTTGGTTAAGAACTTTTGTTTATTTTCAGTGTTTTCTATCTGCCTATTGCAAACTGGCATTGAGCAATTATTTTAGGTGTTTGTTTACTTTCTGGCATGTAACAAGCACTTGTTGGCACCTGTATCAGCATCTCTCTGGAGCTTTTAAAGGCAACTACCTTTATTAAACAGTGGGGGTTTTCTGGTAGAAGTTTAATTTTGTAGGAATTCAAAATTAGCTCTTTGATGTGGGCACTGTTATTCTGGGGACTATGACAGGAAGAGGATGAAGTAGTTCTGTATGACTCAGAGTCTGAGTGATGTGTCTGTAAAGGGAGGACCTAAGAAACTAATAAAAATTATTTCAATAGTAAAAATAGTGTCAATTTAGCAGCATTGAAAGGCTGTGTTAAAGAACAGAAGTGAAGGAAAAAATGGTATTCTCACTGCTGGTATCAAAAATAGATTGAATCAAATTTGATTGGATTGCCTGATCTAGTGGAAGGTGCCCCTGCCCATAGCAGGTGAGTTGGAATCAGATGATCTTAGGTCCCTTCTAATCCACCCCATTCCAGGAATCTATGTTCTGTGGTTTTATTAAATTGGGCAAGATAATGAAGTGAATATTACTTGTAAGTGATTATTGTATTAAGAAGATTTCACAGGATGTGTTAGTTGCATGCAAAGTTAAGTTGGTACTGTAGCCATTGTCCAGTTCAATTTAAATACGAGTAGAATGCCCCTTTTTTCTTGCTAACAGCACTGTTTTCTTCCTGACAGACATTGTATCATGTGAAAACTGAAATCTTCCCACCCTTGGATGCAGAGTACTGTAAAACAGGCTCGCTCTGCTCCTTAGAGGTGTCCATCACCCGGCTTGTTGAGCTCTCGGAGGTTGACAGAGACGAAGCATTAACAGAATCAGATGGATATTGCACAACAAAACTTATGTATGAAGGTAAGAGTATTTGTCTTAAGCATATTGATAAATTTCCCTTTAATTTTTTTCTTGATAATGACATCTGCCAGACTTGCTATATATTCCAGACTTGCTATATTTTCCTCATTAATCTGCCTTCCAGTGGAATATAAATGCTCTTCAGACTGGATGGATATGTGCTTGAGATCCCACTATGGTCCCTTTTGTGTAGGGCTGTTTTCCTACCTTGCACAGCTCTTCACACATTAAAGCTGGGGGTTTTTAGATGTTGCTAAAATGCTGATTTTGAAAGTGCTCTGAAGCTGTTCTGAGGGTTGTCTATTTTTCATAGAATATCTTTACAGTGTTTTCTCTTCATTCTTGCAGTTGTTGACAACAGTAGTAACTGGGCAGTCTGTGGAAAAAGCTCTGGAGTGATTTCTATGCCTGTAGCACCTCGAGCTACTCACAAAGTCCACATGGAAGTGATGCCGCTGTTTGCTGGGCATCTGCCTTTCCCTGATGTCAGATTGTTTAAATACCTCCCTCACCATTCTGCTCACTCCATGCAACTTGATGCTGGTAAGGCTGTGTTGACCACGTGGCCACTTAGAGAAATTACTCTGCTTTTCCTGTGTTCTTGTGTGAGGAGAAAAGCAAGGCAAGAATATAATGACAGTATATGGACTTGGTCATATATGGACCAGGTGCTCATACGTGTCCTTTGTTACCTTCACTTACACTTCTGATTTGAAACTTGCTCTAATGGGAGCTCTGAATTTGGATTGCCAAATTCAGAGCTCCCAGGAGCTCTGAGGAAGAATAATAAATGCATTGTTCTCTTACATTTCCTTTAAAGATCAGTGGAAATCAGTTGTCCTGGATTTAGAATCAAATGAAAACTGTTTGATAACCCCCTAATCTTGCAGTTTCATTTTCTCTAAATTGTGCATCTTCATTTGCTTTGAAAATTTTCCCAGCTTTTCAAGGGATTGAATACAAAATTAAAGAACTGCATATGAACCAAATTAGATGAAGAGTTTGAATTACCATATCCAGTTTAGAGTATATATCTGTACTATTGAGTAGTCCTAGAGCTGTAGTAAGAATTTGCTCGTAAAAGCAACATACTTTTTGTCAGCAGAGCTCCAGGAGCTGCCAGTGTGCATCCCTGTAGCTTAGGACAGATGTGAGGTCATGCTACTGAAATTTTCCTTTGAAACCAATATAATTCATTTTCACATCTGATGCTGGCCAGAAGTGTGCACAAACTGTTGCCTCAGCAGAGATGAACAGTAACTGCGAACACGTGTTAAGCTGACTGACTGAGCTCTGAAATGACCTTTTAGAGTTGTTTAATTGGTAGAATAAAACTGTGGGTTTTTTTTTTCATTGTTGTTTCAAACAGACAGCTGGATTGAAAACGATAACCTGTCTGTGGACAAGAATGTGGATGACCAAGCTGACAGCAGCAGCATCAGGAGCAGGGGGAGCCTGCATTCCACAGCCAGCGGGGAGCACAAGGGTTTGCCCATGCCCCGACTCCAGCCCTTCTCCCCGGGCCAGGTCTTCAACAGCAGCACGGGAATGCAAATCCTTGTCATTCCCAGCAAGGACGACCACGTTCTGGAGGTCAACGTCACGTGACAGCTCGGAGTGGAGACAAGGAACCCGTTAGGAACTGGATATGAAAGCACTTTATGGGATAATGACCTGATCAGTCTTCGTTGCAACATTAACTCCAAGGAGACCTGTGGCACTCGGCGTGTACTGGCCATGGAAGCAGCAGACAATTGTATCAATTTAAATGTACAGTGAGGCTTGTGTCAGCTAGTTTATATTGCCACTTTAGTATGTTTTGTGTCAGCTACTGGGTTTTCTCCCTGCAGTCACATCCCTGCATCACAACAACACAGGGCAACAAAAAGCAAAAAATCCGAATCTTTGGACCACTTCTTTATTTCTGTCGGGCAGCTGAGAGATTTGTTTCATGCTTCCTACATATTTTAGAATGTAGAGTTGGATGATATAATTATCCAAATCTTGAATTTTTATGTAATAATTTACAGGCTTTTCCACACATGTGCCAGAAACATAACAGAGCATACAACAGCACATTCACTGGTGTAAGTTACTTTCCTGGTTTGGTTTTATTTTGTTCGTTTGTTTGATCATTGTTAATTCCTGCCATTGCAATTTTATATTAAACTTCCATCATTTGCATACTTAGATGCATGGAAGAGCTACTGCTATAAACAATCTTAACTGAACAAAATTCCTTAATTTTCTGAGGCTTTCTCCTTCACAGAGTAGACACTGTGATGTCACATATTATATGATTTTTTTTTTGGTTTTGGGTGGGCTTTGGGTCATCCTCTTGCATATTTCTTACCAAAGAAAGATATCGATAGAATTTAATAATAAATTATTTGGCTTATTGAGTTCCCAGATTCATTTCTTTTATTACCATTTCCAAGTGGCTTGGTTTGCTGCCCCAGTTTTTAAGTTGGGGCAAAAATTTCAGTATGATGTGATACTTGAACAGTCAACCTTTCATCATAAAGGCTTAGTGTAATTATTACTGATTAGAGGTCAGACTTGTGCATTCATGATGAAAGAAGGAGGTTGGTTTGATATAGGAAAGCTTGCAGATGTAGAATAATCGTGAAGCAAAGTTAAAACATGTAACTTAAAGAATTTCATTATTTATATCTGAAATGTAAATACAAAAAATGTAAAAAAAAAAAAAGTGTAATTTTTGTGAATGTTGCAAATCCACCTGTGACTGGAAAAATTACAACTTCTTCTGATGTCCTGCTTCTGATATTGCAACTTGTGCATTTAATGTGAGAATGACCTTTTCTACTTGCAGATCTATAATGGTGCGTTGTCAACAGACTCCACAGAGGAAACTGTCCCATCCCAAATACTTGTCAGCAAAACTAAAGTGAGAAGCTGCTCATTAGACAAACTCAGCATTATTATTTTTTTTCCTTCTGCTAAGTTACAAAGGGGAAATAAAAAACAAACCCTCTTTCCAAAAAGAACCACAGATAAGTTGAAAAATGAATAGGCACCCTGCACTGGTCCAAACTTTTTTTTCTTTAATTTTTATTTTTTATTAAAAAATCTAAATAGATATATAAAGTAGAACTGCTAGCTGAAAATGTTCTTATTATGCATCTTCTTTCTGTGAAGGAATGCCCTTTCTCTGTGGAAATCATACCATTTTATTCTGGATAAAACCCAAAGCATCATTTAGTGCGAATGACTGCTGGGATTCTTTGACTGGAAAAGGTAACAAGTTAGTGACTTTGACACTGCAGGTATTATTAATTCCATTTTCATGGTTTGCTATTAAATCATTTTTCACATTGTTCTGTAATATACTGTTAGATTAAACACATTGTACTAAGATTGTTTAATGAAATTGTAAGCGTTACAGTTCTAAATATACATGTTTTAAAAAGAAATCAACTCCACTGCTGTGAGTTCAGTTTTTGTTTGGAGGAGTGATTGTTTCATCTGTTTTAACCAAAGCTGCTGTTGTCTACAAAAATCAGATTTATTACCTGGTGTGCAACAAGGCAGTAATTACACATTCAAGGGTGACATTGATTATTTTAAAATTTATTTATTTCAGACCTGCACAAGCCTGGAGGCTTCATGGTATTGCACAAATCAATCACTCCCCTCCAGACTTTTCCTGCTATTATTTATACACAGAAGTTCAATGTTCGCAACCTCCCAAATACAGCCCCTCTATTATGAATGGTTAATAATTTCCACACATGTGTAATCCCAAATGGTTTCTGTGCATGCTCCAGGGAAGGACTTTCACCTGGGCAGGGTCTTTTTGCTCTGTAGGCCTGACTTTTTAGTATTATAATGGAGATAGCTGAGTTATAGGATACCTCAATCTGAGTCTTTTGCCAGGTTGGCAACATACACATAGACATATATCCAGATCTTGATTTAGTGCATCCTTAAAGATCATTAAATCCAGGATATCCATCACTAAGGGGTGCTGCTCTCTGTGCCACTGATTAATTTTCCTTCCTTGCTGATCAGGCTTGAAGGTATAGAAAGATCAACTATCAAAAACCATCCTGACTTAAGTTAATTTTGACGTATTCCATGTTTTGCAACACTACTTTCAACACCTGTGAGTGATTATCAGGGACCCAGCTGTAGGACCCCGGAAAGTAAGGAGTTAATGGATTGTTATGCCCTAAACACCAGTAACCATTCAAGCAGGAAACAGGAAGGTAGGGCAGCATCTTTCTGGTACCAGTTTTGCTGTGTAGGTCCATGGTGGCCACACAGTCCCCAGCGCAGGCACAGAAGTGGGGTCAAGGACCATGCAAGACCAAGAGAGCGGGATTGAGACCACCAAAGACCCCAAAGCATCCCATGACACTTTGGAACTCTCCCTCAGAAGGGGGTGCATGCCCCAGTCTTGCATCAGATATGAAGAATTCCCTTCCTGGGAGGGCGGGATCGGGGTGTTCCAATGCTAACCTGAATGTACATAACCCGAGGAACGTTTTGTTCTGTGGGCCCCTATCCCCAAAGGATCAAGACTGTGGCCATCGCTCCAGCCAAGGGACATTGAAATTACAACAATCAAGTCTCATCACTAGATCGAAGGGTGACGTTATCTTTCCACTATGTACCCTTTCCTTCCCTTTCTTTCTTTTCCTTATGTATTTTCTTCGTGATATTTTGACACCTTTATTGAAAGGACCAACCCAGCCACAAACATCATTTCCACTGCAATTAAACTGCTTTGAAATGAACCTCCCCCGTCTATACACCGGACACTGAGTGTTGTTTCATTCTAATTACAGAATCACGGAATAGTCGGGGTTGGAGTGACCTCTGGAGATCCTCCAGTCCAAGCCCCCTGCCAAGGCAGAGTCACCTGAAGCAGTGACACAGGAATGTGTCCAGGTGGGTCTGGAATGTCTCCAGAGAAGGGAGACTGCACAGCCTCCCTGGGCAGCTGCTCCAGAGCTCTGCCACACTCAGTGTAAAGAAATCCTTCCTCATGTTCAGGTGAAACTTCTTGTGTTTTATTTTATGGCCATCGCCCCTTGTCCCGACGCTGGGCACCACTGAAAAGAGTCCAGCTCCATCCTCTTGGCACCCGAGAGATATTTATATGGATTGATGAGATCTCCTCTCAGTCCTCTTCTCCAGACTAAATACGCCCAGCTCCCACAGCCACCTCAAGGCACTTACTAAAAAGTATAAATGCCGTAATATATTTACTAAAAAACCCCCACAGTTCCCCTGGCTCGTGGCTGGGCGAGAGGCGCAGCGGGCACGCGGATGGGGAAGCGGACACGGAGCAGTACCAGCGGCCGCGCCGGGCCTCGCCGCCACAGGCAGCTCCATCCCCTTCACCTCCGCTCGTCCCCGGGCGCATGCGCGGGATCCGGCGCAGCGCCCGCCCCTCAGCGCCGCCGTTCCGCGGCCCCGCTCCGCACGTGTGGCCGCCATGCGCTTCGCGTACCGGGTGAGCCCCATCCCCTCCTCATCACCCCCCTGCTCCTCAGCATCTCCCCAGCCCCTCTAACCCTGCCCCTTCCCGTCCCCGCAGTTCTCCGGCCTGCTGGGTACCGTGTACCGCCGCGGCAACCTCACCTTCACCCGCGATGGCAACTCCCTGCTCAGCCCCGTCGGCAACAGGATCTCCCTCTTCGACCTCAAGAAGTGAGAGCGGGGACGGCTGGGGAAGGGCCTGGCGCTGCCAGCGCGGGGATTCTGGGGGGAATAAAGCTCTGAGGAGGTTGTGGAGCCCGACCCATCGGGCTCTGTGGGATGCCCGGCCTTCCAAAATATCCTGGAAAGCTTCCGCCTTAGTATTAAAAGGTATAACCCTGCCTAGTGGAATACCTGTCACGGTGTTGTGCGGGTACGTCCATGTGGAGAAGAGCAGAGGAATTATGTGAATGTGTATTTCAGAGGAAAAAGAAAATATATTTTTGGGTTTGATTTAGTTGTAAGGTTTTCTTGTGTGCTTCTGTCTTGAATATAACAAAGCTTAGAGCACCATCAGCCTTTCCTGTGTGCCAGAGTTGTGATTAATGCTCCCTGTGCCTGTATTCCAGTCAGGAGCCTGTCTCATATATTCCTGAATTGGAAGGGACCCCTAAGGATCATCGAGTCCAACTCCTGTCCCGGCACAGAGCAGCCCACGTAGTTGGTGTTCATGGGATTGTGACAGCTTAAGAAAGTTGTGAGGGTTTTACATCCAAATTGTGTCTGTGGTTTTAGCAAAGGTATCAACCCATATTTCATTGATACCGAAGATGTTTTTCCTACATCCTTGTCCCCATTTTACTGTTTTATGTTTTTGTTGCAGTAACAAGTGTGAGACGTTGCCTTTGGCTACACGGCTCAATATTGTGTGCGTGGGGCTCTCTCCAGATGGAAGTCTTGCCATTCTAATCGATGAAGGTACTTGCACAAATGAGGCATTTATTTTATAAAAGAATTCAGTAAAAATGCAGCCCTGAGAGGGGGGAATGTGTATTGCTAGGTGTTCATCACTAACACAAAATTAGAAGTACTCTGCTTTAACAATTACATTAGAATGAGAACTTAAGACGTAACAACTGTACTTGTTTACAGAATGTAGATAACATCTTATAATTTGGATTGTATTTTTTTAATCTTAATAATATTAATCACACTGTTTTGAATTTCTGAGAAAGTGCTTTCCCCCCCTGCCCTTTAAGGAAAGAAACTAAGCTTGCTAGGGCTATGATTTCTTTGAGAACTGATTACTTTCATGCTCCTTTTTGTGCCCTTACAGAGGGAGCTGCCTTGCTTGTCAGTTTGATTGGGAAATGTGTGATACATCAGTTTTATTTTCACAAGCCAGTTCACAGTGTCAGCTTTTCCCCTGATGGCAAGTAAGTAAAGAGTGCGTGGTTTAGAACAAAACACCAGGAATTGCTCCATAAACTGCTTGTGATTATCAAGACATCCTAACCAATCTGTGAAAATTTCTTGTTCATGAATGAGAGGAGATTTTGAACTGATCAGGGTCACTTTATCTGTAAAGTTGAGACAAGAAAAAAAGAAGAGAAAGCCTTGGAAAAAGAATTTCCTGGCTTGAGTGTTTGAACTTTCTGTTCTGTTTTGAGAATTGGAGAATAAGGATTTCATTATTCAACTTCAGTGATTTTTACTGAAGGTTTTCTCTTTTATAATGCTTAAGTTGGGGGATAATATTAATCTGCAAGTATTTTGGTTTTCATTCAAAAGCAGTCAATTTTTATTGTTTCACTAGTGCAGGAACCTTTTTATTACTGTTTTATTTCGTTATGTTGCAGTCTGTACTGGAAAGTTTCTTGCTTTATCAGCTTTGTGTGCAATTATGTCTTTTTCCCCACCTTATGCCAGGAAATTTGTGGTTACAAAAGACAATCTTGCTTACCTGTACCATGCCCCTGGGAAGAAACGAGAATTCAATGCCTTTGTTTTGGACAAAACCTACTATGGCCCATATGATGAGACAACTTGTATTGACTGGACTGATGATTCCAAGTGAGTTGTTAAACTGAAACACTGTCTATCTGTACATGTTAATATTTGAATGCACATTGCAGTCCCATTTTTTTTTCCCTCTGAAGTATTGTACTAGCTTTAAAAATTCTGTCTTGAATTAAAAAATATTATTAGACAGACTAGAAAGTACAGAATATGCATGTGTTGGGGATCAACAGTGGATTCTTGCTGAAGATGCACAGTAAAATTCATAAAAGGAACATATATTAGGAATGTGAGCCTGGTTGAACTTTTGAATGTATTTAACCCCTTCTACCTCTGCTATAGTCACCAACCTCAGTTTACAACTCTGTTTTTGTACAATTAAAGTAGTGACTGGTGAATTTGAGCTCAGAACATTCTCCACCCAGTGAAGAGTTTTGCAGTCCGGTGTTCTTATGGAAATTGCCTTTTCTTTTGCAGATGCTTTGCAGTGGGGAGCAAGGACATGTCTACGTGGGTGTTTGGAGCAGAACGATGGGCAAACTTGATCTACTACTCTCTTGGGGGCCATAAGGATGTCGTAGTAGCCTGCTTTTTTGAAGAGAGCAGCCTAGATGTATGTATAGTCACACAACATGCTGGAATTTTAATATTAAAGTATTTGAGGCAGAATGTTACCTGTAGGTGACTATTTTGACCAGTATCTCAGAAAATACCTGCTGTGATTGTGAGTTTACAATTCTGTGAGTATTTGAAGGAGTAAGTTATTTAAAATTGCTCCCCAAAAAACATTATACCTTTAAATATGAATAAATTATTTAGCTTAGCTGTAATGCTGACTGGTAATGAAGTTGCCTTTGGCCCTTGCAAATTTTTTCTGAGGGCAGGTAAAATAAATCAGGACAAGTAAAATTTCCAGTTCAAAGCACCTTGAATTCCAGAGGACTAAGTACTGCGTTATCCAGATAATAGAGTGCACACATGCTAACCCTTCTGCAAGTCCGTATTCATATTTTTGCAGAGCACAGAGCATAGGTATCGGACAATAACAATTTGTGTGTTTGTATTCCAGCTGTACACAATTAGCCAGGATGCAGCTCTGTGTGTGTGGGAGTGTGACACAGAGCTGGATGGTTTGAAGCCCATGCCCCCCAAAGATGCAGCAAAGGAAAAGAAGGCAGCAGAAGATAATGAAGAGCTGCTTGACGAGCCAAAGGGTGAAGAAATCCATGGAAAAGCTGATCCGAGTGAACAGGAGACAAGGAATAAGGTTAAATACTCACGTGTAGCAAAGTAAGTGGTTTTCAGTTATCAAAAGTCAAAGCTGTAATAGGGATTTACTATACTGGGCTCTTTTTTTCATCTGTTATCACTCATTTGAAGCAGTATAAAACTGCCCAGGATTTAGAAATTTCCTGCAGATCCCATTTTAAGTAGTTACAGTAGAACACCTGTTTGTCTTGCTTGGATTATGTGAAGGGCACTACCTTTCACCTTGAGAATAACACGTGTAATTCTGATAATACAAGAAATACTGGCATGTGGTGTGTTGTTGTTTGGAACTCAAAAAGTGTAAATGGGATCTTTTATTACAGTACCGTTTCTGAGTCTGGAGGCTTTGATATTTTGCAAGAAGGGGTTGGTTGACTTCAGGAGATGACATAAAGGTGGCTCATCGGCCTCTTTGGTGAGCTGCTTGGAGATACAGCTCTAACAACTTTGCTATAACATTTACTTTGCTTCTTTCTTATTTCTTGGATGCCAGGTATTTTTTCAATAAAGAGGGAGATTTTAATAACCTGACAGCTGCAGCCTATCACAAGAAAACACACCTTTTAGTCACTGGTTTTGCCTCTGGAGTCTTTCACCTCCACGAGCTTCCAGATTTCAATCTGATTCACTCCTTGAGGTGACGTATGGGGTTGTCACTGGTTTTGGTTTGGTTTGAGGGGGAAGGGAGTAAGTGTTTTTTGGGGAGGGTTCTTGTTTGTTTGACTGAGAACACATCATGTTAAGTAGTGAAGGATGAATAAACAGCATAACAATCTTAAAACATTACTATCTACTTAGTACTGTAATTTCTGGAAAGGCAGAATTTACAGATTTATGTAATAAATACCGTATAATTTCACTACTTCAGTAATTTTGGAAAAGTGAGGTCTGCGTAAGGAAACTACTCAGGAGTTCCTAGTTGTTGGGTATAGATTTCTTTAATGCTGTGGACTTAGGTATTTTCAGTTTCTTTATAGAAAGTATCACCTGGAGAAAAGTTCTGCATATGTAAAATTATATGTAAATTGTGTCAAAGTTGAGAAATCAAATCAGAATTGCTTACTGTAGTTGTAGGATGCTAGCTAAACAATTTCTATGTACAAAAAAGCTTTTATTTTCTTAAACTTGGGAGAGTTTTACTCTCTGTGGGCAAGTATATCTTTGGGATGCAGATACTCTGCCTTCATTCTGAATAAGGAATGTTTGATGATTTTGAGTGGAACAAAAGAATGAACTTTGTGGTTTTTGATGTTACAGTGGTACAGAAGTTTAGTAAAACAATCAAGCTACTTGCTTGAACAGAGTTAATAAATACTAGACTTTATTTTTATCACACAAGGTGTAAAAACACAGGTTTGTTTATTGGTCAATTCTCTTACTTCAGTATTTCAGACCAAAGGATAGCTTCTATTTCTATCAACTGCACTGGTGACTGGATTGCTTTTGGATGTTCAGGTTTGTCAATCTTTTTCAATCTGAATTCATGGGAAAGATAAGGAATGTGGTGGGCGTGAGGCCTAAATTCCTCTTTCTTGTCTTGACTCCAAATGTAAAATAATTTATAGTCTCATATCTTTGGTGTCTAGGTACAGTAAAGCAAGTATCACTAATCAGTCTCTCCTCACAGAATTCTTATGATGGAGGAAGATATTTTGTTGATGCAAGGGAAAGTATATGTTTCATGTAGGAAAGCTCTCACAGACTTAGGGGAAAGCCCAGATGCCTTGTAGTTCATGTCTGCTTTCGTTCTGGACATTCTCTCTTCCTTTGCCACTTCCTTTGCCTGTGGCATTTTACAAACCTGCTTGGATGTTCCAACATTCCCACCCAGTCCAAAATGCTTTGCATGAAAACCAAAATTTTACCCTTATATGCAGCCCTGCATTTCTTTCCTGCTCACTTACCAGCTGCTGTTGTTGTATTGAAAGCATTATTCCAAGTAACAGCTCCTGCTTGAGGCAATTGCCTTGAAGTTATAAAAGGGAAAAGGCTTTTATTAGGATTGAAAGATGCAGAATTCAACCTGTCTGCATCAAATTTTTTTTTTTTGTCCCAGCAATGCTTGCCATGGTGTGTTTTGTGACTTGCATTTGCAGGGTTATTGTGTTCACAACTGTGGTTAATCTTGCTGTGGTTACAGGTTTGGGTCAGCTGCTGGTGTGGGAATGGCAGAGCGAGTCCTATGTGCTGAAGCAGCAGGGACATTTCAACAGCATGGTTTCCTTGGCATATTCTCCAGACGGACAGTACATAGTAACTGGAGGGGAGGACGGGAAAGTAAGTGAGGCAATATTGCTGGAATATCAACTTTTAATAACGTACTAAGCAGCTTGGCTTTCCATTTTATGTAGAAAGCTCTGTTACTGTAATTGTTAGATATTTCTCTTAGTATAAAATAATTATTATTCTCTCTTCCCTTAAATGTTTTGATTTTTCTCTCTAAAGCACATATATTTTGATCTGTTACTACTTGTGTCTGCAGATTACATCACCTAATGCTTCCTAGCAGATGAGTTTTTAATTACTATAGGCCCAGTCTCCATAAACACAAAAATATCTAATTCATCAATGTTTATTTATTTATGGTTCCATGATGTTTTGGGGTGAATGAACTTCAGTCACTCAGTTTCTTGCCCTTTTAACAATTGCGTTTTGATATGAAATTATTTTCAAATTATTTGTAAAAGTGCAGGTTTTTTGCTAAATGGACCATTCCAGAAGCATGTTATTTAAAAGAAAAATTAACCTCTCGTGGATGACTTGCTTTGAAATGATAGTCTGCGTGTACAGGTACTTTTATTTTAAAAGATGTTTTCCCACAGTGTCTTGGCACATAAATGGGACAACAGTAGCAGCTGATTTCCAATCAACATTTTTAAATGTCAAAAAAAGATCTGCCACTTCATGGCATCTGCCATTCAGATTGAAAATTGGCCAAACCCCAGAAGTCTCAAACTTCAGAAAGCTAAAAGTGTAACATTTTTGTTCAGGAAAAAAAAACCCAACTGAAATATCATCTCAATTGTAATTTCTGTAATGGCTTCAGAGTTGGTTTTGAATTTGACACTTTTATTATCCCTGATGGTAGAAAACTTGGACACTCAAAATTTTTACCAGGTGTTACAGCTTTCCTTGAAAATTAACTTTGTTTCAACTTCTTTTTGTCTGTCTCCACTTAGATTTTTATGTTGCAAATGTGTCTTTAGAGGTTTAATGATAAGCTGTGGCCTGTTTGCTTCAGGTGCACAGAATTCCTTACTGATATTATGGAAAGTCTTTGATGCTGTTGCAGAGTTCTAGAATTAGGGTTTTTTTTACTCTTCTGCTTCCTTACACTTTTTTCTCTCTTTTCTGGTGATGGAGATTCTGAAAAGTCTTTTCTTTTCTGTCTTGCAGGTGAAAGTATGGAACACTTCAAGCAGCTTTTGTTTTGTCACCTTTACAGAACACAACAGTGGTGTAACTGCAGTAACTTTCACTTCCTCTGGTTATGTTGTTCTGAGTGCCTCCCTCGATGGAACAGTGCGTGCCTTTGATCTGCACAGGTAACTCCTCACATAAAAGCTTTTGTGTCTCATTTAGCCCTCAGCTTTCATACTCCCCCCACAATACAGCAAACTGCTGATTGCTTGTTTGAAGTTGCATAAAGGTGAGCAGCACTGCCTTTCCGGTTTTTGGTTCAGCCTTTGATTTAAATTTAGATAGTAATCAGGAGCGCTGTTACTCCATCCCGTTTCTGTGAAGAAAATTCTGGAAGAAGTTTCTTCAGACAAGCTGGAAATTCAGGAAGATCGTTGTCTGGCTCTGCTCAAATAGGGGACAAGGCACTTGCCTAACAGAACACTTACCATATTAGTGGCTGGGCCATCATAATACAGCTGGGCACAAAACTGGGTGTGTAAACAAGCCCGTGTTTCTAAAGAACTGACATGCTATTTAATAGAAGAAAGCTCCTCTATTTGAGTATTTCCATCTCCTGTTCCTGCAGAGTTTTTAATACTTTTTTTGAATACTGGAGTCATGCTGAGGCATCACATCTAATTTTATACAAAGAATATTTTTTCTGTACATAGCTTAAAAGACTTTGCAAATCAAATGAACGCCTTTTTAAAATACACTTGTTAAACACACTTAAATCTGCCTAAAATGTTCTCATAACTTATTTTCACCTCTTCAACAGGTACCGTAATTTCCGTACTTTTACGTCTCCACGACCAAGTCAGTTCTCCTGCTTAGCTGTGGACTCCAGTGGCGAAATTGTGGCAGCTGGTTCCCAGGATTCCTTTGAAATATTCATCTGGTCGATGCAGAGTGGGAGGCTGCTGGATGTAAGGACCCACAGTGTTGGGAGGGCTTGAATCTAATGCAGTGTGGAGTGTGGTGATACTCAGTGGCTTTGGGATTAGTGGGGGGATGGTTTCAATACGATATAGTGTTTTGTTATATTCAAAAACTGGAGCTACACTGTGTTGCTCTCAGCATTTTTTAAAAAATAATTCCCACCCTGAATTGTGTGGGAAGTGGTTTTTAGAATTTTTGAGTAATGAGCTCTTTCTAGTGATGAACTTATACTAGTATTGCTGAGCTAACACATGAGCACAAGAGTCTTTCTCTCCTTGTTCAGAGATGTTCTTTTCTACATATTTTCTGCAGGTAATGAAGAAATTGTAGGTGCTGTATTAAGACTGATAAAGATTTCATGGAGGGTTTTGCTGGAGCAGAGCAGGGGCATGATTTTTCAATTATTTTTTCAATTCTTAAGCATTACTGTACATCTTGTACAAGTAGAAGAGCTCAGTGATTCATGTATTTAATTTGGCACAACCATTGAATACAGGTAACTTTAGTAACTCAGGATATACTTGACTGGATCTCCAGAGTTTTGAGTTTAGTTTCTTTCCTTTATTTTTTTTTGAGCAGTAAGAGCTCCATGAAATTAAAATCTCTGTTACTCTTGTTCTTGGTTTTTATTTTCTTTTTTTTCTGAAGTGTTATCAACTGCAGGAGATACTGAATTCTAAGAGCAATGACTTGGTTTTTCACAGTTGGTCTGATTCATTTGCAAGGAGGGAGGAAAATGGCACACTGCGTTCCTAAAGTGTGAGCATAGGAGTGGTTGTAGATACCTATACAGTGGTAGCACTTCAGGGAATTTTTTTAAAACTTGTGGAAATAAAAAGATGAGAATCACTGGTGTGTATCATGTCTTGTGTCTAAAAGTGATCTCAAGCATGTATGGAGAAGGTGGGCATGGTTTAATGGCTGTATCCAGAGTTTACTGAATGCAGACTACACAGATTTCCATTTCTTTCTCCTAATTCCAGGTTGTTTTTTCTTCTCTTTTTAGGTATTAGCAGGTCACGAGGGTCCCATCAGCTGCTTGTCCTTTAACCCAATGAAGTGTGTTCTAGCCAGTGCCTCTTGGGATAAGACTGTCAAGTTATGGGATATGTTGGACAGCTGGAGAACTAAGGAGACACTAATAATGAACTCAGATGGTAATCTTTGTTTCATTTTTCATCTTCTGTCAAATATAAAAATGCTAAATAAAAAACGTTAATAGTGAACAACAGAACATGTCAAATACAGACAGACGTTTTCTTGGTAATGCAAATCAAAAGTTCAGATACTTCGCTCTTGTGCTTGGTTAACAGTGCAGTAAATATTTTGATTTAATTCTAGCTCAGCTTTATAATTAGCTAAACATTTGTATGTTGTCCAGGGAAAAAGTACAGTCACACTTGTTACTCTTAAACTTTTTCTGATAGTTGAGATAAGATCCTAACAAAACTTAGGCTATTTTCTTAGAAAAGGATCTGATGGCGTTTTTGACTGTTAATTAAATTCTTTGCAGTTCTGGTTGTTGCCTTCCGTCCTGATGGCAAGGAGCTGGCGGTTGCTGCTTTGAATGGCCAGATAACATTTTGGGATCATGAAAATGCAGTGCAGACTGGCTCCATTGAGGGCAGGCACGATCTCCAGATGGGAAGGAAGGAGCTGGATAAAATAACTGCCAAGCAGGCAGCCAAGGGCAAGTACGTGCAGGGGGCTGCAGTGACAAGAGGGCACTGTCCTGGGTTGCTTTTGAATTGTTTTTCCATTTGTTTTCAACATGGAGATTTCAGAGTGTGTCTGCTGTTCAGCTGTTTTGATTGTGATGTTGGATTTGAAAAGAGTGCCTGACATCTAGATGCCTCCCTTTAGTAGCTTGCTGTTTTCACTCACTGATCAGAATCATTCTGAGCTTGTCTTTTTCATCAGTTATGAACTTGGGTTGCCAACACAATATTAAGCTTCTCATGCCAAGTTGTTAATTTGCTATGTAATAGGTTTTAAAGTAGTTATCTTCCTGTAGGAATACTAGTATATAAGCATTAGTGTGTAAGAAACTATTACATTTTTTTAAAAAGGTAATTAAAATACGGAGTTTTTACATGTTGCTCTGCATGTGAAGTAATATTTAAAGGCAAGCTGAATTTGTTTGCTGTCAAAAAGTATATTAGATAAATGTTTTATTCTTCTCTTTTTCTCTTGTTCTGTTTTCTTTTTTTTTTTTTCCATATTGCTTCCTCTCTAAAAAGAATGGAAAAAAAAGAAACAATGACTTTTTGGGGGGCAAAAAAAATGAGCTCTCAACCACGTCTTTCAAACATGCCATGGCATTGGGTTTTCTGTAGATCTTCTGACTGTCCTTAGTGTTGTGTAGGGTGTAGTTTGAGAACTCGTTCACTGAGCTGGGGCTCAGGATCAGAAGTATGGAGGTATTTTAAAAAGTTGTTAACATTCTAATTAGTTTGTAATTCATAGTAAAGCACAAAATTATTTGTAGTAAATTTGTGTGTGACGTACACACCATGTGAATGAAGAGCTCCACTTTTTCCGTAGAATGATTATTTTCTGAGACTTCACACTGTACTCATGTCTTTTAGCTCAGATGTGACAGTGAAATTACCTGCTTTCTCTTTTTTTTTTTTTTTTTGCTACTAGATCTTTTACTACTCTGTGTTACTCAGCAGATGGCCAATCTATTCTGGCAGGTGGATTGTCAAAATTTGTCTGTATATATAATGTCAAGGAACAGATTCTTATGAAAAAATTTGAAATCTCATGCAACCATTCTTTAGATGCAATGGAGGTATGTGAGCACAAGGGTCTTTTTTATTTCCCCACCCCCATCAGACTTTGGTTTTGGTATACCATCTCATTATGTGTGATTCATGAATTTTTTTTTTAAGGATGGGTTTATTTTTGTGCAGGAGAGGGGGAAGGAATTATTCTTCCTAGCACAGAATTAATTTCTGACACTCAGCTAACCAGATCTAACTACAAGTCTTGCCAGATTTGTAGTCTGCTTGTGTTGAATGGGCAGAACTCTCAAGCATACTAAGTCAGTTGGCACTAGACTTAAAATGGAAGTGAAAATTTAAATTACCAACGTTTTGTACTAAGCTAACTCCCTGGGTGTCACTTTGTGTTAGCAAAGAAATGAAGGATTTTTTTGTGGACACGAAACATCATCACCGACCTTTACAAACTCTGTTTCTGAATATTGCCAAATGCCAAATTAAATTCCTTCCAAAGTAAAGTGAATGATGAAAAGCTTCAGAAGGAAAAAAATTCCAGTAACCCTTTTCAGCATCCTCTTTCCTGGAAGAATATTGGTTGTTCCAGTGTTCGTGTCAGGCTATATTTGACTGTGGTTCCAAGTACACTTCTTTGTCAACAGTGGTTTGTGAGCTGGTGTAGCTCAGTATGTGGCTTGAAAGGAAGAGAGCCAGCTGGAAGAGAATTCTGGAGGGGATGGGTGTTTAGAAATTGGGGGCGGGATGGTCCCTAAAATCTCACTGACATTGTGAGGTCGCTAAAATCTCTCTTGCACAGCTGTGTGGCCTCACAGCCTTTGCATTAGCACAGTGCTGCTTTGGAGCCTGAAGGGCAGAAAGAGTAGGGCTGCAGCTCGGGAAGCAAAGAGTGCTTTTCTGGAGTGGAACAAAGTTATAATAATGTGAAACCACAGTCTGAAGTGAGCTCTGCTCTTTGAGAAGAGATTCAGTGCAGTGAATGGAACTTGCATGCTTTTTGCAGGAGTACTTAGATCGCAGAAAAATGACTGAGTTTGGCAGCATGGCTCTGATTGATGAAGGGGGTGGAGGTGACGATGGTGTTGCTATCCCTCTTCCTGGAGTAAAAAGAGGTATGGCTTTGCTCTCTTGTTTCTAGTTTTATGTGCATCAAAACCTTTGACACAGATAAGAAGGGTTTGGCTTGTTGAACTCGGTTTTAATGTTGGGATTACCTGGATGTTCTCTAATCACAGTTGCACAAGTATTCTGCTGATGTATGGTAGGTCTATTTGCATTATTAGAAGCATAGAAGCAACAGGAAACAGGAGTTACTGTGGCCTCCTGGATAAAGAATCTAGCAGTCCTGATTTAATTTTCAAAGAAAATCCAGGCCCACCACTTAAACTGTAGGATCTCTTGGACATGGGCTGTCCTTCCTTACCCAGTCTTTAACTCTGCCAGGTTTTGCCATGTTCAGTAGTATTTAATGGTAACATCATAGTTAGAATTGATAACTAGACTGTGAACTTTTGTTGAATATGTTAAATCACTTCTAAACTTCTCTTTTAGGTGACATGAGCTATCGACACTTTAAACCAGAAATAAGGGTGACTTGTGTGCGATTCTGTCCTACAGGTTAGTGTTGACAATTAATTTGGGATTTTTTTTTTATTCCATATGAAACAAGCAAAAGAACAGAGCATTGGAGGAGTAATAATGAAGTACAAAAATACCGATATCTTGGAGTTGATCTTTCCACATGTGGCATGGTGTTGCTATGTTCATAATCTGGATTTCTGTGCAGTAGATAATTAGAAAACTTAAGTGTACATCACTTTGAGACGGTATTTTTTGCAAGCATTGTCATTGCTGACAGGTCCATCAGTGGTGCGCAGCTTTCAGTCTCATTCACTTCTTGAAAAGAGATGAGTCATCTGTTCATCATTAGTCTTCTGTTTCCATTCTAGAACACTCCTCTTTGTTGTTAAATATTATTATTTCTCTTCTAGGACGAAGCTGGGCAGCAACTACCACAGAGGGACTTCTGCTCTATTCACTGGACTCTGGGCTAATTTTTGACCCTTTTGAGCTGGATATTGATGTCACACCCAGCAATATACACAAAACACTGAGTCAGAAGGAATACACTATGGCTATCGTCATGGCCTTCAAGCTGAATGAAAAGAAATTAATTCAGGAAGTCATAGAGGCTGTCCCTAGCAGTGAAGGTGAGTGGATCTGCCATGAAATTGGGCTGAGCTAGCTGTGAGCAGAAGTGTGTAAGCCAAAGTAAGTTGAGGTATAAAGGTAGACTTTTTAGTGTTAATTTATGGTTTAATGTTACCAATCTACTTCATACTCATTTAGTGACTTTTCAGCATGGAATTCGATCAGATGTACATGTGCAGGCAAAGTTTTTGGATACCAGTTCTTAGAAACAGCTGATGTTAGAAGGACACAGCAGGTTTAACAGGAGTTAGCTCTGTGCCTGTGTGATGAAGATCATTAACCAGTGTCAAGGATGTAGTCAGCAGTTTGAGGAAAGTGATGAATCTTGTCTGTTGAGCACTTGTGATGCCAGGTTAGGAGTGCTGTGCCTAGTTTTGGGATTGGCAGTACAAGAAAAGAAAGTGATACACTGGAGAATCTGGTGGAGGGTTTAGAAAATGATGAGAGGGCCAGAGTACAGCGGAGGAGAGGCTGTTGTAATCCACTATTAACAGGATGTTTGTGTGCCTTTGTCTTGAGCAGAAAGGTATTTTTCACAGTTGAATGTCACATAGGCCAGTTAGGTTAGCTGCAGAGAACAGGAGTTGATTATTTTTGAGAGAGAATTATATATAATGAAATCATCGTTATATGTGAGATTATTTTGAATGCTTCTAAATTGTGTTTCTTTGTGCTGTACAGCTGCTAACAGCATTCAGACACTTCCTCTGTGGGCAGGTGACTTCGCTGTCTTTTCAAGTATCCTTGTCTGCCTCTGGTCATTGTGCATAACTGGTTCCTCTGAATATAGAAATTTGGGTGCAGTCAGAAGCAGCAACAGTAAAGTCTGTTACACTGAAAGAGGAGGAAAGGGTGGAAGCAAAAGTTCTGAAGGAGAGGTGCTGGCAGGAGTTTGGAGGAAGAACTTGGGGAGGGATGAGTTAATTTCTTGCTTTTAAATACAGTAGTGTTTGGAAGGTTCAGAGAAGGAAGATTTGTCCCCTGAGAGGTTGTGGTACTGTACCCTGAAATACAGCACTAAGTATCTACCCCTTGACAAGACACTGCTTTCTTCTCCTTCCCCTTATGCTTTCATGTGGTCTCTTTCATGTTACTCCAAATAGTAACTCAATTCTATTCAATGTCTTTGGGCTTTTTTCCTTTTTGCACAGTTGATGTTGTCTGCTCATCCCTGCCAGACCTGTATGTGGAGAAGTTACTGGAGTTCCTGGCCTCTGCTTTTGAGACCTCTTGTCACTTGGAGTTCTATCTCATTTGGGCTCATAAGTTGCTCATGCTACATGGACAGAAACTGAAAACAAGGTGAGATCTTGTCAAAGTCAAAATGCTGATAAGAGTTTTAAAATTAAAATTAAAAACCTGTCAGTTTAAGGCTTTTATGTAACATTTACTGACTTTCTAGATAATGGCATACACAGCAATTAGAACTACATCAGTTTTACAACTTCTTTACTAATGGTAAAAGTTACAGTTTGGACTTGATCTTAAAGGTCTAAAAAGATTCTAAAAAGTGTGTATGACAGAACTGGAATACACTATTGGATTTGTGAAGATATATTGCAGAAGCATTTTTCAAATTGAACAGATAAAGCTTTGCCTAAGTTGCTTAGACAATAACAGCATAACGATTTCAAGAGTGATAGTAGGATTTTGGCAATTGTGTTTTTAAACAGTTATGCATCTTAATGTAACTGAAAGGTAATGTGCAGGTATTGTTTGCATTTTTATAGATTTAGCTTGTGATTATAGCTAGTAGTACTCTGCCTTCCTGATTTAGAGCTGTGTGGGTCTGGTCTGTGAATTATATTTAGCCCATCCATAATATAGAACTTTTAGACTTTTAGGCACAAGACCAGGCATATTTACAAATTTAAAATGTGCTAATTGAGAGGTAATCTGAGAAGGAAGGAGTCCTGCATTTTAAAAATCAGTGCATTGTGTAACTCTTCCCTTGCTTCAATGTGGATATTAATGTTTTAGTTACTGGAATGACTGGAACAAATTTTCTCCTTTTGTTGAAGTAGAAGAGGACAATTTAAAACAAGCTCCCTGGTTCAGAAAGTATTGTAGTATGTGGAAGGAACTGTTGTTGTGGAGCAAGCAGAATTATCTCTTTAACCTGCAGTTTGATACTAGAAAAAAATATTTCTAACAATATATTACTTGTATTGAGGGCAGAGTCCAAAGCAAAGATCTTTTGTTTAGTATTAAAAAGTTCACATTGAATTTATATGCTTGTTAAAATCTTAGGAGTATAGAACAGTTCTAGATTTCCGTATGTAAATATGAATTGCACTGCAAATTGCATGTTTTCTCCATCCAAGGTCAGTGCAGCTGCTCCCTGTGATTCAGTTCCTTCAGAAGAGCATCCAGCGTCACTTTGAAGATGTTTCAAAACTGTATGTATTGTTACATTTAAAAGTTCAAATCAAAAACCTGGAGCGATTTGGGGGGTGACAGTGTGCTGTTAGAACTTTCAAGACTATCTTCTTTGAGAGGTATTTTTATTTTAGGAGGAAACCAAGATGTTCCTATTTATTTTTACAGCTGTGAATGGAATATCTACAACATCAAATATGCGCTGACCATTTCACAGCAGCGGGGCATGAAACGTCTGGCAGAGGAAACACCAGGAGATGAAGAAGAATTGGATTCTGACAGTGAATATCTTATGCAAGAAGTTCATAAGGATAATTTGAGTCCCTAATTACTCTTTGTGAGAGGGAGAAAACGTCAGACAGTATTTTATGCAGTGGTATTCACTGAAAATGAGTGGCCCTCATAGTGGCATCAATTCCTGACAGTGTGATGGAGTTCCATGTGAGGTGATGATGGAAATGTAGGATATGCCATGGATGGCACTGCCTATTTCATGTACCTTTTGGTAGTTTACCCTTTGATTTACTGTAGTGAAAATTTGTTTGGACATTATCAACTCAAAAATGTAACTGAAACTGTAAGAGAATGTGTTACAAATGTCATGGCTTCTTAGGATTTTTTGGGGGTTTATTTTTTTTTTTTTTTTAATGAAAGCTCTTTCTTGTCTTTTTATAAATGTTGTTTATTAGCACATTAAAATGTGAAACTTTTGATTCCCTTTTTGTGAATTGATGGGAGAACTGGCTAGCAAGAGTGGGGTCCTGAATACAAAGAATTGTGTCTGTCCTTGTAATACTTTCAAGCCCCATGTTGAAAGGACTTTGTCAGTGAAGATACTGCAAACATTACCAGTGATCCAGAATTGATTTTCCCAGCATATTCTGTTCTTCTGGATTTGTTTTATGGTCACTTTGCACTGTTGGAATAGAGGAGAGGTGTAAATACTAAAGGTAACTGCAATAAGGTCTCCCCTCAGTCTTCTCCAGACTGAACAGACCAAGTGCCCTCAGCTGCTCCTCACACGGCTTCCCCTCAAGGCCGTTCGCTATCTCTCTGATAGTTTAATATCTTCCTTTTCAGCCTTTCATTGTCCAGTCTGTCCCTCCATCCAGCATTGCCCCATCCCAGGTGCAGAATCCAACACTTTCGTATGATTGGTGATTGCCCATCTCTCTTAAGTTGTCGAGGTCTCTCTGCAGGGCCTCCCTGCCCTCGAGGGAGTCAACAGCATCTCCCAGTTTTGTATCATCTGCGGCCTTGCTTATTTTTCCCCATTATTTCCGCACCGTTATCTTTTTACCCTTCATCCCCTTCCCACCGCCGCCATTCCTGATAAATGAGGGTAGGGAGGGGAAGAGGAGCCCATAGGGCCCGGCGCTGAGGTGGCTCCTCCCCGCCTCCAGAGGGCGCCGCTGCTGCCGCCAAAGGCGCAGCGGCCTCCGGCGAGGCCATCCGGCTTCCCGTGGGCCTGAGCCGCTCCTGCTTCGCGGCTGCTTCGTTTCCCGGCTCCTCCGCTTCCCGACTCCTCCGCTCCCGCTCCCCCCGCCCTCAGCCATGCTGACCTCCCGAGGCCCGGCCCTGTGCACCGCGCTGCGGCGGGCAGCGCCCGGCGGCCTCGCTTCCTTTCACTCCTCCGCTCGACGCTGCCGCGCAGCCCGCGTCGCTGTGGTGAGTAATGGAGGAGCGCGGGGCCGGGGCAGCGCTGAGGAGAAGCGAGAAGTTTGTTTGTGTTTTTACTGTCTGGCTCTTCACAGCCGCCCTCGGCCCTGCTGCCGGGGTCGCTCCGGCGGCGGAGCTGGTGCAGGGGAGAGTTCGGCGGGGCGACGGCCTGGGAAAGCCTCGCCTGGTGCCTGCGGCAGCTGAAAGTCCTGGAGAGACATTGAATTTGAGAAGAGAAAGCTGCTTATAGTTCAGAAACTTGGAGGAGGCCAGGCCAGGAGTGGGAAACATGTGAAAACTGGTGTCTGTTATAGTTGTTGGCATGGAGTTGATTTGTGAAGAACTACAGAATAACAGGATTGGTCATTGTAGAAGCGACCACCGTGGGTCACCTGGTCCCACGTCCGTGCTCAAGCAGGCTCATCCCAGAGCACTTGGCACAGGATTGTGTCCAGAGGGTTCTGGAAGTGAGGGAGACTCCACTCCCTCTCTGGACAATCTTATCCAGTTCTCGGTCACTGCACAGTGAAGTTCTTTCTCATGTTCACGTGGAGCTTCTGCCGCAGTTTCTGCCGCTTGCGTCCTGTCCCGTTGCTGGGCACCACGGAGCAGAGCCCGGTCCATCCTCTGACAGCCTCCTTTAGATATTTATACACATTAATGAGGTTCCCTCTCAATCGTTTCTTCTCGAGGCCCAGCTCCCTCAGCCTTTCCTCATAAGAGAGATGCTCTAGTCCCCCCCTCATCCTCATTGCCCTCCACTGGACCCACTCTAGGAGCTCTATGTCTCCCTTGTACTGAGGAGCCCAGGAGAATTGGGCTTCATAGTGGAACTATTTTAGGTACTGGCAGTGCATAGGAAAATATTTAAACTGGGTTATGCTCTTCTGCAGGGAGAAGGTAAAGCATGTTACAAACACAAAGTGAGGAAATTGAGGAACCAGAAGTTGCAAAGGAAAATACAGGCTGTAGAGGGTATCCCAAATGGATACAAAATTTTGGAACTCAGTGGACAGTCTCTGAAGTACGAGATTCGCATAGCCTAGACAGCATTAAACATAAAGGAATAAGAAGGCATTACCTGCATGAAGAAATCTGTTTGGGACAGAGTTGGCTGGGGAAAGGGCAGGATAAAAAGTAACCCTGCAGGAATGCTGTCATTTTACCAAGTCACAGCTTTTTAAATAGAGCTGGCAAAACAAATGTTATATTGGACGTTAGTGATGTAAATTTCTGACTGTGGCAAAAGACAGATTTGTCATCAAGCAAGTACTGAAATAACAGAAGAGTTTATATATAGAAGAGTTTATAGTAACAGTGTTACTGTACTTTGCTTTCACTGAGTTTCAGAAACATTTAAAAGGTATTGCTTACAGAGCATAACCTTAGCACAGTTGTCTGTTTATTCAGTCTAAATTAAATGAAAGGTAAAGCAAAAAGTTGTGAAGTAAAAGGCGGCACTTAAAGATCAGAGCAGGATTAACATGGGCAGAAGAACATTCACGGATCTTGCCAATTTGGTGAAGTGATGGTGGGATGTCATGCCCCTGAGAGCAGACACCTGGGTATTGTGAGCTGAAAGTCCTTAGCTAACATTTCTAGGTACGACTTTTTCAGCTGTGAGTTTCTGTTCATCTGCTTGTGTCTAAAAACTCTCAAGCTTCAAAAAAACTGAGGGAAAACCAGGAGGGAAGAGATTCAAGTAAAAAACAATAAAAAGAGAGAAAAGGAAATTGACTTCCTAACTGGATTTTTTTCTTTCAAAACAAGGAGTCAAACAAAAGACCCCGAAAGAGTTCATCTGTATACTTTCAGGAACTAGATAAACCTTTGGAATTTTTTTGGTTTTGTTTTGTTCTTATAATGGCTTTCTTTAAAAAAAGGGTTTTCTCCTTTTCTCAGATTCTTCACCCACACAAAGGTAGCTGATTGCTTTGTGCTTTATATTCTCTGATGTGTATAAACAAATTAAAAGTATTATTTCCACATTATTAAAGTATGGCTAATACAGCATAATTGTATTATTGCTTTAAAAGTGGTTTACCTATTGATCTCTGATGCAGATCCTCAGGTGAAATACAGCAGCAGGTAAAGTTCTTTATTAAGTGCCACCTCAAAGTGCAGTTCTGTCCCTCTTTGGATTGATGTGCACATGGATGAGAAGGTGTTTCACATGGATGTGGACACTTCATAGAAAAGATGAATGACACTTAGAACAACCCACTTTGTGCACAATAAAAACATCCCTAAGGGTAACATGTCAGTTTATTAACTGGGGAACAAATGTATAAGCCAGGAAATAAATAGTGGTTATTTCTGAGCCCTGTGATGGGTTGCTATAAATAGGAAATGCCAGTTCTGCCGTGTGTCAAGTGGTGACACCAGTGCTAATAGCATGGTGTTCACTGGCACAGTAAGACCTTGCTGTTAAGTTGGGGTTTTTTTGTTGTTTGTTAACCTTTTTTTTAATCTTCCCTTGTGAAAGATCCCATAGGAAGTTTTGTGTCACCTGCAATACTCTCTTGATTTTCTCACTGCAGGTTCTGTCTGGCTGTGGTGTCTACGATGGCACAGAAATCCATGAGGCCTCAGCGTAAGTTGCTTTATGAAACTCTAGGCTCTAAAAAAGTCGTCATTACGTTGCAGCAGTTTGTTTAATTTAGTTCTGCTGTCTCTGGCCATTAGATTTACTCTGAGAGATGTTTGATGGAGCTTTCTCACAGTGTTCTCACGGAGTAATTGTGAGCTCAGGCTGTGTTCTTGCAGAACTCAGTGACTGTCCGAGGATATAGCACAGTCCATGTGATACCAGAACACTGAGTTTGAGAGACGCTCTTTCCTTCAAGAATAGAAGTTCAGAATTCCAGATTCAATCTTAACAGAGTTAAATACAGACTTAATTTCAGAATCACTTTGGGTTTCCATTCCTGGGGCAAAATCTAACACTAGAATTGTTAATACTTGAATTGAATTATTAACTCTTATGGTGAATTAATAAGAGATGTTTCACCTAGACCTAGATTAAATGTTAATGGCTGTGTTAATTGTGGGATCCTTCCATAACACGTGCGGACTTGGAGAAAGGAAGATTTGGTTGCTCCTGGTGGCCTGCTTTGATAGGATGTGTTTGTCCTCATCTTTCAAAATCAGGTGGTGGAGTATTTGTAGCAAGACTTGGGGACCAGATAAAGCCTCTCCCTTAAGGTTTCTGCACATTTTATCTCTATTTTTGTAGTGTACTGGTACATCTGAGCCGTGGGGGAGCTGAGGTTCACATGTATGCTCCAGATGTGCCTCAGATGCATGTCATTGACCACAGTAAAGGGCAGCCAGCTGAAGCTGAGTCAAGGTAAGTCTGATTAATGTGTTTTCCAGTCTCAGCCTCTTAGGCATTCTTCAGCTATAGCAGCCTGTAATGGCTCTTGTAGCACTTTGCTGAATGCCTTTAGTAGCTTTATGCCAGCTGTGGTGGTTTTCTTGGAGAGAAGACACTACATGAATTTTCTTTTGATGTTAGACAGTCTTCCAGTGCCTGTGTTTCCCAGCAGTAGCATTTCAGAACCATCAATAGCTTCAGCTGCTACATACCAATGTTCTTGCTTCCTCCCTTCCTCACCCTGCTCTTCCTCTGCCAAAAGTTTATTTATACCGTTCTGTGTGCATATGCGTATTTAATCACATTGTTTTGTTTCTTGTTCTTCTTCAAGAAATGTTTTAGTGGAATCTGCAAGAATTGCTCGTGGTAAAATTGCAAGCCTGGCTAAGCTCACTACAGTAGACCATGATGCTGTGATATTCCCCGGTGGATTTGGAGCTGCCAAAAACTTGTGAGTGCCAGCTAAGCATTAGATTCCTCATCTAAATGTTCATAACTAACTATGCCTAATCCTGACAAAGAGAAGGCTTTGGGGTGACCTAACTGCAGCCTTCCAGTACCTGAAGGGAGCTGACAAGAAAGATAGAAAGTGACTTTTTACAAGGGCCTGGTGTGACAGGACAAGGGGGAGTGGCTTCAAACCGAAAGAGAGTAGTTTTAGATTAGATAAGGAAACAGCTGATTGCTGTAAGGATGGTAAACAGGTTGTGCAGAAAAGCTGTGGATGCCCCATCCCTGGCAATGTTCAAAGCCAGGCTGGGTGGAGCTCCGAGCAACCTGGTCTAGTGGAAGTTGTCCCTGTCTATGGCAGAGATTGGAACTAAATGATGTTTTAAGTTCCACCCCAAACCATTCTGTGATTCTGTGAATAATGAGTCACACGATAAAATCAATAAATGCCTTATTTACTATGTATGTAATTCCTGCTTAATAAGGATAACTCCTTTCAAAGTCTTGTTACTGTCTTGTTTGAAATTTTCAAACAGTGAAAACAGTGTTGTGAGAATTCTAGAGTTTAAATAATGCACAAGAAGTCCTTTTTCCACCCCCTAGTGGTGTTCTTTTTGGGTCTGAGGGAAGTGAAGGTAAAACTTGAGTGGTTTCAGGTGCTTGTAGTGGTATTACTCAGTTTCTTCCTCTCTGCCTACCAAAAAATCCCCTCTTGCTTTATAATCATAAAACAACAGCTGTCTCAAAAAAAAAAAAAAAAAAGAAAAAAGGAAACAAGAAGTGTTAGCCATGTGGAATACTGATTATCTTGCTGTTGACATGCTCTTTTGTTGGCTTTGAGAAACATGAATGTTACTTCCCTTTTCTTCTTACGTATTTTTCTTTGAAAAGATTGCTGTTCAACTTCTCAGTAATCCTAGAAAGCTGATTTGATAATTCTGATTTCTAGATGTTTCTGTTGACAGACCAAAGCCTTAGAAGTGAGACATTTTGGCTAAAGCATTGCTGGTTGTCTACAGAATGTTTTTAACCAACTTTTTAGAAGCTGTTCAGTTTGGGATGACCCTTTGGAGCCAGTCTCAGGGCACACAGGCAAATACCTCTGTTTGCAGATTTATACTGAACTTTGTTTAAGTTTCTTGTTGTGACAGATCTACCTTTGCTGTTGATGGGAAGGATTGCAAGGTGAACAGAGAAGTTGAACGAGTCCTGAAAGACTTCCACAAAGCAGGCAAACCTATAGGGTATGTATATTTGTTGGATGGCATTAGTTTGGAAGTGTGAGCATGGGGACAACCCCTGTTTTGTTGAAATGTGCAGCTGTTGTTGTTGGAACTGGAAAAAGTGTCTTCCATTGTCTATCGTTTATAGCCTATTTTTTAAATCTGTTTTTCAAGATGTGTGTATAGGTGTTTGTCAAAGGAGAAGCTGAGAAAATGCTGAGAGGAAGTTTTCTTGTGACGTCTTTCAGATTTTCAAGGCTGTGTCCATTTGAATCTTTTCAGTTGTGAGCAAGTTCTGGAATAGTGCTGTTGTAGAATTGCTCTCACAATCCATTCTGTCGCAGCCTGTGCTGCATTTCCCCAGTGCTGGCAGCAAAGGTGCTCTCTGGTGCTGAAGTCACTGTAGGCCACGAAGAAGAGGAAGGGGGCAAGTGGCCTTATGCTGGGACTGCAGGAGCCATCAAAGAGCTGGGAGCAAAGCACTGTGTGAAAGAAGTAACCATATCCTTTCCTGATAACTTCCGTGCTGGGGGGCAGTTTAGAAATGTGTCATTAAAGGAATGAACACGTGTAGGATCTGTGCTTTTCTGCTTAGACTTCCATGGGAATGTGCAATGTGTAGCAGATAGCAGTGCTCCAGTGCAGGATTAGAAACTCTTCTGTACACAGCTGTGTAACTACTGCTGTGAAACTACACGCTGGGAGTTTAGAAGTTATTCTCAGTCAATTCCCTTGGACACCCAGTAATGCAGTAAGTGCTGGATGAATTTGCACATAAAACTGGCATGAGTTACAACTTCTCAGTTCTCTTTGAGATTTTTATTCCTTTCTTGAAGTCTAATGCTGCATTCAGACTGTACTCAGAGATATTTTATGATAATCAGTGAATTTTGGAAGTTTTCTTGCGTTTCTGGGTGTTTCTGCAGGTTTCTCATCCAGCATTTGTGTTTCTGGCAAAAATACTTTGTAATAGCTTGGATTATAGATTGCAGCTGTCTTTACAGCTGGATGGTATAACATATTTGGAGGTAGTTTTTACAGGGTAGTGGAGTTGTGAGGTTTTGTCAGTGCTGGTTAATTTTGCAGGCAGCATCTGCAAGTGCTGTGTTTTCCTTAACTCCTTCTTACGAAGCTCATGTGGATATAAAAAATAAGGTGGTGACCACCCCAGCATTTATGTGTGAAACAGCATTACACCATATCTTCGATGGCATTGGGGCAATGGTAAAGAATGTGCTCAAATTAACTGGCAAATAAAATCAGAAATGTTTAAATTTAGGGCGTAGTATCAAACATATCATGGACCAATGGAGACATTTGCACCTGCTTGTCCTGTTCGCACTCTAGTGAATGCTGATACGAAGCTGATTGATTCCCAGCTGCAGGATTTTCCATACCTTTTTGAGAGAGGAACTTTACAGAGTTCAAGGAGCCTGGCCTGAAACACAGAGCATTTTCTTGAGCTTTTCCAGCTGGAGAGAGCTGACTGGATGTGTTCTGAAACAAATTCTTCCCAGCATACCAGTGTTAAACCAGTTCTAAGGGAGAAAAAGAGACTCGAGGCCGTTTCAGAAGCTGAGGGCAGATGCGTTGTCGGGGTTTGGCATGTGGCAGCATATCTGCTGGATGAGGAATGAGAGTAGAGGGGAATAGGGCATGATTCCAGGTGTGTATGCTCAGGCCTGTGTCTGGGAGCTAAAGGCCAGGATCATCTGAAGGAACAGACATCTTCCACATCCTCATTTAGCTCAGTATTAATGAAGAGATTTTTTTGTTTCCATTTCAAAGAGTCCCATTCTCACAAAGTCACTCTCAACACCAATCAGCAGCAGGACACAACTGCCACAACAGTAGCACTTTGAGAAGTACATCCATTGGCCCATTATAGTTTTAAAAGGTCGTGAAGAAGAAAATATCCGCTGATGTGATGCACAACTCTTAAGGACAGCATCTGTGTTAAAGCAGTTGTTTGACAAGTAGCGAATGGAAAAAATCAATCTCAGATTATCCTAACTTCCTGTGCTTTAGGGTAATAAAGCTTTCTCCAAAGAAGTATTACTGAATGTCTGAATACTGAATAATGATGTATAAATAAATTAATTCTGCTTTATCTTGTCTTTGTCCTTTCACTTTTGTTCGGGAGCTGCCTTTGATAACTTAGAGTGGTTGGTACATTTTAGCAGTTTTTCTGCTTTTCAATTCTCTTTACCAATTTTATACATTTTTTTTCATCTAGAATCCAGCAGAATCTGCTCCCCTTCTTTCAAGTTTTTTGTCACCTTTCTATTGAACAGGGCACGTTATTTCTCAAATTGAAACAAAAAAACCAAGCAAAATGACAGCCCTTACCATGGATTTAAGTTTCTCTTCCATGACAGACTTGCTGAAGGGAGCCCATATTTTTATGGGAGAATTGTGTGCTTCATAAATGAATCTACAAGCCTTATATTGAGTTGGTATATGGCAAATGCCATCTGTTGCTGAACACTTGCCAGGGTTGTGGAGTGACATTTTTTTATTGGGGGAAGCAAAAAAAAAAGCTTGAATAGGAGTGTTTGGGCATGATCAGCTTGCTCAGCTTGCTCAGTCAGTGTTCAGGAAATAAGCATTTCTGCTTCTCCAACCTCTTAGGGATTAATTTTTTGTCACCACAAAA
>VZRN01006285.1:571455-639066 GCA_013397935.1 Dasyornis broadbenti | reverse complement strand
GTATTTTTGTTCACCCAAAAAAAAAAAAAAAAAAAAAAAAAAAAAGGTCATATTTGGATTTAGAAGATTTGAATTTGTACTTCAGTGCTGGCAATGTTTTCTTGGGGGATTTCAGATTCCCTGTGCAGATCATCAACTCCAATGAGGTTGCAAAGGAATCATACACAGACACCAAGTCATTGTGAAAGTAGGCATGATTCATAAAGTGGATTTTGGACATTCTGTGAAACCTTTTTTGCTTATGCATCAAATTCTTCATGAAATTTTCAGTATCAAGTTGGTAAGAAACAGAATTTAAAACACTGCCACTATATAATTCAGTGTAAAAACTCCTTCGTGAGCTTTACTGGTACAAAGTGTGGATATTTTTAGTATCAGTTTTAAACACAGAGGCTTAGCAGAGTATGGGAGGTCATTGTTCATATAAAATGTAGTAACATTTTGAAGTGCCTGTTTTTCCCACATCTGCAGGAGTTTTAAAAGAAATTTGGTAGCAGAATATCACACAACAGGAATGGTATTGAGATCCTCAGGGTGGAAGGAGCCCAGCTGTGGTGCCTGTGTTAGCAGTGCCTTCCTCTGCTGCAAGAATTCAACTCTGGGTTAAACTTTCCCATGCACTCCCTCCCCACAGCAGGGCTGAGAGTTTGAATTTAAGGTTTCCCATTATCTATAGTTCTTAGTAAGTGCAGCTGTGGTGGCATAAAGCTTTCTTAGATTCTGAGTCTTGGATTCAGGTGCTCTGAGGAAAAAAGATGATCTTTCAAAGAAATTGCTGATATCATTCAGTGACCAGCTTTGGGAAGTTGGTTGAATTATCCAGATGGTGCCTCTTTACAGTCCTCAGCTCTTTTCACCCTTCTTTTTTAATTTCTCAGAATTTTGAGAGAATAGGTTTTTTTAAGGGAGAACGAATCATGCCCCAGAATTGCCTTTCATTTTTAAAATTCTCTTTAATTTCCTTGTAATGTGATGACTACACACTTTTGATATACACATTTTCCAACGGTTTGGTGCTGTGGGGTTTTTTGGTTGTGTTTGCTTGTTTGATGATTTTTGATGGTTTTTGTTTTGGTTTTGTTTTTTTGTTATTAGTAGAAAGTTGTTTAACTTCGGTGGAAGATGTAAGATTGTCATCTTGGCTTCCAGCCAGCGTAAATTTGAAGGGAAATTCCATGTGCACTTAGAGATTATTATCAGCGACATTTGTCTGCAAAGCTGGGATTTTTCTTTCCTTCCTTAGGGCGGATTGGAGCTGGTGAGGGGTTTGCTGCTTTCAGCCACGCGGGCAGAGGTTTGTGATTAATATGTTTTGTTAAATGCTACCAGAAATCAGAAGTGAAAGGGGCTTCTTCAAGCCTCCACCAGGAGTCATGCAATACCTGATTTACGGATTCCTGATATTTCTTGTCTTTGGGAAGCAGTTAAGAGCTTTGTCCAGCTAAAAGGGAGTTTTGATAAATGTGTTCCTGCTTGTGTTGCTTTCCTGGTGCTTGCAGGGTTAACTTGCAGGGGTGGGAGGAGTTGCTGCCCCTGAGCTGTGATTCTGCCTGTCCCGTTTTGCCTCATCGATGGTTACACGCAAACCCCGTTTTATGGAAGGTTTCTCTGTGGGTTCTTGCAGTGTTCACAAATCCGGCAGCGGTGCTTTTCTAAAAGCAGAAACGAGAGTCGGGGTTTGAGAAGCCCTTTTTGTTTGTACCCTTTGGTTTGTGGCTACAAGAGACACTTTTCTGGGGGAAATAAAAAGCCAGCAGAGGGCACTTGGTGAACAGCGTTCTGTGCAGGGTTCTGTGCTGTACCCAGGCACGATATTCCAGCTGTATGACAGCTGGAACAGGACAGTTCTGTAGAACAGTTTTTTTGACATTTTGGATGCATACAGGGAATAAAACAAATATTGCGTCCTCCTAGATTCACAAAAATAAACAGGACATCCAATTCCATTGCAATGAATGCATTTGTCCTGCTGTCTTGTTAAGGTTCATTCCTTCAGCACAGTTAGTTCTTATTTTATCCCTCCTGGAAATATAGTAGCAAATACACATAAATTAAGCTCTAACCCCTTCCTGTGGTATAGCTATTGTGGAGAAAATGAGGAAAAGTGTAGTATAAAGTCATAAAAGTACACAGTGAGGTTTGGGGTTTTTTTGAAGGGGATGGTTTTTTGATTTGCTTTTCTTGTTTGTTTTTATTACTGGTCGTGTTATAGCCAATGTGACCTTAAATGAAGATTTGTAGGGTGGGACTTTTATCAGGCCAAGAAACATCCCTGGAAGGAAACACACTGTTTCTTGAAGTGTCTGTATTTCTGCAAGCTAGCAGTATCTTAGTTTTATTTTTTTCAGAGTGGGAGCTTAGATACCTGCAAATAATTAAGAGTTGCCTGAATTCCAGGGCTTTTGTTTGAGGGGTTTTTTTTCTGCCTGTCCCTTCAAGTGCCACAGGGGAAGCTTGATTATTGTATGGATGAGCCTTAGCCCTCAGGAGAATTAAGGAGCTGATATTTGGTTATTTTCTCCAGGGTGATTCCAATGGTGGCCAACATCTCTGCAGAAAGGCAGAGAGAGGAGAAGAGAAGGGGCTAAACTTGGACTATCCCAAAAGCTGAAATAGAAGTTGCAGGGAAGATGGCAGCACCTGTAGCAACATGGCTGCATATTTTAAAATAATCACCTTCCTTGCTCGTTTTCAGTATTTTTCAGTACCCTTTGGTCCACTGCTGAGTGTCAGGCTATGGAATGACTGCCCTCAGGCTTAGCTGAATTAAAGGTGAGAATTCCAGCCTAGTGGAAGGTGCCCTGCCCATGGCAGGGCATTGGAACTGGATGATCTTTAAGGTCCCTTCCCACCCAAACCATTTTAGGATTTTATGATTCTGCATCAAATGTGTCCACATTAATTTCTCGCTGATGCTCTCTATGGGCCATTTCTCCCATATCACATGAAACTAAAGGGAGCTTGCAGAGGAAAGTGTTAACTAGTTAATCTGGCCTCACTGTAAACTTGGAAAAGGTACAAGATGGTCACACTAACTCCTGGTTGTCTCTTACCAGTGTCACTGCCAAAGATTGAAAAAAAATTAACTCACAGCCATTCTTCGGCAAGAATAATGTACAAGGACCTCTTAAAACTTTCTTCAATGTAAAATATTATCAGCCATATGCTCCTGCCATATGGAATACGTAGGTATGGGCCACCAAGGTACTACAAGTGAGAGAAGTGGAGTTTACTCCTTAAATGGGTGAATTGTTATTGTGCTCCTTAGTTTGCAAAGCCATCCCTCTTGTTCCCAATGAAACTCTGGAAGACACAGGAACTGTGTGCTCCTCGTGTGCACAGTGAGTGAACTTTCAGCACAGACACTTCCTGTGTCATCGCCCAGGCAAGGAAGGACAACTGAAGGTCTGCTGGTCGCTCAAACCTTCACTTGCAGTCTCCCAGGAAACTGGGATGGTGGTCGAAGATAACCACTGGGAATGGCACTAACTACAGCTCTGGGAAAATATAATAAACAGGGACACTTAAACATCTCAAGTGCTGCTGCAAATCTGAGTCGTGAAAAAGGAGAGTTGTAAACAACATTTAGAGGGCACCCAGGCCCTTCTGTAGTCACACAGCTCACACTTGTGAGTGGAGGTGCTCACACAGCAGCACATAGAAATCACAGCAATAATTACTTTTAAAAACAGATGGATGATACAACAACAAAATAAATGTTATTTTCCGAATAACAGCGCAATATGTGGACTCAAGTACAAAAAGTTTATACCATGTGAAGCATTTTAAAAAACATGAAAGCATCAGAGTCTCATTCATATCATGGCTTTACAAACCAATTTTAACGGGCTTTATTTAGAGGTGATAATCTATTAAGATCAATTTTTTCAGTAACTTCACAGCAGGCATAAAAACTGAGTTCTACATTTTTTTTTGGTAAAATTGGTTGAAATTAAATAGTATATAATCTAGCCCATATGTTTGTACTAGGCCTATTAGTAAAACTTGTCAGTTCCACATGCATCACACTGGATGTGTCTGTGTTCTTATACAGTTACACAGAATGGTGTTGTATTCAAAATGCACTCTGACAATGAATACATTAGTTCATTTACATGATTGGACTTTTAATATATTTCAATTTGTGATCCAGGAATTATGATGCCAGCAGATTAAATGCCTAAGACCACATAAAGCAATAGTCAGGAAGTTTCTCCTGCTGCTGGCACAAACCAAACCCAAAACAAAGTGGAGAATCTTGACTCAGATTTTTGATCTGTCAACAGTGGCAGCTGGAACAAATTGCTCTGCTTCAGCTTTCTTCCCCTAAACCAGGAATGACTCTTCCAGCAGTGTGTAGGGATGGTGTTGGGGAGTGTCCTGAATTTTAAAAAAATGCTTTGAGCTGCCTGCATCAAAAAGGCTTTGTATGGCTTGTCATTGGGAAAATGCTACCACTGAGATTTCTGCATTAGTGTGTTCTGGGTTTGAAGCAGTTGGGAAGTTTTCCTCCCTTCTGTGCTGTAAAGGGATTCCTGTAAAAGACTCTGGTTTGGGGCTGAAATGGCAGGGTTACTTTAGCCACACAGGTGTTGCTGAAATGGATTTCCTTGTTCCTAAAACTAAACTTGTGTTTTAGTTTTCTTCTATTTTGTTGGAGGATACTGTGGAAAAAAGGCCACAGAAGTCCTCTCTTTAGTCCAGCAGTAAAGGTGCATCTGGACTGGAAGCACAAGAAGGACCCTGTGCTACAGCTCTGGATTCCTTAAAGGCAATCTTAAGACTATTTGTATACTTGTTTTAGCAATTTGCATGACCTTTTTTCATGAGTTTGCATTACAAACTTGTTTATGGTTTCAGTGACCTATGGGTTCCTGGTGGGCAGGGATGGCCATGAGGCAGGGCAGGGGAAAAGCAGCATCCTCCAGTGTCCTGGTGGAATTACCTGAAGGGAGGAAGACTGGAGGTTGGATGAGGCTGCTGCAGGTGGCTCCCAGGGTTCTGTCCTCTAGCACTGAGCACAGCCCTGCCAGGGCTCCCCTGGTCCTTGCAGCTCAGCTCTTGCTGCTGCCCTGTCCCCACTTTGTGCCCTGGCTCCGTCCCTCCCTCCCATCTCTGGCCAAGAAGCCCAGCGCAGCAATTTTTGGAAGGCAAAAAAGATTGGCATCAGTAAGTGTAATAATTTAGAAATTTCCGTGAATCTCCTTCTCCTCCTCCCCTTCCTCTTCATTTGTTTGCTCCAGATCCTCATTCTTAAAATTCTTGCTCTGCAAGAAACGGGAACTGCTTGGCCTGTGTTCTTATGCCATACCCCGAGTGTATTGTGTGTAGTGATACATTCATGATAGTCTTTTCTTCTCAAAGGGTGAAACAAAAAAAGAATATAGGAAAAAATAAGAGAAAAAGTAATTCTAAATTAGGTGTGGGAATATTTTGATTTTGATTGGGGTTTTTTTGTTTGGTTCTTTTTTTGCTGTTTCAAGTTTCTTTTGTGACTCTTGTCAAATGTCTTTCCACGCTCAAAAAAGTATGGAAACACTTTTTAAACTCCATGTAAAAGTGGAGAAAAATGCTGTTCTTAGTATGTAATTAGTGTAGGCTAAATCAGCATTCACACAGTGCCTGTTGATCTAGAAAGGATGAAAGGCAGAGCTGTGTGACCGATGTGGGGAGGGGAAAGGGATGAATCGAGGGAGAGGGACAGGTTTTAGATGTCTTCTGTACAGGGAAACTGGAAGGCACCTGGGATGAGATATAAACCAAAAATCTGGTCACAGTTTAGAAAAGAAATGTTAAGGGAAAAAAATGGTTTAAGGAAAAGGATAAAGGGAGAGGAGAAGGGAAAGGAGGGGAGGATATCATTAAAGGAAGAAGACAGCCAAGTTACACCTCTACTCCAAAAAATGTCGATCTGCATCGACTAAAAGATGTGACCTGTCTTTTGTGATGTGGCAGTCAGTGCTATGATTAAGGAATTTTAGAATTCCAGTCTGGATTGTTGCTACATACAGCACTGTGTGGGAATGCAATTAGCACAGCTAGAGCAAATTATTTCAGGATGTGCTGTTTCGACATCCCTTTGCCTTGTGGGACCCTTTACAAAGAGCTCTGAAAAGGCACTGGCCCCCAGTTTGTTTTCAAGTGTGACACAAACCACGGACTTCAGCTTCTAAATGAGGTATGGTTTGCAGTCCTTGCTCCTGACAGACTGCTTTTGTCCTATCAACCCTCTGGACAGGGGCACTGCTGCCAAGGGAATTTGTCTCCAGTCTCTCTCTGCCTGCCAATACCCATCAGAGCTGTGTCTGGACACGTGCGAGGGCCTGTCTCCTCACACACAGCTGCCACCAAAATGTGGAGATTCTTTAACTGAACAGTCACCCCTGGGGTGTTTAAAAGATGTGTAGAAGTGGCTCTGAGGGACATGGTTGAATAGGGGACTTGGCAACGTCGAGTTACGGGTTGGACTCGATGATCTTTTCCAGCCTCAACTATTCTGAGATTCTCCACCTTCTGAGAAATGCTGGGCTGCTTAAGTGGCTATTAGATTTTCAGAAGTCACAGAGTCCTTGAGATGAGGGCAGGCAGTTCAGACTTCTAGGGCCAACACAACTACAGAGATGTTACCTTTTAAACTTTCTGATTGCAGAGGAGCCTTTCTAACTGTAGGAACAACTGAAATACAAATAAAGAACTCTTACAGACCAAGCAATTGCTCTCATCAGGGTTTTTTGTTTTATTTTAGGTTTTTATTTGTTAATCAAATTTTTTCTTTAGAAGTACACAAAATCTGAGACAAACATTTGGAGGGTGGGACACAAAAAGACAGTCACAGTATGTACAATTCTTACAGTCAAATCTCTGTGCAGTTGGACACCAGCTGTTACTGAGCTGCTCTGTACCCATGGTAGCCAAGTACCAGCTGAGCTTCAGTGCAGCAGCAGCACAGGATTTTATCTCTCTTCTCCACCATGGGGAAAGGGCCTTCAGTTAAGAAACTCAAAGGTAACTGCCTCCTTTACCTCCATTTTAAGCTCTGATTTATTCTGTCCTTTCCTTGCAACAACAATCTTGTCTCTTCATAGGAAAAAAAAAAGATGCAACTGTTCCAAATCCAAATAACCTCGTGTGCGTCCTCTTGAGTCATTCATTGCCCCTGCTGAGGGCTCAGCAGGAGGGGTGAGCTGCAGTCACTGCTGACCACCAGCCCGGGGGAGTAGTTCTGTTCCCTGGACAACTTTTTGGTTGTGAAACAGGGTAGTTGCTGCTCTTACCCAAAACAAAACTTCTGCACTTTCTTGAAATCGTTTGTATGCAGGATCCTTTTGACCCAAGTCTTACACAGGACACCTATGCTACCTGAATCGAACATTTCCAGAAATAAACCCATTTAGTTTGTGGAGGTATCAGTTACAATCATTCTGATGAGTTTTTAATTTTTTTTTTTCCTCCATAGGTACCATTTTTAAAGAAGTAACATTGTCACTAACAATTTCTCATTGTACAGTTCTAGTTTAAGAATCCAGCTTTGCCATGTTTCATGACAAAAAGAGAGAATACTGAATTTGGCCTTCTGAAGTTTCTGGCTTATTTAGCAGTGGATTTTGTAGTAATATATCACTTCCTTCCTCTATGTGGATATTTTATGAACTTCTATCCTCCTTCTTGGTCAGCTTTACCCTTCCACTGAAGAAATATTACATTGCTTGTGGAAAAAGGGGTTCTTACTGATAGCCCATGACGCTTAAGAGTAAAAACAGAAGCTGATGTTCCTCAGGATCAAGTTTCACAAGGTTTCCATCCTTACATTTCACAAAATGGGAGTGTCTTGCTACTTCCAGTTTTTGTCTGACACAGAGAGTAGTTACCCCCGTTCCTCCTCTCTGTTGTCTTGAAGGACAGCAGCTGAGATGCAAAAGATCTTATGAAGATGAATTATAACGTGATCCTGGAATTCTGGGAGTCTTTTATCCTGAGATTAATGCAAACCCACACAATCCAAAATAAAACGTGTATCCTGGCAGCACTAAAACCGGACTCCAAGAAACAAACGAAAAAGCAGAAATCGCCACCTCAGAGTTCTGCTGCCCTTGGTTGTGTGCAACTCCAGAATGTGGGATGTAAACACCTGATGCTTGGTCTCTTCTCAGCCCTTGGTGCTTCTTTCCTGTGGCTCTGGAACAGGTGTCACACTGACCCCACAGACCTGCTCTGCCCTGAAAGGTCCTCTGGCGAGGAGAACTTCCCAAAGTCAAGGTCGGCTTCCCCAGTTACAAGTGCCAAACCCCCAGGGGCACCAGGAGGAGGAAAGAGAGGGGAAGCATAGCCAGACATAGCACATCTGTAGGGCTTCCAGAGGGAATCTGGCTCTGTCCTGAAAAATTGAAAAAAGGGAAAGTCAGAGTGAAAGAGGTGGTGGCTTGACAAAAAATTGTATTTGAAGTTTGCATGACACATTTTACATGATGGAAAATTGTTTTTAAAACAATGGATTTTGGCTCATTTTCAAAATTCTGTGTGTGTACACAGTCCAGATGAAGCAGTCTCAAGGTACTGTGACAAATAATCTTTTCTTCTTCATAGAAAAGATGCAGAAACTCAGCAACAATGAATGGAACTTTTCTGGATGACTGAGCATCCTTGTTCAAAATCCTGGTCGGAAAGCAACAACCAGCCAGCTGGGAGCTGTCCCTGCCCCTGGCTGAGGTTTGGAGCTGGATAATCTTTGAGATGCCATCCAAGCAAGGCCATTCTATGATTTTGGGATGAAAATACATTTTCCTTCTTCCTACTCAGGGCCTGAAGCGGATGTTTTGATTAAGAGTCCATGAATAATGGTAATAAATATTAAAAGGTCTAGGCCACAGACACTTTAGGGGGTAGCAGCTCGGTGCCACTCTTGGAACAAAACCCACAATGTGGACACAGGACACAAATTACCCTTGGCACAGGTGATACCTTCAACCTGTGCTGGAGGTGGTACACAGGTCAAAGGAGATTTTCAATCCCTGACTTAAACAGAAGAGAATTTTTTCCTGTAAGTGTTCAGGTCCAAGTCCTTCTCTGAGAAGATCAGGCTCTATATTGGTAATTACATCAGCCTAAGGGCTGTGGCTGTTGCTATTGCTGTGGTATCAGCAGTCAGTATCTCACCGTAGTTAACTCATCCCTAGCCGGGGTGCTTCCCCCTGTTCCTAGAAGGAGTTTGTGATATTAATGTGGAGAGAGCAAGTAAACATCAGGTAGTCCTCAGAAATGATTTGAAATAAAAGTAGGGTTATAACAACGAGTCTCCTGGCCTTTTGTGTCCTCTTCCATGGCCAGAAAAAGCGTTAAAGTAGTTTTATTGACCTGGAAGGAGTTTTGGAAGACACTCAGAGTGAAAGCAAAATTTGGCTCTTTAAATTACAAAAAACAAAGAATCCAGCAAACAAACAGAAATGTAGCCATAGTGAAGCAGATCAAAACTGTTTCTGTTTTACATAAAACCAGTATTTGTTGGTCTGGTTGACTGTGAAATGTGAGAACTGTTTCTGCATATAATGTCTTTGTTCTCAGCAGGTCATTTTTTAATTTCCTAAGTCTCTTCTGAAATAACAACTAATATAAAACAGATTCCCTTCTCCCCTTCTTAAGAAATTGCTGAAAAAACCCCAAACAATAAAAAGGGAGCTGTGGCTGATGATTTTCTTTAAAAGAAGTTGAGAACAGGAAATATATTTTTCCTTTTTGCAAAAAATTACATTAAAAAAGTTAGGCTTTTGTTCTTTTCTCATCCCCAAGTCCCTTAAAATCCAGCAGTTGAAGAACCATCAGGTGTCAAAGGTGTGTTTCAGTTTGCACTCGTATAACAAAGTGAAACACTTCCCCTTTGTCCCTATAATTTATTTGTTTTTTCCTCAATGAAAATGTCTTTTCATTACAAGAAATATTGAGGGGTAGTTGTCACAAAGGTGTTGGCTGAGTCAAACATATATGCAACTATCTCATTTAAAAACAGCCCACTTGTATTTGGTTTTGAGAATCTTCTGCTTCTGCATGAAAAAGTTTGACCCTTGACAATTTCTGATTTCTTGTGGAAGGTAACAGCTGGAGATATTCTAACTCCTGTTCTGTTTGCTTTTATAAAGTAATGTGAAGGCAGAGAATACCATCTTGAATTTAACTTCATGTTTTTTGCAGACCTTTAAGCCAGCTAGACTACCTATCTTAGGTCTAAAAATGGATATTTCTTGTATTTTTCAAGTTACTTTTCGCTCGTGAGGCACAATTGATTTTTTTTTTTTTTTCCCTGTGTGATCATGAGATAAAACACTGGGAACATTTCTCTTTCTTAGTTTCTATTTGAGTTTATTGCAGCCTGATCTGTCTGTAATGTCACAGCGTGGCTGAACTTTTATAATGTTCACTGTAACATGATAATTGTTATGTAAAGGATCATATCTTCCAGCTCCACTGAGCAGAACACTCACTGCCGCTGTTGATTTCATGTGGCAAAGTGTTACAGGGTTGATGCCAATTTAAGACTTTGTAGCGCTGATAAGAATCATTCGGCTTGCAAGGAGGAGTTTTAGGGAAGAACTTACTGACCATGGTATCTAAAAGATGGACATCCCTTCTGCATTTAATTCACTCCAGAAGTGTTTACAAATTATCTTAGTGTAGTTACTTCTCTGTAATGAATAAACCTAGATAATAACATCTATACTATACTGCAAAATCGCCTTCTGATGAAATCTACCTTAATTTCCCAGAAAAAACTTATGTGGAGTCATTAATCATGTATTTTTAAAATATTTATTAGCAAAAGGACCCCCCAGAGAACAAACACCCTAAGTTTTTTGTACTTTCTCTATTCAGCACATTTTACCGATCTTGAAAATACAAAATAAAGCACAGGATAATCACTCAGACACTTAGCAAGTTAAGGAGTGTTGCCTTACCAGAAGGGGAATGTGGCTCTTCAATCGTAGGCGGAGCTGGAAATAAACCCACAATGATCAAAGTCAATTATTTGAGCCTAGAACTTTTCCCTGTTTTTCTGATAATTGATCTAAGGGTTGATGTTCTTTTTCTTATTGAGGAAGAATACATTTGTCAAGCAAACTGAAGGTTTAAGCACTATCATGAAATTAAATAAGAATAAAAGACACCTTACTGCCCTGAAAACTAGGCAATGGAAACATTTTGATTTCGCATTTTTGAAACACTTTTAAAATGTTGAAAACTGCAAAACATTTCACTTTGAAATTTTCTGAACTTCAGATTTTCCACTTCAGAGTTTGAAAACATTTTTCTCTTGAGAATTACGTGCATTAAAAGAAAGATATTAAAAGGTTTATGTGACTTGGAAGCAATTTTTTTCTTCTTTGAGCAGAATTAAATCTATGTGATTGAACATAATGAAAGTTTCCAGCTGATTTATTCAAGCAAGACACCTTAAAAAGGTATTATTTGTTTTGATGTGTATCCCTTATTTTTTAGATTTTCTTTTTCAGTTGGTCAGCTGGTCCAACCCAATGCCACATCCTTCTGGTGGCTATGCTTGTAGGTAGCTCAGACATGTGATCTCAGTTGTTTGGCATTATTCAAATGTGTTATGGTCTCACTCCTTTTCCTAAGGAGGAAAAATTAAAATTCTTGTTTCATCTGTCCAGCCATTTGACCAGATCCACATCTTCCAGCTGCAAGGGAAAAGGAAAGTAGCAACTGGGTGTCATTTGTCCGAAAGGGTCTGTGGCCTGGACCTTGGATCCAATTACCAGAGATTAAACTTCTGCTGCACAGACCCACGTGCAAACAGTGAAATAAACTCTCCTGTTCCTCTGGGGAAAAGTGGACCAAGGACAGTATAAACCCATAAATAACCAAATGCTTAAATCTGGGGACATTATTCATTAATGTCTCCTGCAAAGGAGAGGAATGAGGCAGGTGCCTTGCCTTTAGGAGTCCTGAAGTTCTGAAGCTTAACAAAGAGGATTTTTCTTTTCTTTCTCACATATTCTTCCAAAAAAAGAGAAAGGAACAGAAAAAACTGAGTGAAAAATTGCTTTAAAATTTGAAGTCATCCCAGTCAATGGCTATATATAGCTTATCAACAAGAAATGGTGCCCTCAACTCCCTCACTCTGAACTGAAAAAAAATCTTACCTGATACACTGAGTTTTATTTTAGACTTCTGTGTTTGATGATCCTCAGTCTGTCTGTAGATGCAGATATATTCATTATCGTCCCCTAACTGGACATTGGAGATCTTTAAGGAAAGATTGCCATGCTTCATCTGGTCCAGAAAAAGACTGGTTCTGCCATGGAAATGTTTGTCCTGGGCCTTCAGTGAATCCTGGCCATTCTGAAAGAAGTGCACAATCTTCCTGCCAATCTGCCAGTAGAGCATGGACTTGGAAAGGGTCAGCTCTTCAGGAGGGCTGGTGCTGCAAGGCAAAACCACACTTTCTCCAACAAAGGCATGGCACGTGGTGTCCAGCTGACCTGGAATAAAAACCAGACAGCTTCATCAGTGTGCAGCAGAGACAGAGCCACCAGACTTCCCATAATTTGGCTTCACCGCATCATTATTGCCACTCTCCTTCCCGAGTCCTCCTGCTTCCAGCCAGGAAGGCCAGGTGTGCTCAGAGCCCAGCCAGCTGTGCGGCAGGACAGATGTTGGTATGTGCAAGTTGCCTTCACTTTGTAAGTGTGGCTTTTGCTTGAACTCGTTACCACTTGTCTCCTTAGCTGGTGATTTCTCTTCCAGCTTCCAGGGGTCTTTGACATCAGGTGTCTGATTTGACTTTAATTAATCAGTCAATTCACAAGAGGAAAAAGGGATGCAGGGAAGTGAAGGTGGGCAGACATGATTAAACAAGTTCTGCTTTTGTAGGAAGTCTGGCTGAAAAAAAAGGAGAAGTGTGAAAACAGTGCTAGACCAGGAGAAAACTCCTGGATGAGTTTGGTCTCCCACAACTCCAATTATTTTGCTACCAGGTCGTGATTCCCGACTTGTAAATAATGTGTGGGAGGCTCCCATCTCCCTTCCCCTGCAAAATCTTGCAGAGGGTCTGACAGGACAGGGCTTTTTTCTGCAGGTCTGGCTTGGTGCACTCTTGCCATCCCCCGGCTGGTGGCCTCTCGTACTCTTTGGTGTTACTCTCCAGCAGCCCAGAAAGAAGAGTCTGTCATTCCCACTTTAGATAAATGACTTTTCCAAGACCTTGGGGAGACTTGGCGAGTGGCCTAGGCATCAGGCAGAGGTGTTACCAACCTTCCCAAGCAATTCCAGCACATGCAGGAGCCAGGATGAAGGCATCCTGCAGGTGAACAAACAGGGCACAGGCAGGGCAGGGAGCCAGCTGCACCCCCCCCTTACACACACTGTTCATTTAAGAACTTTGATGCCAATTATTTCTTTAAATCCTTCCAAGTTAGCTGAAAACATACTAAAATTTATGAAAAGGGTGAGTCTGCCATTATCATGTAGGACAATTCCTACCAGGTTGTACTGCTACATTTTCTAGGGGAAGACAGGGTTGTGGAAGAAGGTTTTTATGTATTTACGAAGCATAGACAACTAGGTGTTTCCAGCAGAGAATGTGGGCTTAAATAAGCACTCTGACCAAATCTGTTTCATAAAATAGGTTTATAAATCAAAATTCATATTAATTAATTTGGAAGGAAAAGTTATTCCCAGCACGGAGCAGAACAAAAGCAGCGTGAGTCTGACTGTGCCAAGAAGAAAAGCTAAAATTCACTGTGAAACAGCTCAGTCTGCTTCCATGGCCAAAGTTCTGTGAAGCATAAGGGGCAAGAAATTGGACTTAATATTGAAATAAATATTCTTGGTTGCAGTGGGGTCATTCCTGTGTTTTTGGCTTGCATCAGCTCTCTGCATATGACAGGCTAAAGACCATAGAGAGTCCCAGTCTCCCCTTGAAGTCACTGACATCAGCCAGGGCTTAGCTTGTCACATGCTCAGGCCTCTGTTTCCATCTCAATCAGCCTCTTTTGGTGTCACACTGTGTTTATCCAGACATGAAAGGAGAAGGAAAAGCGTAATACAGACAGCTAAATCTCAGAGCCAAGTAAATGTCTTTGGTTATGGTTCTATCACCACACATCTGCTTTCTTTTGGTTTTCAGAGCTTCAGTTGAAAATCCCAGTCCAATTTGCCCAACAATCTCAACTTCCAGCTGAAAAAAAACACATATCCCAAGTGTTTTTTCTGGTGAGCATTGGAAGGAAAATCGCCTTACTGTGTGGAGAGCTCAGGCATTTGGTCGTTACACTTTGGCCATGACAAAAAGTTCTTCACAGGGTGATTAACCTGGGAACAGACTGCCCGGGGAGGTGGTGCGGTCACCATCCCTGGAGATTTTTAAAGAAAGACTGGACATGGCACTCAATGCCATGGTCTGGTTGGCAAGGTCATGTTTGGTCCTAGGTTGGATGCTCTCAGAGATCTTTTCCAGCCTCAGTGATTCTGTGGTTCTGTGATTTTCAGAATGTATCAGTTGCTGACCAGGTTTTGCTTCTCAAAGGGAACTTGGATTGTAACAAAGCTCAGCCTCCACTGTTCTGTGCCCTTACTGTGACCCTACAATCGCCATGCCCAGGCAGGGCCATCAGCTGTCCCTGGCACACTTCGAGGGGCCACTGCTGGATGAGGGAGGGGAGGGAGCAGCCTGAGCCCCATCCCTGAGCTGTTTGGGGCTGGGGAGCTGGGAAAGGCTGTGCTCAGCTGTGTCCCTGAGGCAAGGCCACGTCTGAAAGCAGGTTGTGGTTATGGCTGGCCGTGGTCAGGAAACCACAGCGGGAGGTGAGTGTGCCTGAGGCTGCTGCAGGTGGTTGGGAGGCTGGAAGAAATGAGTCTCCAGAAGAGCTTTCTGGTGGGAAAAGTCCTGTCTGCAGGGTGCTATTAGGAGAGAGAGTGCTTGCAATGCATGGTGTTGCACAGGGATGAAGAAAAGATTATAAACAGAATTTGTCGTTCTGTTCATAAAAAGATCTTCTCAAAGAGCTGAAGAGGGAGAAAGAAGGTGGGCCCTATCTCCTGACTGTGGACATTTGTAAATTTGACAGTGGTTTTGCAAGTGCACCTATTTGCTCTTCATTCTTTTTCTGAAGATGGAGGACATCAGTGTCCCACATGTCTGAGCTGAGCCATTCCCATTCCTCCATGGCATGGTGTGCAAACCCTGCCACACTTGTCAGGACTCTCTAAACACCCACAGGGTTCAGCCCACGCTGCCCTCACTGCTGCCAGCTGGTAAAACCAGGGCAGGAGGAGGCAAAAAGGGAGGCACTGCTGAAGTTGGCTGGGACAAGAGCAGGTGACTGAAATGTGCCGTAATGAGTGGTTTAATGAGCCCACAGCTGCACGAGGTCTGTTGTAGATGGGGAGAACAGATTTCTGGGGCTAAATCAAGTGTCCTTATAGAAGCCAGTCTTGAGAAGAAGAGTGAAGTCATGCTGAAGGCTGGTGATTCTGGAAAGTTTGCCCCTGAGGCAGTTGATGCACCAGGAGATGTGGAAGCAGGGAGGTGAAAGAAAACTGAAGCATCTTTGTGGTGGCAGCTACCGCTGAGGTACATAAATCAGAATTAATAGTGCTCATCTCACCTACCAAGTAAGCTTTGCCCATGGAAGGGGCAGTTCTCTGTCTTAGAGAAGGTGAATGTTGGCACACAGCTTTCACTTGCAGTTGTGAGGCTTGAACAGAAAGTGGGATGAGTTTATTTTGTGCATTAAAAAAAAAAAAGTGTTTTAAATGCTGCTGAAATATTTAAGCCTGTTAAAATGAAGTTGAATGTGACAATTTAACTAATCTGTAAGATTCCTCTAATGAGAAAACACTCCTGCTTCAGCAACCAAAGTGTGGTGCAGGGAAGATGATAAAGATTGGGCTTTTTTTTGTTCCCACCTTGTTTTCCAGGTGAAGCGTAACATCCTTAACCACCACCGCGTCTGGCAAGTGCGAGGCCCTTTTGGGCAAACAGAGGAATCCTGGCCACACACAGAGGTCTCACTAGTGTTGATTTTAAACCTCAATTAGGAAACTGCACCTTGTATAAAGCTCCCTCAACAGCAGAGAGCTTTTTATTCTATCCTTTTCATAGGGAAGATCGTATCTAATTCATATCATGTCAGAAATTCGTCTCTGCTAGAACTAAGCAGATGCAAGGTGGTTGGGGGTTGTAAAGGATGAGGTTCCAAGTCATTTTTAATACTATGAAAATGGTAGGGTACTTTTAAGGATGTGGCAGGATAAACTTTATAGGTAAAGGTCTATGTGTCTGAAACATCTTAACTCTGAAAACCACTTCTTTTGGATATGGAGGTTTACCTGAAAGTTACGACCTGTACTTGCAAACCTTGGACTGTGATGAAATACATGCAAAGCAATGCATTAATTAGTTTTGTTTTGCTCCAAGATTCTCTTTGCAGCTTGTGTGTTCGCATGTAAATGCTCCTGCAAATTCCTAGGTGTGCATTACGGTATATTTACCTCTGGGTAGAGATGCAAGCAGTAAGCAGGCAACCATCCAGAGAGCAGTCTCCCTAATGAGGAGGAGAGAGAAGAGAGAAAGGTCAAAAGCTTGGTTAGAATGCTAGAGCAGAGATCAAAGACCTTTTCTCTGGTGTAATTTACGCCATCTTTCCCAGCTCTCTCATCTGTGAAGGTAATTTGGATATGAAGCTGCATGGGTTAGAAACCCTGGCTTGTTTTGCCATCTTGTTTTTGCCATTTGGTGCGGGCTTCTTCTCCTGCCTGTAGAATTGAGGTTTCTCAGTGGCCATAATGGGATAAGGCTTCAATTGCCACCACCAGACCTGTACTTCCCTCTTGCCTTCTCATAAGGACAAAGTTAACTGCATCTGTATAGTCACAGTTTGACCTTGAGACTATTTTCTGTTGATAATTAAATGAAATCCCTTCTGCTTCCAAACTTCAGCTGCTTCACACCCAAGGAAAAGCATAGCTTACCATTGCATTTTTGTGCCTCCCAGCCCTTGGGAATCTGTGCGTGTCAGGAGCTTCACCAGACACTTCAGCTGCTCCTTGTGTCTCTGCAAAAGAGTGAAAGGCTCTTAATTTTTTTGTCATAAGTGTTTCTTATAAGAGAATAGGCTGTTTACTGGTACTGCATTTGCTGTTTTCTTTCATTTTGTGTATTTAAAACATAGTGTATTATTATATAATTTCTGTGAATGTATAATTTATACTCTGTGTATATAGATCCTCTGCATCTTTGCATTCTGGATACACTCTTGCAATACCAAGAATGTATTTTCCTGTGTAGGATGGATGTGAGTCACAAGCCCTGCACTGACTAGCCCCCAGATTTCAGCCCAGTGAAGGGATTCTTGTTCTGCAGCCAGCTGAGATCAAAGAAAGTGGAGAAACCTGATGGGAGTTGTACTTATCAGGAGGTGTAGGCACCATCCTACAAATTGCCAAATACTGCCAAAGCTGCATATCTACCAACAAAATAATAACCCTGTAAGGAAAATGATACCTAAAAGATCTTATTTGAGGAGGTTTTTAAATCAGATACTTTCTCAGGAAAAAAAATCCAAACTGGAGCAGGGGTGGAGGCGGGTGGTGGAAATGTGGGGTTTGGGCTTCCTTTTGCCATCCTCATAGGATCTCATGGCTTAAGGAGTACACATATCTGAGTGGTTGTTCCTCCCTGTGTCTCCAGAGATGATGCTGATGCTGGAAGCCATGGTTTAGCCAGGATTCTATTCCCACGGAGGAAGCTCTGTGTGGGGAAGGTGCTGCTGCTGTTCTCCTGCCTGTTGTTCCTGGTGTCATGTGGGTTCCTGGGATAAGCAAGACCTGGATTTCTGTGTTCCTCCCTCTCTCCTTGTGGCCAAGCCCTGGTTATGCTTTGTTTAGCAGCCCCTTCCTGGTGCTCAGTGCAAGCCATCTGCCAATGCTGGCTTCTTTGACATGAAAACCAGTGTGTCCTGATGTTTCTGATGAATTCCTGTGGTTGCCTCCTTCCCCTCTGGAGGAGGTTATTATTTCAGGCAAGAGTTTACATTTATGGAGGCTTATTCCATATTTGTTTCCTTCCTGCCTATCTGTTTTAAATGAAACTGAGGCACTGATGGTCACTCCTGCCACAGAATCATTTAGATTGGAAAAGGCCTCTGAGAGAGAATCTAACCTTTGTCTGATCACCACTTTGTCAACCAGACCAGAGTGCCATGCCCAGCTGTTTCTTGAACACCTCCAGGGGTGGTGACTGCACCACCTCCGTGTGCAGCCCACTGTAATGCTCAACAATCCTTTCTGCGAAGAAATTCCTCCTGATGTCCAGCCTGAACTTCCCCTGGGGCAGCTTGAGGCTATGTCCTCTCATCCTATTCCCGGTTTCCTGGGAGAAGAGCAGAGTTTATCTGCCCTCTCAGCTTTGTGCTGATGTTCCACTCCACATGAGGTGCAAAAATACCAGGAGCAAACTTGTTCTGCTGGACCAGGGCTCCACACCAACCTCTCCTGACGGGCAGCCGCAAGGTCTCTGGTCATGCCGAAGGTCTCTGGCCCAGGAGCTGGTGCTCCATGGTACTGCATCTGTGTCCACTCTCTCTGCAGGTAAAGGTGGTCCTTATGATAATCTCCTTATTCAGAAACAGCTACAAATTTTGGTAGCTGTAGCCAGCTAACAGGTCTTTTCAAAGGTGCAGTAGCAGCAGACAGGAGTGACCCACAAGTCAGAGCTCCTGAAAGCTGTGTCATTCTTCTGGAGGGCCAGTAATTATCCAACAGTTTTGATTCTGACTCCAGAAAAACATGAAGGGTGGTTGTTCCAGGACGGCTGATTTATTTGTGTCCCTGGCTTACATCCACAGAGTCCCTGTGGGGTTTCTGGTTCTCACAAATGCCTCTTTGGAAGTTTTGGACTGGGGAGTGACTGAGAACAGAGGTAAAATACCAAATTGCTTCTGAATTACATGTGAGTGTTGAGCTCTCTTGCCATGCACGTGCTGTTGTTACTTCCCTACTGAAATTAAGCTTGTGCATAAAGAAAGAGTAATGCAGGTCTTTTTTTAAGGAAGCAGAATCTAACCACGGGAATGCTTCAGATGGCTCTAGCTGGAGCACCTGACCCTTAATTTAGCTTAATTCACTGCTGTTTAGTTGAAATAACTTTTCTTTCTGACTTGAGCTGACTTAGCTTGATGCTCCTGGTACCTTAAGGGGGAGATCTGTTCCTGTCTGTTCAGTTCAGCTGGTTTAAGATGTTTCATGCACCATGTGGATAGGCACTTAAAACAGTTTCTATTTGAAATTTCATTTTTCTTATTTTCCAGGTCTGGTTTAAATGAAATGGTAGTTTGGAAAGTAAGACTTTTTTTTTTCTTTGTAATTTTTTTCAGATTTAAAATTGGACCCATTTATTGTTCATTTTAATCAGATGAAGGAATTATTTAGGACTTTTTCCTTTTTTTTCTTGCAGAGGTTAAAATAATTAACTGAGTAAGGCTTTGCAATGATTATTCATTTCCTGAAGAATTCAAATGCTAATTAATAACTCTTTAACACACTAACCTGCCTGAAATAACTAAGGCATTGGGTGTAATTAAAGTGTATGATTAAATTGTCAAGTGTACTGTTAAATTGTAAAATTATGATCTTCTTGACAACCTCTGTCATCCAACTTTTGCGTCATATGTGCAAGGCCATTTATTGAGCATGCTATCTCAGTCTGCAATAAAATTAAATAACTCAAGTAGGGAAGTAACCAAATGTTCCCAGTTCCCAGCAAATAGCAGGGCTTTGTGTCCCAAAACAAATGGATGCCAGTTGTCCCTTTCCAGTGCAGGAGGGATGGGGGTGAGAAAGGCTCCAAATGCTGCTGGTGAAGGCTTAATGCTCTTGGAGCACTAAAACTCTCCCTGTGTGCTGACCCCAGCGAGTGACACTGATATCAAAGTTGTTGTGAACTCAGTGGGCAGCGCAGACTGAAGGAACTGATTTGCTTTGTCAGCTCTTCCCCTTCATCTGCCGCCATCCAGCACTGGTTGGTGCAACTGGGCACTGAATGAATGGTGACACCAGGTGGAGCAGACACCAGCTGGGGAAGGCACCGGTAATTCTCAAAGGATCAGCCAAAATGAATGAAGGATCCGCAGATGAATGAAGGATCTCAAAGGATCAGCAGATGAATGAAGGCCGCTGCCAAGATGGAAACTTCTCATCATGCACCTGGCAAAGCTTGGTAGCTTAGTCATTGGCAATTTTTTCAGGTATGTTTTTCTTTCCCCTCCCTCCCTTGCATGCCTTTGGATTTTGAGAACAGATTTATGCAAGGTGACTGTTGTTACTAATGCCTGTAGGAGGGTGGGGGAGGCACATTTTTCCATGACTTTGTGAAATCCTGAGTGCACCCTGAGCAGAAAAATGCCACCTTGCTATTCCTTACCCACATCAAGGTAACTTTGTCATTTCTTTAAATGCTCTCCTCTTATGTAACCACAGTAACAGTCCTTTTACCTTTAGGTAAAAGGCATTAGTTAATAGAAAGCTAACGAGTGAGTTTGCAAGTGGAAATTACAGTCTGGTTTCTTAGAGAAAGTTTTATGATGTAACAGCCTGTACCGAAACTGGGTGATTACTTCTGGTCTTATCTGAAAGCAGCCTATAAACAACATGAGGCATCATTTACAGACCTGTCCTGTAATTAGTGCAAGGAAAGAGATTTAAGACATCTTGGAGAGGGAGTCATGATGATATGTAGTCAAAGCCAAGAACCCTCGAAGAGGAAGCCACTATCATTTTTGAAATTACCCTAATTTGAAAGCAATCTTCTGGAAATTTGTGAGCATTGGCACTGAGTGCTTCTGTAGCCACCCTTGTGGCTCAAGGCAGTGGGAAGGAGTGTCCTTTGCTTCCCTGGGGGACTGCCTGGGGCTTCAGGCTGCAAAATGTGCTGTGGTGACAGCTGAGTCTTGGATTGGGATCCTTATCTTGAGGTGCCCTGGTGTGGGTGGCTGGCCTGGTTTTCACGTTTGTTTGTTTGTTTGAGCAAAGTTTATGCTGTTGTAATTCTCTGAACTTGCCCTTATCTGCTGAGCTCTGTGTACTCTGTCCATGCTCCCTCCCTTCCCTTCCTGTGCTCGAGTCACACCAGCCCAGCTGTGGAGGTGGTGGGTGGGTGGGGTGTGGCCTTTGGGCTTTCCTGAGTTTCCCCACACTGCTGGAATTTCCCATCGCCTGTTGAAGGCTTATTGTGAGCCACAGACAGGCTCTGGGGACTGAAAAATTATCAAATGCGTATCTGATCTGAAAAGCTTTTCCTTCTTGGGGGTAACAAATGAATGAGTGGTGGTGCATGGTTTGCTCCTGGTGGAAAGCTGTAGGATCACAGAATCATTAAAGTTGGAAAAGACCTTTGAGATCATCAAGTCCATCTGTCAGCCCAGCACCACCGCCATGGTCACCACTAAACCATGTCCTCGAGTGCCGCCTCTACATGTTTTTTGACCACTTCCAGAGATAGTGACTCCACCATTTCCCTGGGCAGCCTGTTCCAGTGCTTTACAACCCTTAAATTTTTTTCCTAATATTTCATCTAAACCTCCCCTGGTGCAATTTGAGGCCACTTCTCATCCTGTCAGTTGTTGTCTGGGAGAAGAGACTGACTTCCACCTGACTCCAACTTCCCTCAGATCGTTGTAGAGAAAGATAAGGCTGCCCCTGAGCCTCCTTTTCTCCAGGCTGGACATGCCCAGCTCCCTCAGCTGCTCCTCACAGGACTCGTGCTCCAGACCCTTCCCCAGCTCTGTTGCCCTTTGTTTGCCCCACTGTACCACACAGAGGCTCTGCTGCAGGAACTTGCACACCTTCCCTGGCTTTTAATAAATTGCTTTGGTAAGGAGGAATTTAGCCTTTTGTATAGAAATAAAATGTGTAGGGGAAACAGAAATTATAGTTTATAACTGATCCATTTCCAGGATTCAGACATAAGCATCTTCCCAAAGGTTTGAAGGAAAATAGCAAAACTCTAGAGGTGTCTGGCCAAAAATGCACTGTGTATGACCTTGCACACTTAGCAAATTGGAAGCCTCAGGAAACTACACTGTGTTTTCTATTTCAGAACAGCCTTTCTGAATAGCTCTCAGACTGAAGTGAAGTAGTTTGTGGCTTTGCAAAATGGGAAGAGTTTGGTGGCTCAGGGGACTGGTGCTAAAAGTGGCGCGTTTCATTTCAAGTTTCGGGGGGAAGGAAGCACGCTCTTGGTATGCAAGTGAACAGGATTCAACCCTGAGCAAATGATGCTGCAGTCTTGTGGGTATTTAGTGGTTTCATGTTAAGTCTGTTCTGACTGAATTCTCAGATGATCAACATCCGCGGCATCCATATTTCCAGCAGTTATTTCTGAGGAATTCTGTCTGCCGTCTGCTCGATTCCCCTGTGTGAAGGCCAATCCAAGAATAAGAAGGATGTTTCTACACAGATTCCAGAGGGACGCTGTGTCACTGCTGCCTGTTTGGTCAGTGTTAGGCAGTTTGGCATGACATCCGTCTGGAATCCTCAGTAGGCCCTCATCCCATTCTCTTAAAACATGTCTCCCACAGAAAATAAAACAACTTTTGTGCCAGATTGAGCATTTACCTTTAAAACAGAAAGCTGCTGCTGTATCGCAGGGCAGTGCCTTTCATTTCCTTTCTTCCTGTTGGAAAAGCTCCTGGCACAGGGAGGAATTTCTTCCCTCTAAGTCCCCAGCGACTGTTCCCAGCCCCACCTATCCCTGTTTTGTGTGTCCTAGGCCCTCCTGGGATGGAGTGCTGCAGATCTGACACTCTGTGTGACATCTCAGGAAGCACATGAGGTGTTTCCCCTCCTTTGCCTGGCTTCGTGCACGTGGCTGAGACTTATTCCTTGTGACCAGTGGTGTGTGGTGGTCTCATGCCCTTTGATGAAGCTTCTGGAATGAGACCAAAAAGCCATTGTTCCTTTTTGTGAAGTCTTTCTGACAGCTCCCACAAAAGTTCTTCTTTTTCTCAATTCCTTTTTTCTCTTCTGAGAGTTTCCACTGCTCTTTCTCTGCCAGTTCCAACAAAATATTGGATTTTTTCTTTTCCTCTTTTGATGAATAAATTATTATTCTCAAGAATAAAGAGCTCTTCTTTCAGGAGATTACAGTTATGTGAAAAAGGCATCGGTGGGTGAGGCTTTACCTCTTAGGAAACTGCAGCCTTAAAGAAGCAGTTCCCAAGTGACAATGCAGAAGCAGACAAGGATCCTTTCAGCTGAATCTATGTTATGTAATTTGTTCTTATTTTGGAGGCAGTTCCAGCCTGAACATCTGCTTCTGTTACTCTCTGTATAATGGTTTATTTTACTGTTGTTTAACCTACAGAGGTATTGTAGGCTAGAATGTTAACATGGAAATAAGGATTTAATTTTTGTTCTTCACTGAGGGCTTTTTTGCTCTGTCATCTGCTCAAAACAACCCTTAAATCAGTGGTATTACCTGACTCTGGAGCACTCAACAACCAAGCAGCTAAGCTGCTACATTCAACTATTTGATGAGTCCTGGAGGCATTATTAAGTTAACTGATGTCAGTAAAAATGTTTGGATTAATACAACACTGACCAATCCTAATATTTCTAAAATGGATGATCTGGAGGTAGCTGTAAAAATGAGACCTGGTTTTGAAGAGAAATTATCTAGTTTGGGTTACTGGCACAGCTTTGGAGCACAGAGCTCAACTTCTGTGCAGGTGGGTGCCTACTTATTGCAATAATCTCTAAAATGATTACTTAGTGCTCTTATTGCTTGTCATGTATGTGAGGTTCTTGCTAGACACAAACTGGGGAGAAACTTACTGGAGTAGAAGAGAAGATGGGTGAAATAAAGACACTTCACTGCCCTTGCTCTGGCCCCCTCAGGTACCTACACATGAATTATGTATTAAGTGATAGGAATCCCCAAATATAGCTCTTCATCAGCCCCATACAAGCAAGAAAGACCAAAATGGATTGAAATATGTGGGAAGTTCTTGCATAGTATGGGTGTGGTTGGCAGGTATTTCTCCTTGCTCTTTGTCTCATGGCCTTTCCCTCCCATTATAGTTATTACTTGCCTTAAAGGGTTTTGTGCCACCTGGGTTAGAGATTCCCTATGTGAAATAATTCTGTCTCATTGAAAAATTGCTGCTCTGTTACTTGTAGAAGCCTCCTACACCAAAATGTCTCCACCTAGTTTAAATTTCTGCCAAGAGTTTGCAGCTCCATCATTCAATGGGCTGAGCTCCTCTGCTTGCATTGGAGATCTCATGATTGTTTGAGCTCTTCCTTGGTTACTGAGCTCCCACAGAGGAACGAGGTACATGCACAGCTAGATGTGTACAAGGATGGTTCAGGTTTCTTGGAAAAAACAGGATATAGAGGGTATTGCTGCCAGAAATGATGGAGAGACAGAGCAGGGCTAGTGGCTGCCAGAGAGGTGGCACAGGATGCTCCTTCCTGCTAAGGAGGGCTGAGCATCACAGGAGCAGCAGGTGCCTCTTGTTTCCCAGCTTCAGCCAGACTCCAGCCCTCTGGCCTAGCCAGGCTGTGTGATTTACGTGGGAATATGTTTTGCCTGCGTTTCCAGCTAGGGCCTGGAAATGCTGGAAGCAGGCGTGTTGTCTGACCTCAGCTCTCTGCCTGACACCTGCGGTGTCTCAACAGCCACAATCTCTGCCACTGCTTACAGCTGCTAAGTGTCTAAAAGCTCATAAATGTGATTCCTTTTCTCTTTGCTCTCCATCCTGACAGAGTGCAGCTGGAGCACCATAGAACTTGGGGAGGATATAACTTGACAATAATTGAGTTACTGAACACTAAGGAAGAACCCAAGGCCAGGATGGATGGTGCTGTGAGCAACCCAGTCTAGTGGAAGGTGTCTCTGCCCATGGCAGAGAGGTTGGAAGGAGATGATTTTTAAAGTCCATTTAAGCCCAGGCCATCCTATGAACAGTACTGAGCTGTTTGGATTGCAAAGCTCCAAAATGATCCATCTTACAAGTGTGGTTTTTCTCATGTCCAGGCAGCAGTCACCTTTCACACCAAGCCACGAGTATAAAACCCCCTTGGTAAATGTTATCAGCCCAAAGAAGGAGAGAGGAAAACTCCCTCCCCTGAAAGTTTTGAATTTGGGTAGTGGATATAGCCTAATCACAAGGGAGAAGGAGAAAGGGAAATTCTGGGGGAATTTCCTAGGAAGCAGAAGGGAAACTATTTTGTTTCAAGAGACCGCTTAGAGCTCACACAGTAGTCAATAAAATGCATTTATTACCTTTTTTATGATGCCTTATATAGGAGGAAGTGTAACAGACTAGTGCCAGAGAATTTCTATTCTCAAAAATTACTTTCCAGCCCAATATTGTGAGAGCAGGGAAAATCCTGACTTGCAGATGTTTATTTTTGCCAGCAACAGGCTCCAGGACTACCAGTTTCTTTTCCGTATTGGGATTCCTCTCTCCTCTTAGCTATTTTTAATTTGCATAATGTCTCCAAGAGAGGTTATTTCTACAAAATGCTATTGCTAATGGTACATAACAATTCTACCAAGGCTCAACAGTCAGTTTAATTTTTCCTCTATCAGACCTGTTAGGACAATATATCTCATCCCTGACTTGTAATGCCAGAATCAGTTGGATTTGTTTCCTACCAGGTGAGAGGAGGAAGAAAGTTGGATCAAGTTCAGAAAATGTTTTTGTTCTAGAGGAGGGAGTTAAATATTCGTCAACGAACTGATGAGCCTCACCGGTAAATGAGACTAATTAGCGGCTCATACTGTTGAAGCTACTGCATCGGACATGGAAACACTGGGAATGGTGGGTCTGGAAATGGAAACTCAGGGTGCCAGGGTGAGAGGAGAGAAAGAAACTGAGATTAACCAGTTGTAACTTGGCTCTTCCCTGGAGAATGATATTCAGTTGGGATTGAACCGACAGAATCCCACACCAGGCACCTCACTGAGGGCTTGTACACTTGGAAGATGAACAGCTCCTCTGAGCAAGAGAAACCACCTGAGTCACATCCCAGGTTTTTCCACTTGGCTACAAAATGCAGCTGTTTGAACATGTTTATAAGCAACTGTTCATCATAAAGTTTTTACAGACCTGGAACAAATCCTGGGGCCAATCAATGGTATTAATGAGCTCACTGATGTCAGAGCTACTGAACCAAAAGCTGTACTCTTCCTGAGCTGGTCTCTTGAGGAGCATTGCTCTCTTAAAGCAAAAGTGAAGGTGTCTGGCTTTTATTTGTGGTTTGTTTTCTCTTCATTCTTGTAAACAGCCCTGCAGCTGCAGTTTGTCAGAACTTTTCAAGGAGGGAGGAACTGCTCATAGAATAACCTTTCCCAAGTAATTCATAGCATGTACGCAGTACTACTGGTGTCCTAAGGAAGTACTTCTGATATTCCTGCAGGTTCTGATGGCACCATTTTTAATGCATGGAAAAAAACCAGATGAGTAAATAATTAAGAAATGGAAAAGCTATTTCCTTCTCCAGAATTCCAACTTGGCTTTTTCCGTAGATGCCTGTTGCGGAGCAGAAAGGCCTTGCAAACTGAAGGCCTTGTTGCCCTGGTAAAATCCTTGTTCACTTCTGCTACTTCAGCTAACCAGAGAGCATTCTGGGAATGACTCAGCTAAACTAGAGGTGAAAAACAAGTTACAGAACTGGAAAACAATTGTTAGAACCAGTAAGTGCTGACACTGTGGGGTCAGTGATTGGTTACACCTGAAGCGTGTTCCTATCGTGGTTTATGGTGGTTGGTTAAACACATTTGTTGTGCCTCACAAGTATGTAAACTCATAACGATGTAACAGTTTAAGAACCCTGGATTTTTACAATAAAATGTCATTGCTTATCACCATCCTGTGGAGTCCGTGCCCTACAACCCCTGCTGATGCCCATTGTGAAGAACAAAGTACTCATGGAATACTTTGTGCCAGTAAAAAGATGAAGTTCTAGTGGTTTAAGGACTCTTGAACCAGTGACAAAAATAAGACTCAGAGTTGCCAAATATTGCAGACTTAAACCTGACCCTTTCTTCCCAATGGAATTGCTTTCCCAACCCCTGCTTTTTGAAAATATTTATGAAGCTGAAGCCTACAGCGTCTTTTAATCCTATCTGCTCTGGTGTTGGAGCAGAAAGCTTCCAGTTGTATGGCTGTGCTACAACCATGGGAAAATGAATGTCCAGTTAACTTCTGTCTGTCAGAGACAGATATGAACAGGATCCTAATCATGGGCCCCTAAATGCCTGTAAGCACTTCATGCTTCTTTTGCTACTCTGTAAATAATGGTTCCAAGTGGAGAAGAGTCATACAGAGATATTCTGCCTGCATGCTTTTGAGGACTGTAGACTTTTGGCGTCATGGCTGAGGTGGTTGTATTTTTTTTGTCTGAAGAAAAGGTCTGTAACAGTCAATTTGTGTAAGCAGGAGAAGGAAGAGAGGGGATCATAAGCATTTTCTGCAGGCCCCATACTCTGGGATGTTTCTCAGTGTTCCTAAATCTTTCAGATCTTTATAATGCTTGGTTCAGATTTAGTTCAGCCAAAGCATTTTCTATCTGGAGCACCCATCTCTCAAGCATTTTGTAAGCATGATCAGATCTCATCTTTTTCTTGTCCCACCAGCAAAAGAGCAATTTCTGTTATTAATGCAATAGCACTAATAGCATTTTTTTTTTATTCCTGACTGTAATCACAGCCACCCAGGGGGGTGTTGGCTCCTTTTCAAAGTAAAAAGCTTGGGGCTTGGAAGCAAAGCAAGGAACTCCTCCTTTCTTTTGAGCCTCTCTGAAAGACCACTTGTGTTTTCTTCCTACTAACGGGTTTCTGCTCAGAACCATGGCATGAGAAAGAGATGGCATCTTTCCCCACCCTTTTCTGACAAGAGTGCCCTGTTCTTCCTATAGCTGTGTACATGTAAATTAATTTTCATGTTGCCTGCTCTCTCCCTTAGGTCTCTGTGGGGACCTAGTGAAAGTTGTTTCATTATTGTTATCTGTGCATGTATCTCCGTGGGGGAAGGGGCGTGTGTTACTTTTGCTTTTTCTGGGGTGGTTCAGTGCCTTGCCTTTTCTATTGGAGACTGCAGGACTTCAGCAGGAATTTTTTTTGTGAATGATCTTTTAAATGAAAGCTGTACTTGGTCGAAGTGTTGCTCTTCTAGAATTGGAAGATGACCACCAGCTCTGGCTTTAAAAAATCCAAACCAAGCTCCTCTCATTCCTTCTCTCCCTTTTCCCCCAATGGGCAGTAGAAGGTCTCTTTCCTCCAGAAGAAAACAGAGGAACAGTGTAAGATGGATGCCACAATTTTTTATGCTGTCACATTTCTTACTGCAATTTCTTTCTGTGACTTCACTTTCCTATGGCAAATCAGCACTGGCAGCCTTGCAAGCCCTTACCTGGGATAACCAGGACAGAGAGAAGAGCAAATCCAGCTATAACAGCATTACAGATGGTTTTACAAAGGATGGCTTCAGAACTGAGACAACAGCGGTTGCGATGGAAATATTTTGCATTGGATGTTGTATTCCCTAACAGACTGGTTGTGTCAAGGGAAGGCAAACTGTTGTTCCATAACTACTGGAAGAAAACTGCACAAAAGTGCACGGAAAGGGCAAATGAATTCTGGCATGGGTTGTCTGATATCTCCTGATGTTAATGCTTTTGCCCTCTAACACAAATTCCCTGGACTCAAGAGATAAGTTTACAGGACTCTTGATTTTGTCTTTTGCCTTGAGGAGATAATCACCTTTGTTTTAATTTTTTTTATCTTATTTTTGCAAGATTTGTCAAAGGGTTACAAGGGATGTTGGGGAGGAGAAGGAGGAATTAGACAGGTGCTTTGCTTGATCACACAGGCCTAACTTTTCTTGAGAAACCAGGTTGTGAACTGTTAGTTGCATCTTTTTTTTCAGTTGGCTGGTGCTGATCTTTGAGTTTTGAGAGAACAGGAAAAGTTAAACCAGTCTTTGAATGGCAACTTTTAACAACTAAAGATGACAACCCAATATGCCAATTTATTACAACTACCAAGAACTAGGGGAGGATATAGGTCCTAAAAGTTGCTGAATTTTCAGTGTTCAGTTTGCTCTTCTAAGGTGAAAAGGTTCAGTAAGAAAGGAGCTCTGGTAATGAATTTTCTAATTTTTTTCAGAGGATACTTATTTCGGTTGTAGCCACGTTACCCTTTCACCAGTGAGAATGTTTAATACCAGAGAACATGATACTTTTCAGCTGAAAGTAGGACACAGCTGAGAGTAGGCTGGAGAATGAATATCTGAAAGGAGCCAGATGGTGTCAAGCTCATAAATTCTGCCCAGATGCCTCGTGTTGCAATAGCATCTGGTAGTCACTTTGTAGTGGACAATAGGGTCATCCTGAGGGACAGTAGGGTCATCCTGTGGGCTGTGGCGGAGGTCCCTTTAGATATGGCCCTGGGCTCAAACAAAGTACCTCAGCAATGAGTCACTGGATCAACTGTGTGAGACTCTTTTAGAAAGCAGCCTTGCTGGTGATGCAGGCAGCTGCATCTACACCAGGGGAGCAGCACATGGGGAGCTGCTGTCTTTTCTGTAATCTGGAGTGCACCAAACAAAACCTTTCTCAGTGTCAGAGATGCCAAACAGCACTTTTATAGCTTATGCTGTTTGAAGCATGTTGGCAAGTAATGACTTGAAAAGAAAGAGCAGCAGTTTGTGCAGAACCGCAAGGTTTCATGCTGTGAAAGATCAGCCTGACCTCTTCGTGGTTCTACACTTTCAATGTAGGAAATCCCCCTGTGAAAGTTTTAGGTGAACTTAGTTTTGCAGCCTATTTTCAACTAGCTCTGAAGTGGAAGTTGAGGGTGTGAAATGCACAGCCCAGGTAAGGCTCGAAAATTCAGCAGAGCATTGCACTGACCCACAGCTGGGTCTTTAGAACTTGCCTTCCCCCAAATGACTGAGCCCTTTCCTTTCCAAAAGGGCAACATTTACCTTCACCAGTGCTGTTGAGAAGTCTTGACAGTGCTCTGGCTGAAGCACTGCTCATGTGATAAGTCCCTGCTTATCTCCCTTGAACCCCTTCTCATTCCTTTCCATTGACTAATAGCCTGTGAAATACCTTCTGATGCCATCTCATACCAGGTTGGCTTTTTTTTTCTTCCCCCTAGGATGATCCAGGCCCAGTAGCTGCTTCTGCAAGGGTAGGAACAGGCTGCAGCTCCACTGACATGATCTTGTATCTCTGGGTAGCTGCAGGAGCTGTTTCAGTGCTGTTTCTGCAGTGCCACAGACACAAAGCCCCAGTGCACAGTAGCAAGAGCCTGTGGCGCATCTGCTTTGGCATCCTCCAAGCTCTTGGCTGGAGTTGTGCACAAGAGATGAGGGTTTGCATCACCTAGATCTCAGCTGTGCTTTGGAAATCCAGAGGAAAGCGGGATGGAGCACTGCAGAGCACACGGTCTGTGCCGCTGATTTTGGAAGTGCTATTAAGCATATGTAACGTACAGCACAAATTGCTAGATGGGTGCATGATGTGCCTTGGAGTATAAAGGGCAGAAAGATGTGCTGGTTGTTCCAGCCACGTCAAAAATCAAGGGTGAGTGGAAATCTCTAATATCACCTAACAATTCTGAGTCCTTGGGTATCTTCAGGAATGCCAGAGAACCAATGTCATTTATGAGGCCATCCATAACTGAGCAGATGGCTGTGGCTATGTAGTGTCAGGGGCCAGCCTCAAATGCTTCCCTGTTCACATTTCCTAGAGTCATGACATAAACGTTGAGCATCCAAGGTGTGATAACTTTTAAAATGGTTACTCTCAAGGTCCTCTGATAGTCTTTGCTTTAGTGATTTCTTAAGGTGCAAATATACCCAAATCAGAGACAGGATCTGAGCTTTCTGCCGTGTCATACACATTGAGAGCTGTAAACACCAGTGGACAGCCCTGTTTTCTGTGAGAGCAAGACATGTAAAACATCAGCTGAAGGAACTGTATTTTCGTACATGAGAGAGATAATTGTTTATCTTTGGGTTTCTCTAATTAAGAATGCCTGCTGCACTTTCCTTAGAAAAGACTACTTTCCTTTATTCGGTTCTTGCACAAAATGTTTAAAATCACAGGCCAAATACTTTATTATTTGTCCATGTGCAGGATAGAGGTAGGATCCTATCTGGCTGGGCTCTTTTGGCATCTCATAGTGTGCTGTGGATATTTTGTTTGGATGGAAGGGATGTCCTTACTTCCATGCCTGAAAATACTTATCAAGTGTGTTTCCACTACAGTCAAACCCTTCTAAAGCACAATATTATTCAGTGCACAGCTGTTGCTGCTGAAGTAAACAATTGATTTTTCTGCTTTGCCATCAGATTCTAGGGAAATAGATACTTCCAGGGAGATATCTGAAAAAGCTGTATCCAGAAGGATTTTTGTCATTGCAATGTTCTACTTTTAGTCTAGACAGATGTAGCAACTGAGTGGGTCTTCCTACAGCTGGGAGGAGATCCTGTCCCTGAGCCACCCCTGTTCCCACAGCTGGACTGTCTGAATTCACATCCTCTGTCGCCACCAGCTCTTCACAAAAACCCATCTCTTCGATGTGCCCAAAGCTTGAGTTCTCTGTATTTGTGGTAACAGATGGCCAGACCTGGGCCTTAAGAAATTACTAAACTTGGAGTGAAAACTGTACAGAAACTTCGATTTGGAAAGACAGGATTCCTTTTCCAAATTATCTTTGCTTACTGGTAGAAAGAGCTGATGCCTTCAATGAGAATTTGAGTTGCTTGACCCTTGATGGGATTGTGATAATTACTGGCTGCTTGCCCAAAATGCATCTCGTAACTTCAGCTGGGGCAGTGGGGAGGAGTGTGGGATGGGACTTGCTGTGCAACCTGCTGCTGCACCCCTAACTCTCAAAGGAAAAGGGATGTGATGTCCTCAGACGGGAAAGCACCAAGTGCTAATCGATTGGGAATGGCATTGTGTATATTTTACAGGTGGCTGCCAAACATCTTGGGGCCTCATTACAATGCAGACAAACAAAACATTTTGTTTGGATCTTTAGAACACTGTGGAATGGTGTTAAACATTAAACATCGCAGCTGCCCTTTTTGCAGACACAAATGTCCATTTGTGAGAATATCTAATGGAACAAGTTGTTGTTTCCCCCCCCGCCTCCCCTTGCTGAATAATTTGTGGAAAGTTGTCTAGTAATTATTCAACGTGATTCGTCATGTGCTTTAACTGACAGCTGTTAGACAAAGTAGTAGCTTATGGGTTCAACCCAAGGAAGAAATCTTTTGTAGGAAGCACTCAAGGTATGTGAAATTTACTTGACCTAGTTTTGAAGCACTTCCCCCAGGCACTCACGGAAATCTTCTCTAAATGTTACTACGCTGACCTCATACTTGCAGTTCAAAGCCCTTACATTCCTGTCCTACTACCAGATGAGATTTGAAGAGTCTTCTTAAGTTTGTGTGTTACAATGCCCCCAGACTTTGAGGAGCTCAAAGCAGACCTCGGTGCTTCTAGGACTGTTTATTTAGAGGACTAAGAGTGTTACCATATTGGCCTTTTTATAATCCTTCAAGCTGTAAGCCATCATTTGGGAGATTGAGTTGGCAGCTGAAGGACTGTGAACACCTTAGAGCAGCTCTGAAGCAGAACACAGGTTTCAGGAATTGAAGCAACCCTATTTCTGTGCACTTGTTCAGGGATGGCAAAATGTCTGGGCCTTGCAGCCCCCCAAGTTCTGGAGCCACACGAGATGAAATACCTGCCCTGGCCTAACCAGGGTCAGACATGGGGTGTTTCTGACCCACACTTTGCTGGTAGAGAGTCAATAGTGGCCTTGCTGTGACTTGTGTTACCTCACTCAGCTCTGTTTCTTACAGCTGCTTCATCCCAAAATCTCCTGCCCCATGGGCTGCAAATGCAAGGTGGATCAGAGCTGAAGTTAACACTTTTACCTCCTGGAGGTGACCCCTGACATGAAGACTCTTTCTGAGTGGGAACTTGTTCATGCATCTCTCAACACAGAAGAGTAGGGAAAATGGAGACCAAGACAGTAAAACTGAATTTTAACCAAGGATATCTTAAGTTAGGGCCTTCTCTCCTACCCTCTGAGGTGTGGGACACATCTGTAGTTGGGCTGAGGCAGGGACACACTGCCAGCCATGTCAAGCCAGCAAAGCTGCACTACATTAGATCAGCTTGTGCAGGTCACTTTGCACCTGAATTGAGTTATTCAACCTCAGTGAAAGCACTATTTGGGAAACACATGTCATACAGTGGCTTCATTCCATGACCATAATGAAAATTGTAGCTGCAGTGAGGTTCTCAAAGGATGAAATTAACCGCCTGGAGGATAATCTTTGAGGACAGAAGTTTCCCATGAGGAAATTCAAAGATCCCCTAGACAGACCTACCATGCAACCCTGCTAGCTCTTTCATTTGGTGTTTTGTTTTTTCATTTGAGAATATGAAAGTTTCAGCCAGGCGCTTGAGCAGCGCAATGCTGGTGTCATAAAAGGAGTTTGTGCTCAGCAAGGCACTGCTGCTTTCCTTGGCATTAATAGATCCCAGCTGTGGGCCCAAGCAATGTTTATGGAATTAGGCTTCCCCAGAGCACACTTAGTGGATGGATGACAGGACTCTAGCACAAATCAAGACACTTTTCTGCCTCATTCCTCTGTGGTGAGTGAAGAAATGGGACAGATCTCTCGTGTTACAGCACAGGGACTTACGTGAGTCTTAGCCATGGATAAAATGAAATGCTGACCCCTGAACTCCCAAGCTTGGCACAGCTCTCTTGTAGCGGAGACCTTTCCAGGAAAACCTTTTAGCCCTAAAGCTTTTAATTTCATGCCCCCGCTCCCCTTTCCCAGCAGAGGACTTAAAAAGTACAAGAGATGCAACACAACATGGGAACCCCAGGGAGCTTTCATTCCCATCCTCACATGTGGTTGCAGGCTTTCTTGTCAACAAAAATTCCTTCCTCATCTTAAGCAAACAAAAAAACAATGTAAAAGAATATGGATTTTGTTATAGGAGATAACAGAAACTCTGATAGATTCTACATGATAGATCCTATCACTATGGGCCTTTAGATTCATACAGGAATTCATACAGGATCATGCTTTGCTTTCAAAAATGTCTGAGAAACATAAGCACAATGCTACCTCTAGTGCTGCCAGGAAAACTTAGCTTGCAGCCTGAGTTTTCAGAAGCATCTCATTCACTATGGTGATTGAGAGAGGAGTGTATGGGAGTGAATTAACCCTGGAATGGCCCCTGCTGGATAAATGGTAGAGCTGGAAAAGTAGTGACACTCCTGTCACCATTTCTTCTCACCTCTTGGGTCTCTCGAATGCTTCTGGGCGTTTTCTTTTTCCCGCTCATTGTTGCTATTGCTATTTAAAGAAAATGTCATTCTCTGGATAGTAAACGGCATTTGGGTAAGAGAAACAATGAAGCTGAAGCCGGTCTACCTCAATGACGGAAATACATGGAGTTCTGTATGCTCTTCTCTTTCCTGATGTCAAATTAAATCAGTCCTCTTGGGAGGAGCAATGGGAACGATCTGCTTGGCTCTAGCTCTGATCTCTCTGTGGTGACAGCAATCATGGGCCTGGCAAGACTCCTGATAAAGGGGCTGAAAGCAAGTTTGCTTTTACAAAACAATTCTGGTTCAGAACTTAAGCACATACCAATGTAGAACATAGGGTGCTCAGATGTTAGGAAAGAAGCCAGAGTTGGAGATTATGCTTAAATGCACTTTGTTGAGAAATACATTTGGGCTCTACAACTAATTAACTATATTCATAAACTGATGGGAGGAAATAAACATCAAGCAAACAACTCTTTCCATCATCTCATTTAGCCTAGTCTTTTCAGCAGCCTTGGAAGGAAATTGTAAATGGAATAAAATAATATGGACAACTGCATCATAACATATGCACAAGGTGGTGTGAAAGGAAAATACCTCCATGCAAAACTAAGTTGTAGAAATAATTAAAAAAAATTAGAACTCTCTAGACCATAATTATCTAGATGAGTAATTATTAACACATCATAATTATCTAGGTGAATAATTTGCCTGTTTTCTCCATCCTTCCCATTCTTTATTAAAGTTGCATTCTTCAACTACACCAAGCAAATGCTGAATTACACCACTCACCAGTGTTCTTTTTTTATAGAGCAGAAGTGAATTCGGAGTGAAACTTCAGGTATTGGGGAGAAGCAATTAATAACTCCCCTTCAGCACATGGAATTCATGCCCATGCAATGCTACACTAAGACAGTGGCACTTCTCCAGCCCCTCTTGGCACAGGCACCTCTGCACCACACCTCGCAGTGGGGTTAGGAAGTGCCTCGAGGTGCCGTTTGAAAAACATATGAGCAGATGTGAACAGAAATTAATGACTGGAAGTCTCTGAGGCTCAGGCTGCTTTGAAAAAATCTGACTGCAGGTACATTCGCAGTCTGCACACATCCCTACATGCCCCTGAAAAGTGTTAATGTGGCACTTTTCTGCTGCCATTGATGATGTGTGCACGTACACTGAATGAGAATGTACACTCAGTGAAGTGTCTCACTGCTCAGAGAATAGTTTCTATATTTTCCTCTCTTCTCCTGCTCCCTCTCACCTGCTGAACCAAAGCTCAGTCACCGACATGTGCATGCAGTGTCCTGTAGCCTGGACTGTCCCCTTTGGTGGCTGTTTAGGAATGCTCAGCTTCCATAGGAGGCTTCTATAGGCTCCTGGTCCTGAGCAGGAGGGAAGGCTGGAACAGAATTCAGAAGCTGAATGTGAGAGGGGTGTGAAAGACAGAAACCAGCTCACCTTTTTCAAAGGACTCAAGTACTCATCATAAAAGCATAGAATGGAGTGGAAGCAACCCTGAAAGGTCATCTTGTTCCAAACTCCCTGCCTTGAGCAGAGACATCTTCCACTAGACCAGATTGCTCAGAGCCCCATCCAACCTGGCCTGGATGCTTCCAAGGATGGGACTTTAACAACTTCTCTGGGCAACCCAGTCCAGAGCCTCCCCACCCTCACTGTAAAGAACTTTTTCCTTATGTGCAACCTACATCTTCCCTTTTTCAGTTTAAAATCATTGTCCTTTGTCCTGTCACTACAGGCCCTGGCAAAAAGTCTCCTTACAAGTGCCTGAAAGGCCTCGCTGAGGTGTCCATGGAGCCTTCTCCAGGCTGAACAACCTCAACTCTCTCAGCCTGTGTTCAGAGGAGGGGGGTTCCAGCATGGACCATTTTTGTGGACCACTTCTGGATCTGCTACAACAGGTCTCTGTCTTATGTTAGCAGTAAACTGTGGATGCCATTTACAATGAAAAGGTGAGAAAATCCAACAAAGCCCCTGAAGAGTTGGTTGCACCTGTATGTGTGATTTGGTGGTGCTTTGATTTGGCTTGGTTTTGTTCTTTAAAGAATATGTAAGTTTTTTCTTTCGTAGAGCGAAATGTTCTTCTCCCACCCATACCTCACCCCCCAACCCCTGAGTGGCTTCTCTGGCAAACAAAATATCCAGAACTGGTGACTGTTTTACAAAAAATCAGTCTCCTGAATGTAGTATACACCCATGCAACCTTTTTCTTGGGCTTTTCCAACCGGGGAAAGTGTATCAGAGACTTTTTTGTGATGTTCATCTTGGTAAATATTTTATTGGTAAATAACCTGGTCTATATTACAAGAAGAACCCTTAGAGCTGGAAATTTCTTATCACCTCCGTGCCCTTTCAAGAAATAGATAAATAATTTCTCTAGAATGAAAAGTCTGTGCTGATTTCCACATTTACATTACTTACACTTGTGTTACCAAGTCAAACTCAAAATAATGGCAAGCTTTTTGATTTAATGGGAACTGAAATCTATAACTGTGTCATTTCACTTCTTCCTCAGGACTCACTTTTAGTCAACTGGTGAAACACTTCTATTTAGCTTTCAAAAAGGCAAAATTATCTGGCATGAGCTGGCTCTTGGGGGGTCTGAGTTCCAGGTTCACAGGGAGGAGGTATGAGAAATTGGACTTTGTGGCATCTGTTGCTCTGTACTTTTCCCAGGTGTCTCTCTCCTACCTTCCTCTGTCCCTGCATTGATTTGGTGGGTACAGTCCCCTCTCAAGGAAGGGACAAGCAATTATGATGAAAATTAGATTTTAAAACTGGAAAGTATTTTAAATGCCCTGCATTCTTAAATGTCTTGCTATACTGGTATGTACATCTATAGCTGTGTAGTTTTTGTGGGTTTTTATTATTTTTTTTAAAAACTCATCTAATATAAATCTTCTATCAAGACTTGAAGGCACCAATGTGTCTGCAACCTACTCATACAAAAGCATTTTGTTCGCTTTTGGTTTTTTTTTCCCCAAGTCCACCACCACTGGTAACAAACCGCAGTGACTCACAGCTTGGGAAAACCCTCTTGTGCCGCTGTTTTCTCTTTCTTATCTTGTCACTCTTACACTTGTCTGCTTCACTCCCTGCAGCCTGGACCTCGGGTTCTGTGATTGTGTGTGTGCTGCTCAGCAGCCTGGGACCCCTTTGCCTTCCCTTTCAGCTGCTGTTACTCTCTGCCAGTTTGTGAACAGCGGCCATTCAGAATCTGGGAAGTTACACAGGGGAATGTCTTGAGCCTTTTCTCTTGCTCAGGTGACATTTTGAGGCAGCAAGGGTGATTTGATTATTTTCAGCCTGGAGTTCTTTCTCTGAATTTCACTAAACAGAAACTCCCTGTTCAGTCACTTCTGTCTGTATGTCATTTTAATTACTAAGGAAAAGCAAAAAGCTAAGAGCAGAAATAAAGGCAAAACGTGAGAAAATGAGTTGGAAATGTCTTTTGTTTTAGTGGCAACCTCAGCCTCACTTTCCCTTTTGCAGTCCAAGCACGCTCCAGCTGGGAGCCGGCAGCGGGGAGCGCAGTTACGCAAACTGGGAACCCCCTCAATCTGTGGCTTTCCCTCCCCGGCAAACTGTCGCTTATAACAAAATAAAAACCAAACCCCAAGCCAAATCCAGATTTGTTTCTTTTTCATTTTTCCCATCAACTGAAGCAAGAGTAAAAGACCCTAGCCGAAACCCATAGCCCAAACACTGCAGTTTTAGCCATTTCTTGTACAAGACAGAAAACTTGATCTCTTGCTTACCTCTGTGGAATCTCCCTGTGTTCCCTCTGCACGTGCCGAGATCCAAACCTGCTGCTGCAGGGAGCTTCTGCTGTGAACGAGGAAGTGCTGGAGCAGGGCAGGATGACTCAGAAATTGAGGGGCTGTATTTCTCCACCCAAACTGAGGAAGAAAAGGAATTATTGTCAGCTCTAGCTGTAGCGTGCTCAGCTGACGTAAGAGCTTGCAAGCTGCCACTCTACCAATTGTAAAAGCTCAGGAATATTTGCCTTTGATCTCTTCCCAGAATTTAGCTATTTATGATAATGCTGTATTCAGGTATTGCGTTTTTTTTTCTGGGAGGACTGCCTACCTTTTTTCCTATAAAACATTGTTAAGCATTTCTTTGCATGCATGTGCTGCTTGAAAATGTTCAGAACAAGGATTTTGCCAGTGTCTCTGAAATAACTCTTGTCCCTCAGCTTAAGCAGGCACTTGAGACTTTGCTTACTTCTTTCTATTAAGGAAAGAAAAGAATTAAAAAACTCTTATCTTACAATTCATTTTGACTGATGTTCATATATTAGGTTTCCTGTACAGCTGAGCAAAGAGGCTACCACTTGTAGTTTCTAAGCATGCCTTTCCAAACTCTACAGTGCCAAAAAAAGCTGTTTCTTTTATTTGCTCTGCAGTCAAGCACTACTTTTTCCCTGGCTCTCTGCTTTTGATGTGCAGGTACTGAGCAATGTTTACTCCTTATGTTTTCAGCCAGCCATGGTAAAAGCCTTTCTTTTTCTCCTTGAGGGCTCTTGCATCTCGCTGAGCTGTGGACTTAGCTGTGGGTCTGCCATGGTCTGCTGTGGCGTTTCATGAGGGAATTTATGATTTTCTTTCTATGGGCATTTGCTGGCAAGGGCGTTGCTTCGCTGGGGTGAGGTTTTTTGCACATAGTTGCATCATTGCACAATTCAGCAATTGTGGAAAAATATGTTTGGTGGATTCTGTTCAACTCTCTTATTTGAACTATCAGTTTCTGGGTAGTCTCTCTTGCATTGAATTGAATCCTTCTGACACCTCCCTTCGTTTACTTCATGGATGTATACACACACTTCTTAATGCACTGTTAGCGTTGACCTTTACATTATATAGACATGCCATAAAAGGCATAGCCATTGATTTGAATTACTATTAAAAAGTATTAAATAATAATTTTTCTTAAAAATAAATATTAGTTTTACAACCACTGTTCTCATTCATCTCAGCTCTTCCTCTGCTTGGATTAAGTAGAGAGTTTGCTATTTGATCATCCTGGATGAATTTAAATATTAATATGTAACACTCACACACACACAAAAAATTACTTAAATTTTAGAATAAATCTGATTTTTTTTTTAAATTAAGCTAGAAGTTAAATGATTGAAGAAAGTCTAGAAAATAATTTTTCATTAGGCTAGAAAACAAACAAAGCCACCCAAAAGTAACACTCGAGAAATCAGTCAGCTTCATGGTAGTATCTCAGCAATACGTAGTTTCTCGCTCAAACAGGGCTGTAATGGAGTTGCTCATTCTCTCCTGTGGCAGTGATAATCCAGAGTATTTCCTGAGACACTTCACTTTTGGAAGGCTTTGAATGCCTGATGCATCTCACGTTTAGAAGAGTGGGGAAGACAGAGCAGAGGAAAATACTTCTGAATTTGTAGAAGTTATTTTTTCTCTAGCACTGAGGCACAAAAGTGGAAGGCTTCTAAGACTAGAATTCCTGATGAAGTACCAAAACCATCTATGGGCTTCACTGATGTCAAGAGAAAGTAGTATTGGTGGTTTTTTCCCCTCATGCTCTTCCGAGAGCTACTCTTCTGGAAGATCTCAATCCTACTCTGAGAGCTCCTCTCTCTCACAACAGCAGAAGTATTGTCCAAGTTACCACAACTGTTGGAATCCGGCTCCGAGGTGCCACGTCCTGCTCCAAAAAAAAGACAAGAAATCACTCCATAGCAAAGTTTAAGGATGTGATGTTGTATCCTTAATGCTTCATAGGCTAATTCCTTCTCTATGTGCTTTGAACAAGCCTACATTTAAACCATCAGCTGAAGTAATTCCCCAGTGTGTCCAGTGACTTGAATAGCCTTTCCCAGTACATCCCTTCAAAGTCCTATGTCTTTAAATACAAGTTTTCCTTGTGTTTTGTCTTCCAAGTGCACTGGCTTGGTGATTAAGCACCACCTAGGAAAAAAAATCATGAGAATGGAAAGGCTGCTGTGTTCCAGCTTTGTGCTTAGATACCTTCTGTGTCTTCCATTCTTTTCTCACGTTATTGTTGTCCTCCCATCTTGCAGGAGGAGATAGCAGATATGGATCACTAAAGCATTCTTTCAAAACCTCTCGTTGTACAAAAATCCAGGAGCCACAGACACCTGTGGTCATTGAATGGCCTGGAGCGAAGGCTGTGGGCCTGGCAGGCATGGCCACACAGTTATTATTCCATTTGATTTTTGGTGATAAAGACAGAGGAGTCACACTGATCTGTGGGGACTGCTCACCAGCATAAACCTCTCCAGTGTGTAAAAGGTTTGTGTGGTTGTGTTTTGGTTTGGAGTCGGTTTTTGCTGGGGATATTTTTTCCCAGGCTCATTAATGGCTCATGGGACAGAAGTGAGATGCTGTGATTGCTCAGTGTTCCACTGTGCTAGGCTGAGTGTAGTCAGACTTGAAATAAAATGAGGGCCTGGCAGCAGTGCAATACTGGTTTATAATTGTTTATCTTGACAGAAAGAAAAGACTGAAAGAAATATTTTTTTTTCTTCCTACCCTTCCTGTTCTTTCAAATTGTCCTATTAAACTCAACATGGGTTGAGTGACCTGAAGGAGACTGCAGTTGTTATGACTATACACATTCAAAATCCAGTCATAACTTTTCCACAGTGAGATAGGAAGTGACCTCTGGAAGTGATCTGGTTCAGCTCCCTTGCTCAAGCCAGGCCACCTACTTGGTTTTCAGACAGAGCCTCCTGTGTGTGCCCATTTCCTCTGGTCCTGCTTCTGGGCACTACTGAAGAGAGCCTGGCTCTGTCCTTGTTGCCCTCTCCCTGGAGGTATTTCCATACGTGGATAAAATCCCTCCTGAGCCTTCCCTGCCCCAGGCAGAACAGCCCCAGCTCTCTCATCCTTTCCTCACAGAAACTCCTGTCTCTTCATCATCTCTGTGGCCCTTCATTGCACTCTCTCTCCCTTAGATTAATGTATTTATTGTATGGGGGAGCCCAGAACTGCAGGAGTGGCCTCGTCAGTACTGAGGAGAGGGAAGGGATCGCCTCCCTCAACCTGCAGGCAATATTTTGCCTAGTGCAGCTCAGGATACTATTGACTTTCTTTGCCACAAGGATACAGAGCTGACTTGTGTTCAAAGTGGATCCCTTTTTCTTTCTCTTCTTGAAGACAGGGGTGGTGTTTGTTCTCCTCTGGTTCTCTGGCACTGCTCACAATTGCCATCATCAATCAAAGATTATCAAGAGTGGCCTTGCAATGGTATTTGCCAACTTCCTCAGCACTCATTGTTCATTTTTGCGATGCACTCACTTGGTGCATCCCACCAAGACCCTGACTGGATCCAGTTCCAGGTGGATTTTGTCTTTCTTAACTGTGTTTCTGCTCAGACAGTGTCTCTTTGTTCTTTCCATGTTACCCACCCCTGCTCCACCCTCTGCATGCTTCCTTTTGTGCTTGAGTTTTGCCAGGATCATCTTGTTTCATCCATGCAAGCCTCTTGGTATGTTTTGGTTTTTTTTTTTCTTGCTTCCTACACATTGTGATGAACCAAGCACAGAACAAACTGTGTTGAGACAAGCTACCAAGTTGACACAAATCCTTGAGCTGACTCATGTACTACAGGCCATTGACTAATGTCTTGTTGGTTTTCAGTCCCTGGGGCTCTTCACTTCCATGTTTGGAGATGTTCACGTGATCAGTACCTTTGTCATGCTGCTTTTAGGTTGTGTAAAAGTGCTTTCTGCCCTCCATTTGATATATCCTGCATATTTGCTAAAAGGCTTCCATCTGAAGCAAAATACAGCCTCCTTTTCTACAGAACACAGCTCCCTTGCTTTGTTACCAAACACAGTTGCCTACGCATCTGCTACTTCAAACACTGTGAATCAGATGCTTTCCAAAGTCAGAGCCAGACCGGTTTTCATCACCTGTAAGTGAATTGATGGAAGAATTAATGGTTTATGTAGTTTAATTCCTGTATCTGGGATATAAACTTGCATTCAGCTAAGTACTGGTGCAGACTGGACAAGGGACCCGTGTATTTTCCTTTGGTGCTATGATAGCAAGTTGCAACCTTGCAATATTCCTTTTTTCAGTTGTATATTTCCCTCTGCTTGTGTTTATAGTCAGAATGGCTTCTAACTGTGCTTGGCAGAGTACTCCAAAAAAGTGAGTATTTTTTTAACCGTTACTCATCACAACTCATTAACATCGGTGATCTTACCTGGTATTATTTGTAAATATTTTTCTCTTTTTCTCCATTTTGTTATCAGATGAACCAAATAATACAGACAGTCGTAACTGAGCTCTCTTCAGCAGGAAAACGCAAACTCCATTTGTCATTGTGAGCAGAAGGCAGCAAGGCTTTTTGGCTAAGGCAGTACAGACCAGCAGTAGTTATTGCTTGCCATGCTCACCTTCTCTACCTCCTTTTGCTAAACCTTAATCCTATTCCAGTTCGGGTGGAAACAAAAACTCTGCTTACATCAGCTGGTGACTGAGATCTGTGTACTTTGTCATTTTGGATTGGGCTGCAGACTGAGGCTTTCCAGCCCGTGGGAAGCGATGCTGGTTGCGGCTGGTCTCACTTGTTTCCACATATTTAGCTAACACCTTCTGTGGTTAGGACTCTTAGCCCAGGATGAGGGCAGATGCAGAGACAGAAATGCAGAGAAGAAATAATGAGGGGTTTTTTTGCTGGCTTTTGAACTGCTTGAGCAACTGTGGAAGTCCTTTCATGGTGCAATCATAGTAGCAAAAATTGAAGCAGCATGTTCATTTGCAAAGGAAGAGGTGACAGCCAGCAGCATTGCTGTCCAACAGATGTCCTAAGTCCTGGCAATTGGAGATACTTGGCAAGAAATTTCCATCTATAACTGAGGCCTAATGATCTGAACATGCCAGCAGAAATGGGAAAAAATTTCCTCTCGACTGTGAGAAAGGAATGAGTGTGAGGCTGATTTTTTCTACTTCTGTCAGTCTGATCCCTTAAATGGTAAAGCTTTTGGGCTGATCAGTTAGCTGTTTGTTTCTCTCTGAAGTCAATTCCCCCCTTTTCTCAGAGCACCCTCCAGTGGGTGGCTGCCCGAGGGCTCAGGATCTCAGACACTGAGGAGGGAGGATTTCTACATTTTCTGTAAAGGTGTTCGTGGTTGTATTTGCCACGAGGCTTCTGGGCTTTCCTAGGGAGTAGTAGGGAGCACTGGGAGGTGTTGCGAGCATAATTGCTCTGTGTATCTTTGCTTTCCTCCCAGCATAAGCAAGACATAGAATATTCTGTTTCAGTTGGGAGGGACCTGCTTTATTCAGGTAGGGGAGAGGGCTCTGCTTTGCCTAGAAATGCATGGGGAGCACACCCACTTTCTGAAAGGTGTTTAACATTCCAACCAGCTTATTTGCAACTATAATAGTATTTGGGGGTGTAACTGGGTTCCCCTCTGGGCCTGTGAATTGGATAAGCCAAGCACTGAGCAGAGATACCTGGAGAAGGTTCAGCTCAGTCCCAGCAATGCCATCTGTGGCCCTTCAGTGATGGAACTGCTCAGGATAATGCTAATCACAGGAGCGGTTCTTCCATTCAGGCATGGCAGGGATACCATGAAATCCAAGGGCAAAACCACCCCACAACTTGGTTTACATACCACCAAGTGTGCCCTGTGGTATCTTGTGTGAGTTTTGTCGATGCATTCTAATGTATTAATTTCTAAACATGACAGCACTGCAGATCCAGCCCGTCTCACTTTATTTTGTAGAGCTTTTTTTGTCTCTGAAATGTTGTGTGTTAATATAAATGTTACCAGCAACTAAAGTGCCCATTCTGCTGTTGTTATTTGTAGTTCTTTACCCCTGGCCTATCAGAAGTTGATCTAAGAGTGGGAAAATTGTTTAGTTTGGCAACACCTGCTGGGCTGTGAATGTCCAAAGGCCCTTTTGGCCCAACACCTTCCCTGTGGCTGTGACCCACAGAGACAGCAGAGTGAGCAGGGACTTTGTGATGGGCGAGGTATACAGCAGGAACTCTTGGACCTCACCTTAGCTAAAAATTAACACTTTATTTATAAATTTTATGAGAGGAAGCACAATTTTTCCTAGTGCGAAAGTTCAGACAGGCTCTAATAACTGCGTAATTAAGTTGCTGATATTCTGCCAACCTGTGGGGAGCAGCACCTCAAGAGGGCAAACAAAAGTCTGTGCTCTCTTGGCAGTGAACAGGGACACGAGCTTTGACATGTTGGGGTGTGGGGGAGATAGGAATATCAGTCTTCCCTCCCAGAAAAATAAATATTCTGAATGAAAGCGGTGAAGTTCCAGTTGTGTTTGCATCCAGTCTGTGACAGTCGTGCCACTCAGACAAGGATGCTGTGGGAGCCACGTGCTTTCTTGCTTATCTCCTTGCAAAATCTAGCAGCGTTTGGCACGCTGCTAAATTGCACTTTATCTCTATTCAAATACACTTTTGCGTGCGGCTGCCTTGTGCTCTCCTCTGCAACTGTGCTGACTGCTTGCACGGAGCTTCCAGATGAGATAGAATATATCAGAGATGATGTTACACAATTATTTATTGCCAGGCTGGGTGCTCTATCCCATCACCTGGGAGTGCAGAGATTAAGATTACAGCTTGCTTTGTAAAACACGTAGTGAGCTATGAATAAGAGCCCTGGGCTGTGAAGCCAGACCTGTGTAGGAGGGGTTTAGGGTCCATTTCCAGCTTCACAGCCGACTTCCTACCTGGCTTCTGCCAAGGTGCAAAAGTTCAGTGGTTTCCTCCTTGCTGTTTGCAGCAGCATTGCCAGAGACTAAACCAAACAATTCCTTTCCTCTCTGGCCCTTCAACCCTGCCCCAAAACTTCTGAAAAACACACAGGCAGGGGCACACCTCTTGTGCCTGGGATCCCTCGTGGCTGTGGGGTGCTCAAGCCTGAGCACGTGTGACCTGGGAACACTAAAACCAGTTTTAATGCAAAAACTGATACACTATGAAATACTAGTAGAGGTATTCAACATGTGGAATATCCACTACAATTTCCCAAGGCTCGACGGGCTATTGATGCAATAAATGCAGCCACAGAAACTGGTGGATTTCTTTGGCCAAGTTTTCTGTTTCTGAGGAACCATTGTTTGACTTTGCTTGTTTAGAAATAATGTTTGACCCAGATTATGTTGTGATGCAGTAGGAGTTGCTCAAAAATGAAGCTAAGACACACTGTATGAAGCTGGTCAGCAGTGGCCACATTGCCAAAAATGCTGATGAAAGGCACTGGTTCACTGTGTGCATGCCTGGTGGTTTTGTGGTTAATCATTCCAGCTGGCCAGAGTATATGTTTGTTAATGGGAGCTCTTCTTTAAGGGCTACTTCAAGTTAAAATAAATTAAAAAACAATTTCCCCCACAGAGCTTCATCTCCTGAGGACTGGCGAATTGTCACTGGGCTGGAGCAGATTAAAATGTTTTAATTTTTTTTTCCTTTTTTCTCTTGTTCCTCCTCTCAGCTGGATCAAATTGTTCCATGCAAAATACCATGGGCAGGCAGCTGTTGGCCTCATGGTAGCCATGAAAATTGCAACTTCAAGTAAATAAAAAGATAATCTGGATTTAAACAAAACAATTGCACAAAGTTCGGGGGTTATTCATTTGTTTATGTATTTAATTATGTATTCTATTAATTTTTTCAGCTCAAAGACACTTACCCCTCAGCACTGGGGTGCGCCCTGGACTCCTAATGGGATCCCACCTGCTGAGAAGAGACCTGGCACCAAGGCTCACCCTGCCAGGAATCCCTGGAGACTTCCCTGTCTCCAAAGCCACTTCCTCAGCTTCTCCAGTCCTTTGGTTTCTGGGCATGCTTTCCGTGTCAGCTGGTGCCAGGAGTGCAGGAAACCTTCCTGGGGTGGTGCCTCTCTGCCTCACCCTGGGTAGAAGCACTCAATGAATTCTCCTGGAAAGCGTGGTCGTTACCCGGCCAGCCCTCCTGCCTTGTTCAGCAGGTCAGGAACCAACACAGGGCTGGGTTTTTCTCATGGTTTTGATAAGAGAATTCCATAATGTATCTTGAATAAGATAGCAGCCCTCTGTGCTGCAGATACAGCCTGATAAAATAAGAGCACACCCAGACTTCGGTCATGAGGGCATGGAAAACCAAAGAAAAGACTTTGAAAGACCAGGTATTTATGAGGGGACTTGTGCTACTTTGCTGACACAGAGTTTAATCACACTGATCTGAGCTGGTTAATAAGACTTCCATGAAGGTGATAAAAATATATTTTGTTTGCTTAGAGTTATAAAAGTAGCTATGGTTCAGATATTTTGCACCTTTATCCCTTGACCTATTTTTAGTTACGGTAACTGCGATAACTGCAGTGCCGATGCATTTTGCAAGTTAGGGAACGTAACAATGGTAAGTCTGACTGATAAAGGGATGAATTGAGAGGTATAGAATTGCTTCTAGTCCCACATTATGCTGTGGAAAGGTTTTTTTTCTGCAAGCAAGTCTGATCTTGTTTTGAAATGACACTCTCAGCCTTGTAAGAGGGATGACACGTGACAGCACAGATCTGGCAGAAGAAATGGAGTAAAAGTTTGCAGTCACTCTCTGTCCACATTATGGCTGTTACTGTAGCTTCTTACTGACAGATTCTTAAAAGATTTCCGGTCTGAATGAGAGAGATCTTATTTTTTCTTCTGCATTTTTTTTTAGGGATGAACCTTTTTTTTGTGCAGTGTAATCCCATTCAAAATTAGCAAACAGTTTCTATTGACTTATGATGTTTACTGGGGTGAATGCTGCAAAGAAGTAGACTTTCCAATCCAGCAAGTGGAAGAAGCTCTCTGCAAGCTGGAGATACGAATGCAAGCACCAAGTCAGCTGCAGACAGCTTTGTGTGACTCCGAGCACGACCATGGGTCCAAGTTTTTCAATTACAAAATCATCCCAAGCAACACTTCTTGGAATCACAGAAAAAAAAAAAGTAATTTATTATTAAATTGTTGGGTCCTATTTTGGGCAAGTTCAAAGGTCAGCCTAAGCTAAGCATCCTTGATATAGGACCATCTATCTCTACACAGCAGTTTTCTGTGCCAGACTAAAATGAGAGTCAGGCTCTTTCCTAACAGTATGCAAACAAAGAGTTTGTGATTAATGGCAACGTCACGTTGAGTAGTTGACAAGGATTTCCATTTTGCAGCACGGAGCATGGTTCAGATACAGCAATTATGCCAAGTGGTGCTGATAACACAGGAAGTGTTTGGAAGCATTTTTCCTGTGTTGGAAGGTAATTGTACAAACGGACCTGTTGTCACACTGGAAGGATGAATGAGATAGGAGCTACTGCTCTGTAATTCCCTGGGATGCCAGATGCAGAGGAGATCAGCTCAAAGAACATGTGGGGTGCCTTTGATAAACAGAACGGGTAAGTTGGGAAGGGGCCACAGTGGATCATCCAGTTCAACTCCCTGCTCACACAGGGTCCCCTGGAATGTGGTACTCAGGATTGTGTCCAGATGGCTTTTGAGTATCTCCAGGGAAGATCTCCACAGTCTCTCTGGGCAATCTATTCCAGTGCTCAGGTACCCCCAGCAAAAAGTTCTTCCTCATGTTCATGCAGAACTTTCTGTGCATCAGTTTCTGCCCATTCCTCTTGTCCCATTTCTCCACACCACACGGCAGAGCCTGGTCCCTGCAGACACTGACAGACATGGCTGAGTCCCCTCTCAGCTGTCTCTCCTCAAGGCTGAATGGGCCCAGTTCCCTCGGTCTTTCCTCATCAGTGAGGTGCTCCAGTCCCCTAATTACCTTTGCACCCTTGTTCCAGACTTGTCCAGGAGCTCCAAGATGATCCTCAAATTGAGACCAGATTACAATGATTCCATCCCACATCATATCACAGATGTGGTGAGGGCCCTAATGCCCACCACGTATCGAGAGGAGAAGTCCTAAGAGCCTCACACCTATGGGGGTGGAAGTGTTCTCTCCCTGTGGAGTTGGGTTGTACTCAATTATTCTTTAAAGCCGCTTCTCTTTCTCTGGAAAAGAGCGAGGTTAGAGAAATTACACCTAGCGGGTAACGTGAACTTGTAGCATGCTTGCTACAAAAATGAGAAAGATTCACTTTGCAAGTTGGGAAAGCAACAAATAACAATGTGCTTTGACACAGCACAGTGGCCACTGAGAAAAGTTGGAGTCAGGGTTGTTAAGTGGAAAAAGGGAATCCTTTTTTGAGCAAAAGTGATATTTCAGCTCTCACAGGTAAAAAGATTTAAATAGTGAATTTGACTACAGGACAAATGGATTCAGATCACTAAGTAGCAACGCATGTTTTCTCTTGGGGCTTTCCATTTGTGGTTTACCAGCCATGCCACAACAAAAGTCTTTTGCTTTTCTGTGAAAGTGAGTCCATTTCTTAAGTCTTCCTCCACAGCTGCATCAAGTGTTGCTTTCCTGTGCATGTGTTTAAGTTGCCTGGGACATGTGATTCATGTGTGGTTGGTGTCTTTAATGAAGGCAAACAGAGGAATGCTGGTGCTCAAGTGCAAGACTGATCTGGGGAGTGCAATGAGTTGGCTTCAGTTCTGGAAGCAGGAGCACGTGCTGTACCTTTTCTCTGCGTGGGGTTATAAAGTTGGGTGAGAAATGGATGAATCAGCCCAGGCTTAGCGTTACCTTCAGGCTACTGCGTGGCTTTCATGGAGATCGTTGTGTTGTTCAAGGGATTTTGTTGTGTGAGCTGAAATAAAGCAAAGGTGGTCAGCTCTGTGTTGTGCCTGTCTCTCCTCATCTGGAGGCTTTGGAAAGGAGCACTCACACGCCCTGAGGGATGTGGCTAAAAGTAAAACCGCCACTTTGAGTGGGGGCAATGGCTTGGATTGATTTGTCTCTGTGTGCTGATAGGTGTAGTCAAACATCCAGAAGAATGAATAGATTTTATTTAAAATATAAACATGGCAGGGAACACAAGAACTCTGTTACTACAAAATTCCCAAGTCCTTTGAACGGTAACAACCAACTGTCAGCTAGGGTTTACTTATCTCCAAGAACAGCTGGACCCCTAAACCAACTGAGAGCACAGATTTTGCAAGAAAAAGGCTTTTGCCTTTAGATGTAGCCATGAAGTAGCCCAGAAATAGGAAAATCCAACAAGTCTAGATTAATTTAACAACATATTGCGGAGTGACTGCTAGGTTACTTCTTACATCTCTGAACCATTACAGCTGCAGAATTTAAAAGCGGAAAACTGGTTCTAGAAAAGGCTTCTGTCAGGTACAGCAGCACCAGAGGCTGCACAAAATAGCTTCATGTGACAGATAATGAGGAAACATCTGCAGGACTTCTTACTGAACTACTAGGAAATGGTTATCCTGAACATCTACACAGATGTCGTTCACGTTTTTGAGGTGTCTGCAAGCTTTCCTTGAGCAAGTTCCCTTTAGGGTTCACTGAAGACGAGATCTGGACTCAGAAAATGTCTAATATCTGGATTCATGGACATGAGAGAAGCACAGCTACTCAACTTGGAGCCTCCCTGGGGGTCTTGCTTTGACAAGAGAAAACTGCTACACTACTGCCAGATGGTTCCGGCTTCCATGTGATGTGAGGACAACAAAATTTTCACTTGGCTGGGACTTGAAAGCTGATCTTGATATAAAAAACCAGCATCTAAGCTCATAGTTGATATTGGAGTGCCTCACACACAGAGCAAGGACAAACAAAGCTGTGACTTATTCACAAAAATCACGAAATTTTAGTCTAGCAACTGGTGCAGGGAAGGTCAAGTGTTTCCAGAGCTCAGTTTAAAATAATAATCTCCATTCCATGTGACAAGAGGGGGCAACTGTCCCATCTGGACAAGACAGCTAGTGAAAATTCCTCCTGCTTCAAAATCTCATACCATCAGCAAAGTTAGCTGCTTTGCTTTTTTCAACCGGTCAGTTTGGCTGACTTGGGGCTGAAACAGCCAGGTACATGCACTGGCACAAGCAAACTGCAGTTCCTGGCTTTCTGGACATTCATGGACAACACACTGACAGAGTTTGCACTGTTTTTTGCTTTTGTTGGGTGAGTATAAGCATGAGACACAAGCACAGGCTCAGTTTAAAAACTTCAGTTTAAAATCCTTCCTGGAAGCCATGGGAAAGTGCCTAAATAAAGATTCAGTTGAAACCAGCAGAGCTCAACCACAGTTTTTGTTCCATCCTGGAAAGGGTAAGTCCAGGTAACCTGACATTAACACAGCAGAGAGCACTAGTTTTAATTGGTCAGATTTCCACAGCCTGTTTTTTTCTCACAGCTGGCTCCTGTCAAAAGTGGAAGTCCCCTTTTTGGTGGAATATTTGGTAAAAACCAAAAGGTTGCTATCAAGGCATTTAAAGAAGGCCCCTTCCCTTAGGCTAGCACATTCAGCACTTAACCCCATTAGAGCAACTCCCGTTTTTGGAGGAACGGGTCAAACTTTTCTGCCTGGCTCTGTACACAGTAACATGAGGTTGGTGAAAACAGACAATGAAAGGATTGTACTCTAGAGAAAGCGAAACATGGAAAAGGTCCCAAATCTCACTTTGCAGAGTCCTTCAGTTTTCCTTCTTTGTTTTAGCTGCCTTTCTTCCCATGCAGTAGTCGTCATCAGGGTAAGGTGACGGCAAGAACTTCCCGTGCTCCTGAAACATGGCTGCTTCTGCTCCTGACAAAGTCCTCAAGGATGATGATGAGGGACTGGACAGTCACCAACTTTCAGTGGTCTGGCACAGAGCAGCTGAGTCCCAGGCTTTGTGCTTTCCCCAGTACAGGTGCCCAAATCACCAACAATCACAGAGGACTGTCCAAAGTGATGAGCTGGAGTGGTCACACAACAGTTCTGTGGACACAGTCAGTGGCTGGAGTGAAAATCCAGCAGTTTTCCCTGTCTCTTGTGTTCTAGAAGCCTTTTTTTTTTTTTTTTTTCCATCTCTCTTGCAGAAATCTGTCACTTGTATTACAAACAATGCTGCCACTGAGATGGGAAGTGATGCTTCTCTTGACTCATCTCCAGCTGCCGAAATTGTTGGCAGATTTTCCACTTAAGCAGGTGCTGTAAAAACAAAATAACTTCTTTTTATAAAAAAAATAGACAAAAGACTTCCCCAGAAATAATCATTCCTAGCATTGTTTTTCCTGCATAACCAGTGGAACAAGCTGCAAAGCTATGGAAAAAATTTATTCATGCTGCTGAGAGAGAACGGAGTGGGGTGAAGTCCTGCCTGGATACCCAGGGCACTGGGGTCTGGAAGTCCTGGAATAAATTATCTCCTATTAACATCCCCCTCCCCTGTGAAGGGATGTCCGTGTCACCTTGGGTTCATTTTCAGCTACTTCAGAGGATGAGACGCACAAAGCCCATCTGTGGCCAAGAGAAAACACCTTCCCTAGGCTCCTCTCAGCAAATGGATTCTTTCAGAGGGTAGTTCAGAAATGCTCCAGCTCTGAATTTATCCTTACCAGAGCATCCTGCCCCACTGACTGGAATGGGTGTCTGGAGATACTAACCCCACCAGGACGGGGTTACTCCTTTACAATCTGCCTTCCTCACAGTTTACAAACCCCCTTTTTCCCCTTTGTTAACAGCAAAGTCAGTTTCAGTAATCTCACTCTGGTTTGCAGTATTCAGGATTCTCACTGCCCATGAAACAAGCTCTGACCTCCTTCATGAGGTGCAACTGCCAAAGGCAGAAGTGCATTTACATCAGTAGAGAAAAGCAAAATGCTGTGGCAGAACACCCTCCCTGGGTGCACCTCCCCAGTGCCTTACCCGCCACCTACCACACACAACTGGCTTGAAAATACCAAATCATGACTGAATTAGGCTAGAATTTCTCCAAGAGCCCATCTTGTGTACCAGGGTGGTACCAGCTATATTTCTAAATAATTTCTGACAGATACTGGTTTTCTCTTTTGTTAAGAACAAAGAAACAAGCTGGACTGATGGAGACTTGATAGCCTGGACAAACTCTCAGCCTCACTGCTCAACCATTACCCTTAGACTTTTTTTTTTTTTTCCTAGCATCTAGCTTAAATCTTTGTTTAAGTCTGTTGTGCCTTACTTGCAGTGTCAGCTGCCTTAGCACAATAAATAACTTGTCCCATCCTCTCCAAAGACATTCTGAAGAGGGTTGTTATTGTGTCCTTAATCAGCCTGGCCTTCTCCAGCCTAAACAAACACAACCAATCCCTCACCAGAGATTCCGTGGATTGTTCTCATTTGTCTGGTATTGATCCAGATGCCCAAAAGATGACCCTCAGAGGTGGTCACCAGTGAGCCACCAAAGCTGCTGTCCCACTTCGTCTTCCACAAGTGGTGTGGAGACATGTCAAGGAATCAGACAGCGTGCGGAAGGCATCTTTGCTTTGTTCTTAGTCAACAAATCATGCTACAGCAGCCTTCAACACAAGATAAATATTTACTCTTATTTATGTCACAGAGATTTTTTTTTTTACTAATGAGCTAAGTCCAGGGATCTAATCAAGAAGGGCCTGGTATAAGTCTGGAGAGGAAAAAGTTGACCTTAAGTGAACTGCTTGTCTTACATGAATCCATTTCACAGGAACAAAAGGAGAAAATCCATCCTCCTCCCTGCACATTACTCTACAGGAGACAGTGCAATGCCTGCTGATGTTTAGCAAACACAAATGTTGGGGATCAGGCTGCGGTCTGGAAAATAACTGACCATTAACCCAGTTTCCATGACTGTCATAGATGTTCCACAAAAACTTTTATAGTTTAAGGGTTATTTGCTTCTGCTTGTTACTATGAATTGGGTACATTCACAGCATCTGCTACAGCAAACTATGCTTTGACTATTACAATTTTGGTGAAACCGCAGTATTTTCTGCCTTTTCTGGTGAGTTATTTGCTTCAGTAGAAATTACCAAATCAGATATAAAATATGCAGATATTTCACCCTACTGTTCCGATTCCCCTGTACTAGTTTGTTTTTCCAAATCTATCTTCATCTTTTTCACCCGATTTTTACTTTTCCCCTACTATAAATAAGAAATAAATTTGTAAACCAGCTGGCTTGCATTAGAAGCATTCTTGCTTATAAAAATATGAACATGGTGAAGATCTGAACAGCGTATTTTTTTCTAAGAAAGGAGAGGGTTTTGAAAAAAAAAAATGGGGTGCATATAGGCTTAGGTTCACAGACATGAAGGAAATGATGTCTCTGTATCCCAGTTAAAGACCTCCTAGGATGCAGTGTCTAAGAAATGCTTGAGTTTGTGGCATCCAGCAAGTGTAATCTAAAGGCTTGTGCTGAACTCGAGTACTGAAGCTATCAAGTCACTTGAGACAAATAAAATAAAATATTTTTAATACTTACAGTTGAGTCCTGCTTGGTCTTCTTTTGGTGGCACACCTGTTGAAACAAATGCATGGGTTTAAGCATGTAGGACAGGTAACCACAGTCTTTAGACAAATGAGATTAATATTAAGCAGCATCCACCAAAGCTGAGGGTTCAATGTGGTAAATGTTCTCTGAACAGCAAAATTCAGTCTATATTCTATTTGATTACAACCTAGGCTACCATTTCAGCAAGGAGACATTTTGGGCTTGATGTGAAAGCCCTGTTCCCTGTCTTGGGACAGAGTCCTGCCCTACTCTTAAGTTGTTTCTGAAGGAAGGACATGACTTCAACAAGAGCTGTTGCAGATCCTGGACAAGATCACCACCCTGCTTTGCCCTGATCTTTCCTGAGGCACCCAGGCTTGCTAGCATTGAGGAAGAGGGCATGGACTGAAAATTGTAGATTGTCCTCGTCCATGAAAAGTGTGGCTGTCCCTGCTCCCTTGGATGTCAGCTCCTGGACAAAGCAGTCTCACAGCAAGGGGCAAAGGGGCTCACAGCAAGCACTCAGCTGCACTGGCAGACTCAGTCTGGTCACAAGGTGTCTTACAGATCTTTTTTGGAGTCACACACGTGGGCACACCCAGCCACACAAGGGTACATGTGACAGTGGGACAAGCTCCATTTCTGCTTGATCCTCGTGGGATCTTGATCTTTAATTGTCCAGCCAGTGACTCCAAAGCTCTCAGGACTGAATTATGCTCTGATTTCTGTTTCAGATTGTGCTAAGCAGAGCGAGCTACTGAACCCAGTCCTGCTCCACGCCATCTGTCCATAAAGAGCTTACAGGGATCACAGCTGACAAACTTTGGCCTGAAAAGGCACCAAGTCCAAGTTACTCTCACATCCAGAAATTAATTCCTGTGGGGCTCAGACACAGGAGGAGAAAACCATAAAGAATAACATGTCCTGGGGCCCCTCCTCAGGGCATCTCAAGTTTTTGATGATGGCATGATTTCGTGCTGTCGTGTGCAGGCAGCTCAGACATACTTTCTATCTTCCTGCTGGATAACATTAAGCATTTTGGCAAGTGAAAAAGAATTTTTAAGATTTGGTCATGCAAACAAAGTGTCTCCTTACCTTTATAGGACATTAGCTTAGAGGACCTCCTTCTCCACAGCCAGCAGATTAAAACAGTTAGAAGACCTATCACAATGACAATGGAAATGATGCCAGCTGCTTGAGCACCTCGTCCTTTTTTTCCTACGTTTTTGTCACTTTCTGTGCTAGGACCATTGCTTTGCTTCTCCTGTGTGTCTAGAATGAAACAGAAAAGGGATTCAGTATAGTATATATTTTCACATTTCATACCACGCAGATATTTCACCACGTTTTACATGCATGAAAAAATGTTCTGAAGGACTAAATATCTGTGCTATTCATATCACTGTGATTCTGGTGATTCCTCTTCAACAAGGCACATTTCCAGTTAATAATGTCTAATAATACAATACCAGTTTACTCTTCCCTGTCATCACACTGCATCAAGCCTTCTTTCTTCCTTTTTCTTCTTTCCTTCCAGCTTTGAGAGACTATATGTTTGGACTTGTATCTAGACTCAGCTGAAAATAAATCTATGCAGAATTTGTAATGTAAATCTGATGGTAATCAGAAAAAATGGGTGAAAACCTGTTTCCTTGAAGTTAGTGAAGAATCTTCACCCATTGCTGAAAACTGAAGGTTTCCAATCACACGTCTTACTCTTTCAAGTGTGATTGTGAGACTTTCAAAAATACCAAAAGATTGTAACATGAAGGTCTTTTCCCTCAGAAGACAATATGACAGAATGCCATCAGGAAACTAATGATGAGATTACTTAGTTTTCATTTAATTTGGAAGGACAGCACCGTGTATTATCACATAAACACTCCACTGTGCAACTTTTGCTCATGGGTACAATTGCTGTCCCTGGAAATAGTTTCTATCATTTGCCTACAATTTGTGGGATCAGTGATTGGGGTGTTCAGGTAAATTAACTGTGGGTATCCAGCTACAGTTATGGAAACATTCCAACCTCCTCGCACCAGGGTGCAGAGCTCTGTGAGAGAAAGGTGTGGCTGGAAGCAGGATCAGAAATAGCAACGAGATCAAAGAGCCACCTCCAGAAAAGCCTTCCCACTCCAGACAGATTCTCTACAAAGCTTTTTGTTAATAATGAACTGCAGCAACAGTAGTAAAACTGTAACTTCTTAATAACTTTCTTTTTTAATAGCGTTCTGGTTTTGTGAAGAGTCGAGTGACTAAGTCCGTGCTTTTACTATTACTCATCACATCAGCAATAAACAGCACATTGTATTTGTGCTCTTAAGTACATTGTTCCGTTGAGCTCATACGGCCCATTTGCTGCAGGCCTGGTTTAGGTAGTGCACTGTATTAAACTGAGTTTTGGAGACTGAAAACTGAACTTTGGAACTAGGCAGAGTAAAAAGTAAATGGGAGTGTAGCAAGGCCATTGGGTAGGGGGTCAGAAATTCTGGATCTGCTGTATGGTGGCCCCTGAAAAACAAGCTGACTCCTCAAACCATCAGGTTCCTGAGGGACTAAAGAGTAAAGCCCAGTGACTGCCTCGGGTGCAAGAGTTTCTCAGTGCTCTTGTCATAATACACGTGATGGGGTATTCACATCAGAGTGGAAGAATCAGACATCAAGTCCATGGCTAAGCATAACCAGCTTGAAACAAAACTTGAGATCTCAGCACTTTTTGGAGCTCCTGAATTAACACATAGCCCTCGTTAGTGTGCATCTGCAGACAGAGAACGCACCGGCTGATGTTCCTGCTACCTACAAAACTTGAGGCAGCATGGAGGGACTTACAGTTGGCTGACAGGTTTTCCTGCAGCATCTCATTTTCTATGGAGCACTCAATTTGCATGTTAGAAGTGGCCTTCACCGTCAGGGTGCTAAAAACACTGAAAGTGCCGTTGTCGTGGGTATCGATCTTCAGCTGTGATGGAGACAGGAGACTGTTGTTCGCCTTATTTATCCAGTAAACTTTGGGCTGTGGGTATCCATTGCCAGACCTGCAGCTGAAAGTCACCTCCTCTCCCGTGCTGTTTCGTATTGGCCCACTGAGTATTGGTTGGCTGTAACTCGCTGGAGAGCAGGAGAAACAATAAATAGTTGTTGACATTTTGAAACATACTGAAAAACCAAAATTTTGGCATGGGTTCTGAACCCAAACTGCTGGATTTCACACCACCCTCATGACTTGAAAGGGAAATAACTTTGGCATGTTTGGTAAGCCAGAGAGCTGAGAGAATCACAGAAAGCTAAAGTCAAACGCAAAGGAAGAAAAGAACAACTTAAGCTGCTGTCACCCAGTCACATTCAAGAGCCCTTATATCCATGAAAAACAAGAAGAAAAGAAACACACTGTGTAAACAGTTGTTACATGTATTCTCCAAGGTTTACATTCCCTGTCTGTAACATTTGAATTAAGCAGGATTCATTTCAGCAAAGAGAAGTCTGTTTCAAAGTTAAATGTGTGCTTAAATATAGCATTGAAACAGCATGAATTTGTAAAGCTGAAACAAGAATTTGGGCAAAGTGACAAAGGTTCTTACCTGCTAAACTGAGAACCACTTCTGCCTGGTGAATCACTTGGGTAATGTCAGTTTTCTCCTGTACTACACATTTGTAGGTATGTCTATCACTCTGGCTGACATTTAGCAATAGTAGAGAAAAATCACCATTTTCCAACCTATCCCAGAATAATTGAGTCCTGTCTTTAAAGTGAATGCACTGATTACTGTTATTGTCTTGGCCAGAGATCAGCGCATGTACAACTAGACACTTTCCTTGAACAGAATCATCAGCTATTTGCCAATACACTCGTAGATTTTTTAATTGCAAGTCTCTTTTGTTATAAATGCAACTTAGTGTGGCGTTGTCTCCAGGTTTACTGATGATGTTCTTCTTCTCTAGCGCCATAACTACAAGATAAAGAGAGAGAGAGAGAAAAAAGGGAGGTTATGTGGGAAAAAAAGGAATTGCTTTTCAAGTACATTCTACCACATATAGACGCCAGTATTAGTTTTATAGCAAGGACTGAGTGTGCTGACTTCATAGTCATTCCTACTCCCAACTTGCCAGTGGCTAATTCTCTCTGTGTCTGTTTGTCTGTACATTGGCTAAAGGGACCTTTTCTCTGAGGACCAACCAGTCTGAGCATTCCCAGCCCCTGGACACCCACATTTCACTTTGCCCACTGGCTGCAGACACATATTCAAGTCCTAGTGCTTTAATAGTCACTTCTTTTTGAAAACAATTAAGAAAAATGCCAAATAACTCCACTTAAATCACAAGAAGTGGAAACATGGATAAGAAAGAGTACTGCCATTACTTTGAGACCCAAATAATAAAGGAGTAAAGCTGTGCTTCTCAAAGCGGGCATGTCCTAGCAATCACATTTTGCTGCTACTGTTGGTGACACCCTCTCAACAAATACACTCAGCTGGCAAACCAGCACACCCAGATACCTCCAGTGACACATTCATCAGACATTTACACGTTGAGGATCACCTGAGGTAAAATCAGGACCGTATCTAGCTTTCAGAACACTTTGCCTGCCTTCCAGATGTGAGAAAGCCAGCTTCTGCTCCAGGTGAGCAAGGCAAAGGCACGAGGTGGCTGACAGAAAGCCAGGTCAGAAATTTCTGGTGATGTAGAAAGCACAGGGCAGTGAGTCCCACAGGGCTGGAGCAGCTCTGCCCACAGCCTCCCTGATGAGGAGGATCCATCACCTCCAGCCCAGCAGCCAAAACTGGCTGGTGGCACCAAAGCAGTGCCTGTGTTGTGCCAGGCTGGTGGGGCAAGAGGGGTCAGGCCTGGGGCTGGATGGGAGAGATTACAGCTGGGGAAGGCATGATGTGGGTGGATGATTTAGGGAAAGGAAGATGACAGGAGTGAAGGTTGGGAAATGCGGAAACAGCGCGTGGTGTCGTGGGAGGGAGGCAAGAACGTTATGGGAGGGAGGCAAGAACGTTAAAGGGGGCCTGCCTTTGTGAGGCTGCTCTGGGCTCAGAAATAGCTCATCTACACATCTGAGCTGGGCAACCTGGTCTAAAAATACCCCTGCGGCAGACACAGCACAACAGGCAGAAAGGCAGGATGTTTATGAGGCACTTAAGCTCTGCTGGTGGGACTGAAAGTAACAGGCTTGAACTGCAACACAGTTCCCAGGCTCAGACTGGGAAACCCCTTGGAAATCCCTCAGAACAGCAGGAAAAGCTTGTCCTGGCAAGCTAGGGGCACCTCCATCACTGGCCAGAAACAAGCCAGCCAGCATCTATAGAGACTGAATCTGGTACAGTTTGTCCTGATGTTGGGAGTTTCCTTGGTGACTTTGTTGAGGACCTTCTCAGTGGTGAAGAAAGAACAGAGGAGAAAAAAAACTCTAAAAACATTCAAATATCACCAAGTGACACAATTTAACCCTACCTTTGCTTTGCAAGGGATATTTTAGAACCATAGTAAAAGTAAAATTACTAAGCTAGGAGTAAATTTACTACTAATAAGTAGTAGTAAAATTAATAATATCGGCTACTTGATACTGTGATGTATAATTCTAATCTTGAGTATACAGGCACATTAGATCTGCTTATCAGCAGCTCTTATTACTCCACTTCTAAGGCTTTTTTGACAGACATAAGTACACAGGATGTCTCTGAAGCAAGAAGAACAATCTGAGCAAGAGAATCCAGAAGGTGTCTTGCTGTTCTCTGCAACAAAACTGATAGAAATTGATTTTTTTCTTCTTTCCCTGATGCATGTCAGAAAAACATTTCACACTGAGGAATTCTTTAGTATCATGTAGAAAGCACGCCGATGTTTATATTCCACATTTTACAACTACTTTGTGCATTTGGCCAAACATATTAAAGGAAGGGCAGTTTAATTTTTAACTGAAACATTCTGAACTTACCAGCTCTCAGGATATGAAGGAGCAGCAACAGAAATCCGTAGCTAAAACGAAAAGCAAACAAGAGTGTTACAACTGACTTCGCATCTCTGTTGTTTAAACAAGCAATAAACCCAGTATTGATTGTTTTAATATAGTGGCAGAAGTAGGTAAATTAGGTACTGGTCCCGTTTAATGCCCCATTAAGTATTTGCATTTTTGACAGCTGTAAAACTTCTGTTTATACAACTCGACAGTGGTTTGGTGGCCAAGGCCACGAATAGCAGCAAAATGCACTAATATTGGAATCGGGGCAGAGGGCATGAAGCTGGTGCTGTGTCTGTCTTTTCTTGTGAAAGAATCGATTGGGCTTGCTGGACAAACAGGCTCTGGAGGCTACCTGGGTCACTGGGAAGGAGAGTGGCTGCAAAGGTCAAAACCCAGGCTTTCCAAACTTCTGCTGAAGCTCAAGGAGTTATGGTTTTATCTGGCTAAAGGACAAGCAGCAGCTGACCATGCTGCCCACCAGCTTGTGCACTCAGTAAAAACGTGTAAACAGGAAACCTGCTGATAGTGGAGAGCTGTGCAAAGGTTTTTGCTGGAAGGAATTTGGTGGGTTCGATTACTCAGGGGGGACAAATCTGTGCAGGAGTTTCCCGAAAGGAAAGGATGCTATAGGAAAACCCAGTTTAACCTATCTATAAAGTCCAGCTGATTTAACTCCCATCCCACAGGGTTTTAAGGAAGCGAAGTAGTAGCATTTCCCAGTGAGTTACTTTAAAATTGCCTTTCACCACCACATTGTGCTCTCCTTCCTCCCTGTCGGAAGGGAAAGGAAGACGATGGGAAAGTTTTGGAATGAGAACTGTGTGTCTGCAGTTGCCCACCTTGATATGACCCCCGGTGCAATAAGGTTGCCAAGCTGGGCTGATGGACAGAGGGACAGGAGCCCTGGCCTGTCAGCAGCGTACCCAGCTCACTTCTGCAAGGAGGCAGGGCTGTGGGGTCACACTGCCTGGGTACAGCTGCTCCCTTCCCCTCGTGCTCAGCCCTCAGCCCTCAGCCCTCAGCCCAGGGCTGGGGCAATGTGGAGAGCCGCCTCAGTAGTCCATCTCCATCCAGGATGGAGCTCCAGGGTCCCATACTTGGTTTCCCATGCAGAAAGCAGGGGACATTCCTAACACAAAATCTACCTCTACTTGAAGCCCCATTTCCAGAGACTGAGGCGGAGAAATTTTAGAGGAGAATCAATCTGAATTGTATTACTTTTTGTATGAAGAAAACACTTTATTTTCTTTTCCTGTATCCTGTGAAATGATTTGATAGATGAAGCTTGTAAAGTTTAAGTGGATGCCCAGAGCGGAATATTTCTGCTCTATTACTTCTGTAAATCTGCTATCAGTTTCAAAGGAAATCTCCCGAGTAAGCACAAGTAACTATTCTGTTTGTCTCTGGCAGCGGCTTTTGCACATGGCTTTGTATTGTATTCCTGTTGTATTTTAATACTGTGCAGGAATCATCACTTCTGTGCCAGGTCTGTTTTGGCAAGCTCAGATAATACAGTCCTCCGTCTTTCTTAATCCCATGTCTGTGTTTGCTTTATTATTCCCCACCCGAGTTAGCAGCTATGGATATAGCAACTCATTTGAATTGAATGAAAACAATGACTGCGTGATCTTTATGGGACTCTCTAGGGAATTTCCCGTGGCAGGCATTTGCTAATGGCAACAAACACTTTGATATTCAGCCAGAACAGATTCTCATATGCATGCATACAAAGCGGATCTTGATTTCTTATTTTGATTAATGATGCCACAGTCAAGGTTGGACAGATCCAGAGATGCCTCATCCTCCTACTTGGAGGCAGCTGCAGCTGTGGTTTTGTGGGGGCAGTGTCAACCCACGATGTTCCCCTGGAACAACTTTAATTCCAAGCTTCAGTCGGAAAAAGGGAGAAACACTCTGCCTGCAGAGAAACCTCCCTTTTGCCCTCTACATTCACCAGCTCCTGTGTCCATCACACTAGCAGTGAGCTTAATTAAGTGCAGGCATAGCTGCACTAGATTCTTCGGTTCCTGCACTCCTAATTTAAAATAAATATTTTAATTTTTTAACTTTTTCAATCTTTCCCACGCCTTCCTCTTCAGTAAGTTCTTTTAAATGCCATGTGAAACAGGAGAAAGTTGCACTTCCCCTTTCATACATTCTTGCTCGGTGAGATTATCCTTCCTCCCAGCCTCTCAGCATTTTCATCACTACTCATCCTGAACCATGGGATGTTGCAGCTGTGGCACAATCTAGCCAGGCAAGAGATACCCTGATGCTTGCAATGCCAGCTTTGGGGTCTGTGCTTCAGTGCTGAGAACTCAATTTGTCCCCTAACCTTGCAGCGACACGGCTCTTCCCGCAGCAGCAGGTGTCCTAAGCAGGTCACCTGCCGGGCCCTCCCAATACCGGCCGTGAAGCAGCGCTACCCTGGGCAATAAAACCCGGGTGAGTCGCGTCCCATCGCAATCCTTCAACTGAAAACATCCATAAAAGGCCCGTTAATTGCCCGGAGCCCTGGGTGACTGCGTAGGGCCAGAGGTTTTATTTCCCAGATGACCCCTGCCCGGGCTGACGGCGGGTCCGGCAGCCCTCCCCTCCCTTCGCCCTGCTGCCCGCCCGCTCCCGCTGCTCCGGACGGGACGCGCTCCGCAGACTGTCTCGGGTCCGGGGATCGCCCCTGACTCCAGTTAAGCAGCCCAACCCCCGCCAGGGCTGTCTCTGCCCGCTGCAGCAGCAAAACTCGCGTTTCCCCGCGGGGGATGCGCATCCCTGCCCGGGACGCGGCCGCAGCGCGCACGGAGCGGCAGCAGCGACCCTCGCCCCGCGGCCACCACTCACCCTCGCGGCTTCATCGTGCCCGAGTCGTGCCGAACAGCCGTGCTGAGCCGAGCCGAGCCGAGCTGCCCGCTTTAGGCCGTTCCCTTTTCCCTTCCACGCCTCCTCCCGCCGGGGATTTCCGCCTTCCGAGCGCCCGGTGCGCGGCCAGCCCGGGGGCTGTGGTTCTGAGCACACCGCAGGCTGGGGCTCAGCCCGTCCTGCCGGGGCGAGGGGCTCAGGTGCTCGCCCATCCCCACCGACCTTTTGGCAGAGCCTCGCCGGGGCCGCTGGATGGGGGATCCCGGCTCCCGCAAACCCATCTTCTCCTAAATCCATCGCCCCGCGGGGACGATGCCGGTCCCGGTCGGGCGGGACCCTCACCGCTGTCCTTGGGCGTGCTAGGCAGCTTTAGCCATTGCACGGAGACAGCGGCATCCTCTGAGCCCTGCGATGCCCATCCCACAGCGCCAGGGGTGGGCAGGGACTGCGCCCGGGGCGCCCCGGGATCTTGAAGAATCCTGCCTGGGACCCGGGAAAGTTATGTATCAAAATACATGAGGCCTATGAATGCATAAAGAGCGTATTTATGATATATTTGTATTTTGTAAATAACTACACGGGATTTGATAGAGGGCACAACCGCACCTGGAGCTGTCGTAGGTGTGTTGGTGACGGGGTGTTTGCAGCACCACCGGGCTGTTTGAAAGCTGCGATTCTCAGTCTCAGCAGTTTCGATTTTGGCTCCACATCAGTGGCTGTGTTTGGCTCCTTTGTTGTCAGGAGCCTCAACCCAGCTGGGACCCCTTTGCCAACGCGAGCATTTCGTGCCACACGGCACAAACCTGTCACAGCATCAGTGGCTGAAGTCTGCCACGTTCGTGTTTTATTTTTTTCTTGGTTTTAGTCACCCTGGGAATGCAATTGCTTTGTGCACGATGAATATGAAACTCTGGGGTTGTGCAAGACCCGCAGGTCTCAACGCCATTTCCTCTGTCAGCCAGCAGCAAGAAGGGGGATTTCAGTTGGGGGTCTTACAGCTGACACTGCTTCAACCTCTCTGTGTATCACACAGATAAATGATATTTGTGCATCAAATTTGCAGATTTGATATCTGCAAATCAGTGATCAGTTTGGGAGGGTAGACTTAAGTTTGCGCTAAATTTAAAGGAAGATAAACCTTCCCATGGAACTATGCCTGAATCAGAACATGTTTGTAACAGCCAATTCATGTCTTTCACTGAAATATTTCCTGATGGGATATCTTAGTTTGGGAACTACTCTTTTGGTATTTTAGGTGTTGTTTTAATAAAAGGCATTTGGTAAAGAGGGGTCCATGTGGAATCAGTTCTTTGTGGCTAAAAGCTTCCTGACTTTAAAATCTTGTGTCTTTCTGTGTGAATTTTTGGAGTTCTGGATAGAAATTTGTTATTTGTAACATGTATAATTTGAATGAACTCTTCTGCTGTTCTTTGCAATGGTTTCTATCCTGCTTTTTTCCTACATGATGAATAAGAGCAGCCTACTACTACACACATGTACCAGTTTTGGTGGAGAGAAATTTCCCAATAAGCAAGAAAGGAAAATGTGTCTCCATAGCCAGGACTCTCTTAACAATTTGGAAAGGTCAGGTGCAAACCTCTTTGCTGCCTGCATGAGGCTTTTGAATCTGCATTACCTGATGAATTTTTAACCTATCAGGCAACCTTGCCTTCTATTTCCCTTCTAAAGGGTGTACATAAAGGCCCAGCCTTAGGCAGGTCCTAAGTTGCCCCTACCTGCAGAATTCCTTGGAGGGCTTGAAATACAAGGATATTCTTCTGCCAGTGCCTCCATTCCTGTGGCACACACAGAACGAACCTGTGGTTAATAAGACCAGATTTTCTCTGCCAGATCATTTCCATGACGTATGAGGTGTTTCTTGGGGAGTGCTTCCCTTTTTCTTCCCACACAAGTGAAAAAAGAGAAGCTGCTGCAGCTGATATGGTTCTTTGTATTTACACTGAATAGCAAGGTGGTTTTATTCCTTTGGACACAGATTTGTTAATATGGCGTTTGCTAGCAATAAATCAGGGTATTTCACTCAGGGTCAAAATAGAGACCTCAGTGACATGGTCTTTGCCCTACAAGTATTCCATCAAAGATAAGATGAACAATAACAGACAGGGATGTTGGAGAAGGCTATGTGAAAAGTTTTCATCAAAGATGTGGCTCCTCGTTCCTGTTACCATACACTTACAGAAAAAGACACAACTGAATTCCTAGAGTGATTTTAAAAAAAATAAAATTGTTGACAGCTAATTTGTCCTCTCTTTTGTGTGCAACGTTTTTCCAACACTTTTCCTCTGCCTCCTGAGAAGCTAGCAGAGGTAGCAAATGGAAGGGAGACCCTGCATCTTAACAGAGAATGAGGGGAGGTCAGTGCATAAACACAAATTGTTTCCTTGACTAGAGGGGACATCTGGAGTAAAACAGGAAAGCTGAGCGCTAAGAACAGTCTGGTGATGAGGGAAAAGTTGCAACTGCAATTAAAGTACCTTGTGATTCTGAGAAAATAATTTGTCAGAGTAAACAAACTAAGAGGAAACTATAGTCTGTCTGTTTGCTCTCTAACTCACATTTTGCTGTCACACCAGGCACTCAGGGCACTGGCCAAAAATATTGCTTTTAACACCCAAGTTCCAAGACTGTTCCATGCAAAAGCAGAAACCTGTAGCCCTGTAAAACACATGTTTTGGGCAGCACCCGCTCTGTGTGCGTGGCAGCAATGACAATCCATTTATTTATACCCAGAGAAGGAAAGTACTGTTATATGTAGTCATTTTGTTAGAAAGGAGCACTGCTATTCACAGTTCTTTATTAGTTGGTTGTGCACGTTGAGATAGTTGATATCCTGTTGTTTTAGGAATAGCAAGGGAATAACTAACTTGTCAATACTTTTCCCTGCTCATTGTGTGCGGATGTGTTAAAAAAAAAAAAAAAAAAAAGGACTGACAACAGTATTTAATTGCTGAAAATGTCTCCTGAGCCTCTTGTTTTCAAGCCATATTATCCTGTGTGCAGTGATCCCGAGGAGAGGAGTGCCCTTGCTGTCTGAATTGCCCTCCGCTCCTTTGCTCACTTTCGTTTCTGCCAGACATACTTTGCTCTGATCATTTGCTAAGGACACTGGACAATGCATCCAAGAATCTCTTTGGGAATAGAGTTCGCAGGTTTTAGACTGTGAGTTGCCTTCTGGAGAAGGATTACTTTCTTTTGCCCGGGTTCATTTCATTAACTGTAAGAATGACAAGAGAGGGAGCACAGCTGAATAAACTCAGCCTCAAGCCAGATGTAGACGCCTTTAGCTGAGAAGGAGCAGATTGTCTGAAACCATCCAGCAGAAGCTTTCCATCTCCAAAAGGAAGCTGTTAGTTTTTAAAGACAACTTCTTCAGCATGGCATTTCTGATCCCACATAAAACAAAGTGCATTGGAAATCCTCTCAGCAATTGAAAAAAAAAAATCCATCACAGCTAAGCCTGAGTCCCAATGACTGCAAACTCTCTATAGAGAGCTTGAAGGGGGAGTTCATGATGCATGCATGGGCTGCTCTCTGGTTAGAACTAAAACATGAAGGTGTTTAGAACCTACCAACACTAATTTCAAACCTCAGCCTTCCCAGACTGTGGTAAGATTAAGTTCATAAAATGCCGTTCAATTAAGGTCTGTCTTTGTTTCTGATCATGGTGACCTTCTGTGAAGAGAACTAACGAAACGTTCAGAGGAAATGCTTAAGAGCCATCGTGGCAATAGCTGAACAGGTGAAACATTTTTTGAATGCAAGCACAATTATGTAAAATCTCAAGACTAATATTCACTCTAAGGACATAAAATGTGGCACAGTTGTTTGCTGTGCACATTAAAGATTTTTGTTTCATATCTCACTGAACATCAAGAGTTTTAAGAAGCAGATTAAAATAAAAAATATCCATAATTTTACAGATATAATTGTAACTCGCTTGTGCTTTTGATTATGTCAACATTACATCATTAAAGTAAATGAGCTCTGATTTGAAATTATAAAACATATTAACCATAGGTTTGGAAACTGATACAGTGTTCCAAGTCTAAATGGACCTTACAGAAAGGTATTTTAAGAACAGGTATAGTAAAAAATAATCTTAACACTACATTAGAAAGCAAATATGTATTTGTCCTGCAATGAGCCATTGCCATGAAGTAAAGAATCTAGCAAATTTTGGAAACCAATCTCTGATACGAAAATATTCCCTCTTGAAGAAAAACACAGCTGTATTCCTGCATACATTAGTTTCAGAGCTAAACAGTGCCCATCACATACCTAAAATAATGTTTTAATGTTGTCTGTAAGATTAGAAAATTTAGAAAAATGTTTATTTCTCCTCACAGCACAGTCAAATAGGAAACCATGTAATGCAACAGGATATGATAGGGGTGCCAAGTAGTGAGAAACGGGAACTGAAATCTGTATGACTTAATGTTGTTTATTGAATTATCTGATAAAAAAATGGTACTACTACCAGGATTTGATGAGAACTGTAGTTTCATTTTATTGTAAAAAAGCTGGTTTGCCCCTTAAATAACTCAAAAAATTCCCTCTGATACCACTTTCCTTACAAAATGTAGATATAGGGTGGTGTGGCATTTGGCCTTCTGAAAATGTGGTTGCAGGACAGATGGGTGGTTGGGCTGAATTCCCCTAAAAGCCCTGTCTTTCAGGAGGTGCAGTGGTCAGGACGTTAGGGCTGAGTCCCTGCTGGGTTAGAGGCAGGTCAGTAGCTGTCAGTGCGATGGGTACAGGTGGGGATCGGCCTGTGAATGCTGCCTGGTGTTCTGTGTGTGCTTCCATGACATGAAATGCACCCATGGGCGTGCAGCCTCTTTCTTCTGTTCACAGCAGGACAGGGCTTGCCACATGAAGTGAAAAAGGAGCAATATTGCATGGCTCATCAGCTGGTGATCAGCTGTCCAACATCTGCCTCCAGCCCTCGGTGCTGGACTTCTTGCACCATTGATTACATATATGTAATATTTCATAATATTTTAATTATGACTTCCCTAATCTCTTCACTT